>JAULAV010000054.1:0-74883 GCA_030789695.1 Scilla litardierei | reverse complement strand
TGGAAGATATGGAACGTTTTATTAAATGATATGATTTATTGGCCTAATTTTGTCTTCTCTTAATTTCCAGTTGAAGTCTTGTGATCTCTCGGTTCCAACAGAAATTTTTGGGGATATTTCTATGCTACGGGGTATTTTTCATATTTTCTGTAATATATGGATCGTTTTTTAAATGATATCAGGAAAGACAAAATTAGGCCAAAAATGTACGTGGAATTGGAAAATCGACATCTTCAGCTGACAGATAAGAGAAGACAAAATTCGAAACAAGGAAATCACTATCTTCATCTATAAAAGGTCTGTGGTAACCGGGATATCGCCATCTTCAACTTAAAATATTTTTGTATATCATTTTCTGAGTTTGGTGCTATTTTATTCATTTTAAGAAAGAATGGATCTTTTTATTAATTGATATGATTTTTCTGTCCTAAATTTGTCTTCTCTTATTTTCCAGTTGAAGATGACAGTTGAAGATGACGATCTTTTTATTAAATGATATGATTTTGGGCTTAATTTTGTCTTCTCATATATTCCAGTTGAAGATAGCGATCACCCAGTTCCAACGGACATTTTTCCATATTTTTCTGAGCTCAGGCCTATTTTCCACATTCCTGGAAGATATGGATGGTTTTATTAAATGATATGATATTTTGGCCAAATTTAGTCTTCTCTTATTTTCCAGTTGAAGATGACGATCTCCTGGTTTTAACAGATATTTTTGCAGATTTTTTTGACCTCGGAATTATTTTCTACATTTTCTGGAAGATATGGATTTTCTTTTACCTATATATTCTTTTTGCAGCATAATTTTTTCTTCTCTTATTTTTTTCAATTGAAGATGACGATATCCCGGTTCCCACGGACATTTTGGCCGATATTTCTAAGTTAATGACCATTTTCTACATTTTCTATAAGATATGGACCTTTTTATTCAATGATATGATTTTTCTATCCTAATTTTGTCTTCCCTTCTTTTTGAATTGATGATGACGATCTCCTGGTTCCAACGAAATTTTTACGGGTTTTTCTGCACTCGTTGCTATTTTCTACATTTTATTGAAGATATTAGCCTACGTTTGTCTTCACTTATTTTTCACTTGAAAATGGCAGTTTCCCGGTTCCAACGGAAATTTTTGCGGATTTTTCTGACCTCGAGGCTATTTTCTATATTTCTGGAAAGATAACGATCGTTTTATTAAATGCTATGATTTTTTGCCAAATTTTGTATTTCTTAGATTTTTCGTTGATGATGGCGATCTCCCGGTTCACACCGATATGTTTGAGGATTTTTCTGAGACCTGGGCTATTTTCTGTATTATTAATAAGATATAGATCGTTTTATTAAATGAAATGATATGTTGGCCTAATTTTCCCTTCTTTGTTTTTCGTTAAATTTTGCACTCTCCCGGTTCCGACGGATATTTTTGGAGATTTTTCGGAGCTCAGAGATATTTTCTACTTTTTATGGAAAATAAGAATCTTTATACTAAAAGATATGATTTTTATTGATAAATTTTGTCTTCTCTTATTTTTTTGGTTGAACATAGAGATCGCCCAGCTCTAACGGACATTTTTGCGGATTTTCTAATATCTATGCTATTTTCTTTATTTTATGGAAGATATGGATCTTTTTATTAATGATATGATTTTTATAGCTTAAGCTTGTCTTTTATTATTTTTAAGTTGTAGATGGTGATCTCCCGGTGCCAACAGACATTTTTGCGGATTTTTCTGAGCTCCGGCATATTTTCTACATTTTATGGAAGATATGGATGGTTTTATTAAATGATATGATTAACCTATGTTTGTTTCTTCTTATTTTCCAGTTTAAGATGGCAAACTTTATATTGAATGATATGATTTTTGGCCTAATTTTTTCTTCTCTTATATTTCAGTTGAAGATGGCCTTCTCTCTGGCCCAAAGGAAATTTTTGCAGATTTTTCTAAGGTCCGGGCTATTTTCCAGATTTTCTGGAAGAAATGGAACGTTTATTAAAAATGATATGATTTTAGGCCTAATTTTGTCTTCTCTTAATTTCTTGTTGAAGTTGAGTTGGCGATCTCCCTATTCCAATGGACGTTTGTGCGGATATTTCTAAGCTCCGGGATATTTTCCATTTTTCTGGAATATATGGATCGTTTTATTAAATAATATCAAAGAAGACAAAATTAGGCCAAAAAATGTCTGTTGGAGCCGGGAAATCGCCATCTTCAACTGAAAGATAATAGAAGACAAAATTCGACATCGTGAAATCACCACCTTCATCTATAAAAATGTTCGTTGTAACCGAGATATCACCGTCGTCAACTGAAAAGATTTTTATATATCATTTTCTGAGATTGGTGCTATTTTATACATTTTATGAAAGATATGGATCTTTTTATTGATTATAATGATTTTTCTGTCCTAAATTTGTCTTCTCTTATTTTCCAGATGAAGATGACGATATTTTTATTAAATGATATGATGTTGTGGCCTAATTTTGACTTCTCTTTTATTCCAATTGAAGATGGCAATCACCTAATTCAAACGGACATTTTTGCGGATTTTTTTGAGCTCTGGCCTATGTTCCACATTTTTGGAAGATATGGATCGTTTTATAAAATGAAATGATATTTTGGCCTAATTATGTCTTCTCTTATTTTTTTGTTGAAGATTGTGATCACCCAATTCCAACGGACATTTTTTGCGGATTTTTCTGAGCTCGGGATTATTTTCTACTTTTTCTGGAATGTATGGATCTGTTATTACGCTATATGATTTTTGTAGCCTAATTTTGTCTTCACTTATTTTTCAATTGAAGATGGTGATATCCCGGGATAAATGGACATTTTGGCCGATAATTCTGAGGTCGGGACTATTTTCTACATTTTCTGTAAGATATGGATCTTTTATTAAATGATATAATTTTTCTAGCCAAATTTTGTCTTCTCTTATTTTTCAAATGATGATGGCGATCTCCCAGTTCAAACGTAAATATTAGCGGATTTATTTGAACTCGATATTATTTTTATATTTTATTGTCGATATGGATCTTTTTATTAAATGATATAATTTTTAGCGTCTACGTTTGTTTTCTCTTATTTTTCACTTGAAGGTGACGGTTTCCCCGGTTCCAACAGAAATTTTTGCAGATTTTTCTGACCTTGGGGCTATTTTCTGTATTTTCTAGTAGATAACGATCATTTTATTAAATGTTATCGTTTTTGGCGAATTTTATCTTCTCTTAAATTATTCGTTGATGATGGCAATCCCCGGTTCACATGAATATTTTTGAAGATTTTTCTGAGCTCTGGGCTATTTTCTGTATTATCTGGAAGATATTGATCATTTTATTCAATGATATGATATTTTTGCAGAATTTTTCCTTCTCTCTTTTTCATTAAATTTTGCGCTCTCCTGGTCCCGACGTTATGTTTGCGGATTTTTCTTAGTTCGTGGATATTTTCTACATTTTTTGAAAATAAGAATCATTATATTAAATGATATGATTTTTATTGCCTAATTTTGTCTTCTCTTATTTTTCATTTGAACATAGCGATCTCCCGGTTCTAACAAAAATTTTTGTGGATTTTCTGAGCTCTGTGCTATTTTCTTTATTTTATGGAAGATATGGATCTTTTTACTAAATGATATGCTTTTTATAGCTTAAGTTTGTCTTCTATTATTTTTAAGTTGAAGATGGCGATCTTCCGGTTCCAACAGACATTTTTGCGGATTTTTCTAAGCTCAGGGATATTTTCTACATTTTTGGAAGATATTCATCTTTTTATTAAACGATATGATTTTTATAACCTACATTTGTCTTCACTTATTTTCGAGTCGAAGATGGCGATCTTTATTTTGAATGATATGATTTTTTGGCCTAATTTTGTCTTCTCTTATTTTTCAGTCGAAGATGGCATTCTCTCAATCACAACAAACAATTTTGCGGATTTTTCTGAGCTCCAGGCTATTTTCCCCATTTTCTGGAAGATAGGTCTCGTTTTATTAAATTGTATGATTTTTGGCCTAATTTTGTCGTCTCTTATTTTCCAGTAGAAGTTGGTGATCTCCTGGTTCCAACGGACATTTTTGCAGATATTTCTGATGTCATGGCTATTTTTCACATTTTCTGGAATATATGGATCATTTTATTAAATGATATCTGAGAAGACAAAATTAGTCCCAAAAATATCTGTTGGAACAGGAAAATCACCATCTTCAACTGAAATATAAGAGAAGACAAAATTCGAAGCCGGAAAATCGCCATCTTCATATATAAAAATGTCTGTTGTAACTGGGATATTTGAGATCTTCAACAGAAAAGATTTTTATATATCATTTTCTGAGATTGATCTATTTTCTACATTTTATGAAATATATGAATATTTTTATTAATTGATATGATTTTTCTAGCCTAAATTTGCCTTCTCTTATTTTCCTGTTGAAGATGTCGATCTTTTTATTAAACGATAAAATATTTTAGCCTAATTTTGTCTTCTCTTATATTCCAGTTGAAGATGGCGATCACCCGGTTCCAACGAACATTTTTACGGATTTTTCTGAGCTCCGGCTTATTTCCACATTTTTGGAAGATATGGATCATTTTTTAAATGATATGATATTTTGCCTTCATTTTTGTCTTCTCTTATTTTCCAGTTGAAAATGGCGATCTCCCGGTACCAATAGATATTTTGCCGGATTTATCTGAGCTCGGGGCTTTTTTCTACACTTTCGGGAAGGTAAAAATCTTTATATTATATGACATGATTTTTATTTCCTAAATTTATCTAATCTTATTTTTAGTTGAAGATGGCGATCTCCAGGTTCCTACATTTTTATGTGGATTTTTCTTAGTTTGGGGATCTTTGTACATTTTCTGAGAGACATGAACCTTTTTAGGATACAATTTTTTGGCCTAATTTTGTCAACTCATTTTTAATTGAATACGGCAATCTCCTAGTTCCAACGGACATTTGTAAGGATTTTTCTGAGCTCGGGCTATTTTCTACATTTTATGGCAGATATGTATATTTCTATTAAATGATATGAATTTTGGCTTCATTTATTTTTCTGTTGAAGATGACGATCTCCAGGTTCCAACATACATTTTTGTGGATTTTTCTGGGCTTCGATCTATTTTCTACATTTTTTGTATGATATGCATGTTTGTTTTAAATGATATGATTTTTATAAACTAATTTTTTGTTATTTTATTATTTAGTTGAAGATGGCAATCTCCGGTCCAAACGAACATTTTTGCGGAATTTTCAGAGCTTGTGGTTATTTTTCATTTTCGGGAAGTGATGAAATTTTTTATTGAATGATATGATTTTTTTGGCCTTATTTTTTCTTCTCTTATTTTTTGGTTGAAGATGGTGATCTCCCGGTTCCAATGTACATTTTGGCAGATTTTTTTGGGCTCCGGGCAATTTTCTAAATTTATGTTAAGTTATGGATCTTTTAAATAAATGATATGATTTTTATTGCCTAATTTTGTCTTCAATTTTTTTCAGTTAAACACAGCGATCTCCCGGTTCCAACGAACATTTTTTTGGATTTTCTGAGCTTGTTGCTATGTTCTTTATTTTATTAAAGAAATGGATCTTTTATTAAATGATATGATTTTTATTGCTCAAGTTTGTCTTCAATTATTTTTAAATTGAAAATGGGATCTCCCGGTTCCAACGGACATTTTTGCGGATTTTTCTGAGTTCAGAGCTATTATATATATTTTATGGAAGATATGAATCTTTTTATTAAATGATATAATTTTTATAACCAAAGTTTGTCTTCTCTTATTTTCCAATTGAAGATGCCGATCTTTATATTGAATGATATGATTTTTGGACTAATTTTGTCTTCTCTTATATTTTAGTTGAAGATGGCATTCTCTTGGTCCCAAAGGGCATTTTTGCGGATTTTTCTGAGCTTTGCGCTATTTTCCCTATTTTCTGGAAGATATGGATCGTTCTATTAAATGATTGTTATGAGTGGGGGAGACTTATGGTCTCCCCCTCATTTATCCACCATAAACACCCCATACATGGTAGTGAGGTGGACCTTTGGTATACTAGAGACCATTGGTCTCTCCTTATTAACATGTTGATATAATAAAATGGCACCATGAGCTATAGCCATGGTTAATTGATCTCCAACACGTTATCAGCATGACTTCGCTCTAACAGAAATTTTTTTCTGAGCCAACAAAATTTCCCTCTTGCAAAGGAATCTTGTAGTTTCGGCAATGCTTTTGCGACAACGATCGATTGATTTCTTTCACGGATTGCAGGAGAAGGGATTTTTATGTACGGATTTTATTTGTTCTTCCCTAGATCTTTGATCAAGAGGTAAAAATTCTAATCCCGTAGATATATATTATGGACCGTATTCTATTTTTTACATATTTATGTTGATTGATTTACTCAAATCAACATATAAAAAATAGAAAAAAAATCAATACTGTTTTCACCAAAATTCCGCTAATTTGGTAGACTAGGAAGAAATGTAACACTTGTGCATGACATGCGTACTCTATGCATCTTTATGAATTTATTGAGTATCAGTGTGTCACGCCCCCTGTCAACGTAGATGCATCCGTGTGACATATGTGATGTTCAAAATCATACGAGAGTTTTGACCATATACAAATGCATGCAAAGTTAAATAAAAATTTGCACAGTTTTATTATGTATTTGATTTGGATAAATGATGGGCTTTGACATTTATGAACTATTTAATGATGTCATGCCATTAGAAACTGAGGATTAGTGGTGCCGCTTTTAATAAAGATGTGACATGTCATTTGAATGTGGTTTAAGTACGAATTTATTGGAAGATTAGATTTTTTATCAAGTTAAATTTTAATGCTTTTATATTAAAAAATTTGACCCAGAGTATCTGTTACTAGTCAGCCCACAACATCTCGAAGAGAAATCCCAGTTCCAACTCGGAAGGGAAAACTGTAATTATAATAGTAGAGATGATTTCTAAGAATAAGTCTAGTACTTAAAATTAACACTAGTTTTCTCTCAACATTATTCTCATGCAATTATGCATTTAAGATGTTACAGGAACCCAAACCTTTTTTAAGTTGTTTAGGGAGTACTTAAAACCAGCTCCTAAAAATTAACACTAGTTTTCTCTCAACATTATTCTCATGCAATTATTTTTGCATCACTTATCATATGGGCTATTAGCCCATTTACCCATTTATTATAAATAAAAATTGAGATTTTTTTTGTCTGTTTGGCCTGAAGCCTGCAGAAAGCCTAAGGGCTTTTTATTGACATAATTGGGTTATGTTATTCTTCTGATTTAAATATAAATTTAAACTCAGAAAATTTCCATTAATTCTAGAAGAATATCAGAAAATATCAGGTTATTACTGGAAATTCTGAAAAATCTAGATAAATTGATGTGTTGCATTAATATTTATTTTGGGATATTATTTGTTTGGGGTCCATATAATATCAATAACATCACTATCTGCATAATTTGGACAAATAAGATTTTTTTATTTAATAATTATGGAAGGTCCTGAGGTCGCTCTGCCGTTAGTTATCTAACCTAACGGTGCATGATATGTCTCCACGTGGCCCAAGTAATTATTAAATATTTTATATTTCTCCAATATATTGCGTCCAATGTTGATTAAATTAAATTTGATAAGCCTGTGATGTTGCACAATTACTTATGCCTACGTTTGTTGCATAATTTATAAATTGCGTGGATATTTAATAAATTACGTTGTGGTTTTGGATCGGCCAATTTGTCACCATTTCATATTCCTCATATTTTCTTTTCTTTTTTGAGAGAAATTGTAGTGAGGATATAATTTGTATAACGCCAAAGACCGAAGTTTTATTCCTAGAAGACGGAGGCCAAATTGCAAATTTGCAAGGACCCCAATGTGTTCCCAAGTTGTAATTTTTCATTTTAGTCTTTTGTATTTGCTAGACTGTATAATTTTGGACTTTGGACTTTATTATATATGGTGACTGGCCGATCCACGCAACTAATTTATTAGCTTTATATCAATTTTTAATATGTTTCATTAATTCATGTCATTTTAAATGCATAGATAAAATGGCAAAAATATAGAGCATTGACTTTGAAGCTCTCGATGCGGCTGGAAAGAATTATCTGAGCTGGTATGTGGACCTGAAGTTCCACTTGCGCGCACAGGGCCTAATGGACACAATCTCTACTCCTGTGCCCACGACAACAGGCACTGCTGAGATAGCTTCTACACCACAAGTCTCTGATGTAGATAAGTCGAAAGCCATAATCTATATCAGACGACATATTGATCGGACCCTGAAGGCTGAGTATCTCACTGTAGAAGACCCACTAGAGTTGTGGACTGCACTGGAGGACAAGTATAAACATCAGAAAGATGTGATCCTCCTACGTGCACGTTATGAGTGGGAACATCTCCGTATACAGGACTTCAAGTCCGTTACTGAGTATAACTCAGCACTTTACAATATCACCTCACGACTGAAGCTGTGTGGCAAACAAGTGACGGAAGAACGCATGTTGGAAAAGACTTACACATCCTTCCATGAGAAGAATGCGATCCTCATGCAACAGTACCATGAATGCAAGTTCACTAAGTACTCTGACCTGCACTCCTGCCTTCTCATGACGGAGCAGAATAGAGAGTTACTACTGGCCACCCATAACATAAGCCCTGCAGGCTCAGCTTCTCTCCTTGAGGCTCACAGAGTTTCTTCCCAGAAGCAGAAGAACAAACAGAAGGGAAAATTCAACAAAGGGAAAGTCCCTAAGAGGCAGGCCAGATGTCCTCCATAGCACAACATCCCTCCCCAAAGCAACAAAAATGAGGGAAAGAAGAAACTCCAGTGGAAGAAAAAGAACACTAGACAGACATCTATTCCCAACAATAATTGGGAGGACAAATGCCACAGATGTGGCATGACTGGACATTGGTCCAAAAACTGTCGTACTCCACGACACCTCCAAGATCTGTATCAGGCGAGCCTAAAGTCTCCCGTTGAAACAAATCTGGTGGACACCCTGTCGACATCCAAGTTCACACCGGATGACTTCGAGAATGAAGACCTCCTATATTGAAGTCATCTTTATCTATTATGCATTTACTTTGTCATCTGTAGTTGGTTTAATCTTTACTTTTTCAATAAATGAATGTCTTCCTTTTATTAAAGTATTGATTTCATTATCTATATATGAAGTGTGAATACCTAGTGGACAGTGCCTCGATGCACACGATCCTTCAAGAAAAAACTATTAGCTTAAATAATTATGATGGTCCTGTTATTACTATTTCAGGACTATCTAAAATAATTGAAGGATCTGGTGAAGCAATGATTATGCTCCCAAATAACAAAAGACTAATAATAAAAGATGCACTTTTCTCTCCTAAATTAAATAGGAATATATTAAGTTTCAAAGATAATCGTTTAAACGGATATCACTTAGAAAGTATAGATATACATGAGGATGAATATATGTATGTTACTCGTCAAAAATACGGTTTAAACTGTCTTAGAACGATTTAAGGGACTCCCGTTGGGTCTCTATCATACTTATATTAAACATGTAGAAGCTAATTTGACTGTGCACCAGAACTTCCTTTCATCTCCAGAATTCAAACTCTGGTATAACAGACTTGGTGACTCTGGATCGGCAACGATGCACCGCATCATCACCCAATCTTTAGGACATAATCTGAAGAACATGAAGATTCTTCAGAAAAGTGATTTTCCACGTCTGCTTTGTTTCAAGGGTAAATTAATAACGAGAGCATCCCTATTGAAAGTGGGATTAAAGTCTCCTAGCTTCTTGGAGAGAATACATGGGGATATTTGCTGGCCTATTCACCCAGCAAGTGGCCCATTTCGGCACTTATGGTACTGATAGATGCATCATCAAAATGGTCTTATGTGTGCCTCTTGTTCACCCGCAACCTAGCTTTTTCAAAGCTTTTGGCATAAATTATTAAGTTGTGGGCTCATTTCCCAGATAACAATATCAAGAAACTTCGTCTTGATAATGCGGGAGAATTCACTTCTCAAGTCTTTCAAGACTACTGCCAAGCAACTGGCATCGAAGTTGAACATCCAGTAGCACATGTTCACACCCAGAACGGGTTAGCAAAATCTCTGATAAAGAGACTGCAATGGATTACACGTCCATTGCTGATGCAATCTCAGTTGCCTGTGGATGTTGGGGCCATGCCATATTGCATGCTGCATCGCTAATCAAAATACGGCCCTCTGGTGGCCATGTTTTATCGTCGATGCAGCTAGCATATGGTGCACCTCCGAATATTTCTCATTTGAGAGTGTTTGGTTGTGTAGTCCATCTCCCTATTGCACCACCTCAAAGGACCAAAATGGGTCCACAACGTCGTTTGGGTATCTATATAGGGTATGATTCATCCTCTATAATTAGATAATCTTGAACCCCTGATGGGTGACGCATTTAAGGCACGTTTTGATGACTGTGAGTTTGATGAAAATGTTTTTCCTAAACTAGGCACACAGTCTAAGAAGCCAGAAGCTTCTGAGACCATTTCTTGGGACACAAAGACTTTGTCTCATTATGATCCGCGTACTAGTCAATGTGAAGATGAGATCCTGAAGATCCTTCATCTTCAAAATACAGTACATTTACTACCGGATAATTTTACTGACAACCAGAAGATTGTCAGATCACGCGTCCCTGTTGCCAATACGCCAGCTAGGATTGACATCCCCAAAGATGGATGCAACCCACCGACAGCAGAATCAGCTGTACCTCAATTAAAGATGGGACGCCCACCAGGTTCGAAGGACAAAGCTCCTCGAAAAAGAAAAAATCTTGGAGAAATAAAGATGAACCCTACACAGGATGCTGAGCTCAGACCAGCTACCTCTCCTCTTCTACATTCCCTTGAAGAGGAAACTATAGGAGAAACATCATTAAATTTTGTTCGTGCTGGGGAGGTACTGGACAGATAAAGCACTGTCGTTGACGACGACTTTGCGTTCAATATTGACTGCACGTCGCTGAATACGACGATGACATCGAACCACGATCTCTAGCAGAATGTAAACGCAAAGATGATTGGCCAAAGTGGAACGATGCAATATGAGTAGAGCTGGACTCACTCTTGAAACGCGAAGTTTTTGGACCAGCAGTCCAAACACCGAAAGGTGTAAAACCTGTGGGTTATAAGTGGGGTTTCGTCAGAAAAAGACATGAAAATAACGAGATCGTACGCTACAAAGCATGGCTTATAGCACAGGGTTTATCCCGACGACCGGGGATATATTATGAACAAACGTATTCCCCTGTTATGGATGCGATCATGTTCCGATTTTTATTAAGCCTATCATCTTTGAAAGCCTAGAAATCAACTCAAAGACGTTGTGACTGCATATCTATATAGAAATATAGATAAAGAAATCTATATGAAACTCCCTGAAGAATATAAATTACCTCCAAAGATAGCAAAAAGACCTTGAGACAGCTACTCTGTAAGGCTTCAAAGATCATTATATGGTCTTAAGCAATCGGGTAAAATGTGGTATAACAGACTGAGTGATTTCCTTGCACAGTAAGGTTTCACCAATAATGAAGTCTGCCCATGTATCTTTATTAAAAGATCGGGAACAGGATTTGTTATTGTCGCCATTTATGTGGACGACTTAAATCTCATTGGATCTCCTGCAGAGATGCTGAGATATCTGCAAGCCCTAAAGAATACTTTTGAAATGAAAGACCTAGGCAAAACAAAGTATTGTCTTGGCTTGCAAATTGAACACCTACGTGGTGGTATCCTGTTACACCAATCCACATATACAAGGAAATTACTTAAAAATTTCCACATGGATAAATGTCATCCTATTAGTACACCAATGGTCGTAAGATCCTTGGATGTACATAAGGACCCTTTCGTCCGCTGGAAGAGGGGGAGAAAAGGTTAGGTCCTGAAGTACCTTATCCTAGTGCCATTGGAGCACTTCTATATCTGTCTAACTGTACGCGTCCCGATATAACGTTCTAAGTAAATCTTCTAGCCAGATATAGTGCAGTGCCCACAAAATTCCACTGGAAGGAGTTAAGCAGCTTCTGCGCTACCTCCAAGGGTCAATTGACCTGGGATTATATTTCCCTAAAGGTGGATCTCCCACTTTAATTGGTTATGCAGATGCAGGTTACAGGTCTGATCCTCACACCGAGAAATCACAGACTGGTTTTTTGTTCACCTACGGTGGTACAGCCATCTCCTGGAAATCTGTGAAGCCAACCACTACAGCTATCTCTTCCAACCATTCCGAGCTCCTCGCGATCTATGAAGCAAGCGAAGAATGTGTATGGCTTCGTTCAGTGATTCATCACATCTTAATGACTACT
This sequence comes from Scilla litardierei, assembly GCA_030789695.1. NCBI lineage: Eukaryota > Viridiplantae > Streptophyta > Magnoliopsida > Asparagales > Asparagaceae > Scilla > Scilla litardierei. The sequence goes on along the minus strand of JAULAV010000054.1, from coordinate 62,513 downwards.
GGCCTAAAGACTGGTGACCTTGAGCCAGCCACGATATTTGAGAACAGTGCAGCCTGCATAGCCCAACTACAGACTGGTTTCATCAAGGGTGACAAGACGAAGCACATATCTCCTAAATTCTTTTGGACGCACGACCTACAAAAGGAGAAACAAGTGAAATACAACAAATTCAGTCTTGTAATAATTTAGCTGATTTGTTCACTAAGGATCTGCCTAGATGTATTTTTGTAAAGCTTGTAAAAGGAATCGGGATGAGACAGCTGAGAGACCAACAAGCCTGAAGCTTGTACGGATCAGGGAGAGTAACCTATGGGTTGTACTCTTTTTTCTTAAGACTGTTGGTTTTTTCCACTGGGTTTTCCACAACTGTGGTTTTAACGAGGCAAACATGTTTACTCTGGATCCAGAAGTATCCACCCCATTAGCATCATGAATCCTGAAGTATTCATATGCTAAGTCCAAAGGTAATGGATGGATAAGGGTGTTATGAGTAGGGGAGAATTATGGTCTCCCCCCTCATTTATCAACCATAAACACCCCATTACATGGTAGTGGGGTGGACCTTTGGTATACTAGAGACCATTGGTCTCCCCTTATTAACATGTTGATATAATAAAATGGCACCATGAGCTTTAGCCATAGTTGATTGATCTCCAACAATGATATGATTTTTTGGCATAATTTCGTCTTCTCTTATTTTCCAGTTGAAGTTGGCGATCTCCCTATTCCAACATATATTTTTGCGGATATTTCTGAGCTCCAGTCTATTTTCCACATTTTCTGGAAGATATGGATCATTTTATTAAATGATGTCAGAGAAGACAAAATTAGGCCACAAAATGTTTGTTGGAACTGGGAAATCGCCATCTTCAACTGAAATATAAGAGAGAACATAATTCGAAAATGGGAAATCACCATCTTCATCTATAAAAATGTACATTGTAACCGGGATATCTCCATCTTCAACAGAAAAGTTTTTTAAATATCATTTTCTGAGTTTGGTGTTATTTTATACATTTTATGAAAGATATGGATCTTTTTATTAAATGATACAATTTTTCTAGCCTAAATTTGTCTTCTCTTATTTTCCAGTTGAAGATGGCGATCGCCCGGTTCCAATGGAAGTTTTTGTAGATTTTTCTGAGTTCCGGCTTATCTTCTCTTATTTTCCAGTTGAAAATGTCGATCTCCCGGTTCTAACGGACATTTTTGCAGATTTTCCTGTGCTCGGGACTATTTTTTCTACATTTTCTCGAAGATATGGATCTTTTTATTACATTATATGATTTTTGTAGTCTAATTTTGTCTTCACTTATTTTTCAGTTGAAGATGGCAACAACCCGGTTCCAACGGACATTTTTGTCGATATTCCTTAGCGTTGGACTAGTTTCTACATTTTCTGTAAGATATAGCTTTTTTTATTAAATGATATGATTTTCCAATCCTAAAATTTGTCTTTCCTTATTTTTCAATTGAAGATGGCGATCTCCCGGTTCCAACAGAATTTTTTTCGGATTTTCTGACCTTGAGGCTATTTTTTCGTTTTAGATATGGATATTTTTATTAAATGAAATGATTTTATAGCATGTTTATCATCTCTTAATTTTCACTTGAAGATGGCTGTCTCCGAGTACCCACAGATATTTTTTGCGGTTTTTTCTGAACTCGAGGTTATTTTCTGAATTTTCTGGAAGATACCGATCGTTTTATTAAATGATCTAATTTTTGGCCATATTTTGTCTTCTTTTATTTTTTTCGCTAATGATGGCGATTTCCCGAAACCAACTGATATTTTTGCGGATTTTTTTTGAGATATGGCCTATTTTCTGTATTATCTCGAAGATATCGATCATTTTATTAATTGATGTGATTTTTTGGCACAATTTTGTTTTCTCCTTTTTCGTTAAATTTGGCGATCTCCCGGTTCTGACGGATATTTTTTGCTGATTTTTCTGAGCTCGGGGATATTTTCTACATTTTATGGAAAATAAGAATCTTTATATTAAATGATATGATTTCTATTGCCAAATTTTGTCTTCTCTTATTTTTCAGTTGAACATGGCGATCTCTCGGATACAACATACATTTTTTTGGATTTTCTGATCTCTGTGATATTTTCTTTTTATGGAAGATATGGATTTTTTATTAAATGATATTATTTTTATAGCTTAAGTTTTTCTCCTGTTATTTTTAAGTTGAAAATGGATATCTCCCGATTCCAACAGACAATTTTTGCGGATTTTTCTGAGCTCGGGATTATTTTCTACATTTTCTAAATATGAATCTTTTTATTACATTATATGATTTTGCAGCCTAATTTTATCTTCTCTTATTTTTAAGTTGAAGATGTCGATATCCCTGTTCCTACGGACATTTTGCCCGATATTTCTGAGCTCGGGACTATTTTCACCATTTTCTGTAGGATATGTATATTTTTATTAAATGATATGATTTTTCTAGCTTAATTTTGTCTTTTCTTATTTTTCAATTGATGATAGCGATCTCCCTGTTCAAACGGAAATTTTTGCGGATTTTTCTGAACTTGAGTCTATTTTCTACATTTTATTGTAGATATGGATCTTTTTATTAAATGATATGATTTTTATAGCCTACATTTGTCTTCTCTTATTTTTCACTAGAAGATGCATGTTTTCTAGTTCGAACGGAAATTTTTATGGATTTTTCTTTCCTTAGAGCTATTTTTTGTATTTTCTGAAAGGCAACGATCATTTTATTAAATGCTATGATTTTTTGTCTATTTGTGTTTTCTCTTAGATTTTTCGTTGATGATTGCGATCTTCCGGTTCCAACAGACATTTTTGTGTATTTTTATGATACCCAGGCTATTTTCTAAATTTTCTGTAAGCTATTGATCTTTATATTAAATGATATGATTTTTATGGCATAATTTTGTCTGCTCTTATTTTTTCAGTTGTACATGGCGATCTCCCAGTTCTAATGGACATTTTTGCGATTTTTTTGAGCTTGGTGCTATTTTCTACATTTTATGGAAGATATGTGTATATATATTTAATGAAATGTTTTTTTAGATTCTAATTTTGTATTCTCTTATTTTCCTTTGAAGATGTCGATCTCCTGATTCCAACCGACATTTCTGCCGATTTTTCTGAGCTCTATGCTATTTTCCACATTTTGTGGAAGATATTTTTATGGATTTCTTTGACCTCCGAGCTATTTTTGCACACTTTCTGGAAGATATGGATCGTTTTATTAGATGATATGATTTTTTGGGCCTACTTTTGTTTTCTCTTTTTTAGGCGATCCGGTTCCCATAGACATTTTTCCGGTTTTTCTGAGCTTAGTCCTAATTTATACATTTTTGAAAGGTATGGATCTTTTTATTAAATGACAGGATCTTTTGGCCTAATTTTGTCTTCTCTAATTTTTCGGTTGAAGATGATGATCTCCCGGTTTAAACGGACAGTTTTTCGGATTTTATCTAATTTTTCCGATGTGGCCTATGTTTCACATTTTTGGAAGTATGGATCGTTTTATTAAATAATATTGTTATAAATCAACTACTGGGGGGAGGAACACCCAGCCCTTTATTTATAGGCATGGAAGGAGAGTAGAAAGATAGAATACATAGATATGGGCGTATCTCTAAGATACCCGTAATCCTAACCGACTCTGGTTATTTCCATTCACAACACTTCCCCTTATCCAGCCATAAGTGTGGACTGTGCTCAAGAGTACTTCGGGATTCTGAGCTTAATAAGAGTCTCACATGGGGTGGATACTTCAGGATCCTGAGTTGGTGAGGTTCGCCTCGTTAAAACCTTTAGCTATGGAAAACCCTGTGGAAGAAACCATAATTAAGGAAAAAGAGTACAAATGCTCTGTAACTCCCCTGATTTGTACAAATGACTCTGCTCATGAATACTTCTGGATTCTGAGCGTCACGGAGGGGTGGATACTTCAGGATCCAGAGTTGATGTGATTTGCCTCGTTAAAACCTTTGGCTATGGAAAACCCAGTGTGAAAAACCATAGCTAAGGAAAAAGAGTACAAATTCCCTCAACTCCCCCTGATCTGTAAAAGCTCTTAGGATTTCAGATCTCTTAGGCTTATCTCATCATTCCTATTTACAACATTCCGAAAATATACACAGATTACAAGTTATCACAATTAAGCAGCTGCAGAATCCAGAAACTCTGGAGAGGTGTGCTAAGTATCGTTGCATATGATGTGGTCTTCAGACTATGTGGTCAGCTCCAAATTACTAGCCTCTATCCCAATCGTCACTGGGATGTGTGTACCAGCAGGCGCCCTTAAATACACCATTAGTGTGGTGAGGATCTCAGAATAATAGGATGATGATGCCTTCATAGATTGCTTTGCAGATTTGTAGTAGATGGCCATCCCACTGTGGGTACCCGTTCTGTGATTTCTCAGTATAGGGACTTGACATGTAAACTGCATTTGCATGAACATTGGAGGATGGTACTTCATTTTGTAAGTCCAAGTCTTTCGACCCTTGGAGGAAGCTCAGAAGGCTTAACTCCGGTCTAATGGCCCTTTTTAGGTGCCAACTATCTCTGGCTAATGAGTTTACTGCAATAGCTATATCGGGACGCGTGCAGTTAGCCAGGAGTGTCAGATTGCACTTAGATAAGGGACTTTAGGACCAGTTATATCCTCCCCCTCTTCTAGCGATCAGAAGGGTTCTTTTTGTACATCCATTAAGTATACTACCGTAGGTGTACTTTGGATGTCAATGGTCCTTTTAATTTCTCCAACGCACTTCTGGGCGTTTGTAACAGGATTCTATGAGCCATGACTTTATATTTGCCTAGGTCTTTCATTTCATGTTTAATAGTCAGGCTTGAACAGATGTTTCGGTTTTCTCTTCAGGAGATCCGATGAGATTTTAGTTGTTTACAACTATGATATCTAATCTTTTTCTTTGCTTAGATGCAAAGACAACCCTCAATAGAAATCATTGATTTGTCAAATGATTCTCTTGGTTGTACATTTATTTATTATACGTATTGTTTTTCTTCAATTGAATAGACGTCCCGAAGTCTATTCAGGCATTTGAGGAAATGTTGAAATTATCTTACCAATATATCCACGAAGGTATGCCGTCACAACATCCAATAACAGCATATCCAAAATTTTCCTTCGCCAAATCGTAAGGTATTCGCTTTTGATAACTTAGGGAGATTGATGCATCATTTATGAGACATGTTCATTTTAATTTGTACGATCCTTAGTTTCAGCGAAATTTTCCTTGGGCTATAGGTTGTTCTTTATAGCATACGGTTTTGTATTTATTTTTCTTATGTGTGCAATACTTTATTTTATCCACAGGTTTGACACCTTTTGGAGTCTGGACTTCAGGTCCGAACATTTCACGTTTCATAAGTGAGTCCAGCTCATCTTTTATTCCCTCGTTCCACATTTAGCCAATCCCTACGTTTGCATACTAGCAACGGAGTATGGAACGATAATTTATAAACATCATCGCTTTTGCGATGTATATGGCAATATGATACGTGAATACATTGTCGACAATTTATGTTCTATCTGTCCAACACCTCCCCAGTACGTACAACATTTACTTTCAATTTCAGTTTTTCCCAGTAGTTCCTCAGCAGTGGATTCTGGGAAGGGTGAGGGTGTGGACAGGAGCTCATTGTCCAGTGGTAGTATTGTCTTAAGGTCTCCGGGAGTATATGTCCTTGGAGCCTAGTGGTCTGCCTCTCTTCTGTTGAGGATCAGCCACTTCTGCTGCTGGTGGATTGCATCCATTCTTGGGGATGTCAATCCTAGCTGGAGTTTTTGCAACAGGGATGTGTGATCTGACAATCTTCTGGTTGTTAGTAAATGAGTCCGGTAACAGATGAACATTGTTCTATTTGTAGAGGATCTTCAGGATCTCATCTTCACATTATTTTGTTACCGGATCATGGTGGGTCAAACATTTTGTATCCCACGTTATAATTTGCTTTGCACCAGGTTTCTCAGTGTCTGGGCCTATTTTGGAGAAACTCGTCTCATCGAAATCACAGTCTTCAAGATGTGCCTTAAATACGTCCCCGTTAGAGGTTCTAGGTATCTTATAATTGAGGATGAGTCAAACCCTACAAAGATACCTAGGCGACGTTAATGACCCATTTTTGTCATCTGTGGTGGTGCGATGGGGATTTAAAATGCGTGACCGAAGATTCTCAGATGAGAAATGTTCGGTGGCATTCCATATGCAAGTTGCATTGGAGACTCTGACCTCCAGAGGGTCTTATTTTCATTTACGATGCAGCATGCAGAATTTGCATGTCCCCATGCATCCATAGGCAATCGGGATTTAATGGATGTTCAATCCATTGGAGTCTACTTTTCAGTGACTCTGTCAACCCATTTTGGGTATGAACATGCGGCACTTGTATGTTCATTTTCTATTCCCATTGCTTGGCAGTACTCTTGAATTGACCAGGAGGTATATTTCCCAACATTAACCAAAGTTATTTTCTATATTTTATTGTCTGGAAAATATGCCCGCAACATTTTTATTTTTTTGCCAATAGCTTTGGAAAAGCTAAGTTTGCGGGTCTGTAGTAGACACACATATGAATATTCTGAGGATGCATTTATCGGTACAATGAAGTACTGAAATAGCCCACTGGGGGTGGATTTTATCCACATCTATCTCCTTATATTCTTTTTGAGGAAGCGTGGAGATTCTTTTTCAATTTTTCGTAGAGATGGCCTTGTAATTAGTTTTCCCTTATAGAAAGGGATGTGGGGGAATTCTCCCTTCTGACGAATCTTCTGGTTCTTCAAGTCATACCCATGGGATAAGATGCGATGCATCGTCACTGATCCAGGGTGGCCAAGTCTATCATGCCAGTGTAAAAACTTGGCTGATGTCGGGCACTTCAGGTGCTCCGTTTAATTTCGCTTCCTTTCTCTGAATCTTTGTATGGTTGAGGCCTGTAAGGCTCTCAAAATGTTCAAGTATGGATTTTACTCCTTTTTCTTGAGACGTTACATACAGTAATTTGTTTTTAATTTACATTTGTTGTTTCCAAATGGAATCCATTGAAACAGATGTCCTTGAAACTTAGAAAGTTTCTTTTGGAATTCGGAGAGATTAGTGCATCCTTTATTTTTTATTTCTGTGTCATTTTGGGGGCAACAGTGTTGCATTCCCTGGATCTTCAATATGGCCCTAATGTTGGGCTTTTTATTTGAAAGATCGTATGTGGTTATTGTCTACTAATTAGTCATGAGAGCAATTCATCTATTAAAAGATGAATCGTATAGGCACGTGCATTTTCAGATAAACATTTTCATTCAAAACAAATTACATAATTCAAATGCTCTCATAACATAAAGTATTCTCAAAACAAATTGCTAAGATACAAATAGGGGCTAATCAAGCATGGCATCATTTTCGAAGTCGTCAGCAGTAAACTTGACTGGATCATCAGATGTCATCAGGTTTGTTTCAGCTTTATTTTTCTTGTTCTCTTTATACAAATCCTGGAGATGCTGCGGAGTTCGGCACACTCTGGACCAGTGGCCTTTCATGCCACAGCTATGGCACCGGTCTTCCCATTTCCTCTTCGGTGGGGTGCATCATCTCTATTTTTTTCATTTCTGTGCCACGTGAACTTCCGCTCACTTTCATTTCTTTGTTGCTGGACTTGGCCCCTAGCCCTTTTGTTCTGTCCCCCTTTCTGTGGTCTTTCTTTTATTTTGTTGTCTTTCTTCTTTCAAGAAGAAGAGGCGTTATGAGCTTCTGGGATGGGAGCAGTGCTAGGGGCGCATATTGTGAGTGGCGAGGAGAAGCTCTCTGTTTTGTTCAACCATGAGTAAACATGACAGTAGCTCAGAATACTTGGTGAACTTTCGTTCACGGTATTCCTGCATTAGTATCGCATCTTTCTCATGGAAAGACGTGTACGTCTTTTCCAGTAGGCGATCTTCTGAGGCTTTTTCACCACACAACTTCAGGCGTGAGGTGATGCTAAAGAGAGCTGAGTTGTACTCAAATATGGACTTAAAGTCCTGCAGTCTCAGGTTCTCTCACTCATATCGTGCCCTTGGTAGTATAACATCTTTCTGATGTTTATATCTATCCTCAAGGGCAGTCCATAGCTCAAGTGGATCTTCGACCGTAAGGTATGCAGCCTTTAGGGTCTTGTCCACATGACATCGAATATAGATAATGGCTTGCGCCTTTTCTATATCGCTTACATTTTCATTACTGGTCACAGCAGAAATGAGGGACTTTGCCCGCAGATGAAAGTTCACATCGAGCTGCCAGCTCAGATAGTTTCTTCCTGATGCATCCAGCACTTCGAAATCGACACTTGCGATTTTAGCCATTTTATCTAGCAGAGCACAAATATGCATGAATTAATAATTTAAACATAAACATTTTCATGCGGAGGCAATTTTAATATGAAGGGCTAATTACGTGGATCGGCCAGTCCCACATAAATAATACAATCCATATTACACAAATGAAAACTTTAAAGAGATATTACAACTTTGGAAACCCCCGTGGGTTCCATATAAGATCTTCAGCTTCAATTGTGGCCTCCGTCTCCATGGAAAATGGTCTTCGGTCTTGGACATTTACAAAATTTCCTCACTACAATTTCTCTCAAAAGTAAAAGAAAAGTACAGGAAAATAAAATGTGGGACTTAAACAGCCGATCCAAAAACCACAAATTAGCCATCCATGTAGAAAATTTGTGCTCATCAAACATTTTCATCAGACATTTTCATCACAGGCATCACATGCATTTAATATTCGCACGAGGATAAATCATTTAATCACTTAATAATTATTGGACCACTGGGCAACATCATATGCCGTTAGGTTAGGTGACTAACGACAGAGCGATCGCAGGATCTTCCTAATTATTAAGTTTTAAATATAATGCACAACCACGCATATAATATCCACAAAATAAGCCAGTGATGTAAAGCATCTAAAGATGATTTTACAGAAAAAAATCATTTTATGCAAGGGTTGTATAATATGTGCGTTTAATCAATCAAATTGAATAAGAGCCCAAAATGACATGTTCGATGTAGAAGGAAAAGGTTTTCCTTTTTAAATTATCCCAAATGACCCCCAAAAGTCTCCAATACACACTTATATGCCCAAATAATTGCCCCATAATGTACCGTGAGTTTTCACGAATTTATAGGCCCACAGATGATTCGGAGTGAAAAGTGTATATTTATACCCCCTAACTATCCACATTTTGTGCTAAAGATTAGGTTTAAACTTGCTCTTTTTGGGTATATTTGCATTTCATTTCATTTTAGGAGCTTAATCTCATTCTTGACACAAAATATAGATTTTACTGTCTTTATTTGATTCCTAATATTTTTCAATAACTTCTGGTATTATTGTGATCATATTGACAAATTTTGAGAATTATTTGAGCAATATGTTATTTTATATGATTTTTGGAAGTCAATATTGTGTTATATAAGTCATTATATTCATTTTCACATCAAATGGACTAATTTCTCCTTCTCATATTTTTCAGGTACCCCTGAGTCTTGCGGATTTTCCAGAATTTTTTGGGAATTTTCTGGGCATCCTAGGTATTTTTGGTGATTTTTTGAAGGAGAAAAGGCTTTAAAATACCAGAAAAGGAATTAATTGGGGTGCCACGTGTCGCAATCACGTGTCGTCACGTGGCGCCAAAGGGCTGCTCATACCCACTTCAGCCGCTGCTTCATTTCGTTTTAAAAAATAAATAAATAAAGGCCCAACACAGCGGCCCGCTCTTGGAGCGGGCCGCTGTCAATATTAAAAAGGGGGTTTTTAATTTGCGGGCCGGCCCGTTGGCCAGCCTGCTCTCCACGTTTGCAGAACGCACGCGCGGCTGTGTGTTTTTAGCGGGTCGGGCGCACTGCGCTCCGTACCCGCAGCCCATTGTTTGGGTTAAAGTATGGCATGTTGCGAAAATTGAAGGGGTTGCTTTTTTGGGATTTTAAGGTTTTTTGGGGCTCTTCTTCTTCCCCAAGGCTATGGATAGGGTTGGAGGCCATTGGATGATGGAGAAGCTTGGAGGAGGTGCCCAAGTGAGAGGAAAGCCTCATTTCTTGAGAGATTGGTGATCTCTTTCCTCTCTTTTTGTGTAATTTTTGCATTTCTCTTTTCATTGGATGAATTTGTCTATGAATTCCATCTTATTTGGTATGATTGAGTAGTGTGATTGGTGTTGGTTGTGACTCATTGAGATTGGTTGTTAATTTTAGTTGTACTTGCCTTTTTGCTTACTTTCATGTTAATGTTGGGTGATTATTAGGGCACACTTTCATTGGTAAAGACCCGAAAGGGCACAATTCAAGATGAATCCATGTTCCTAGTTTGATTAGTGCCATGATAATATATCCATCCCTACTGCTAATTGTTGTGTTCTTTAAAGCTAAATTTTCCGATTGAGTGTCCTTAGCCGGATGATCAATTGAGTTATATGTGGTAATTAGAGCTTGATTAACACCAATCTTAGTGAACCCACAAACCATGCTTTCTCTCCTAGCTATCCTAACTCCACTTTTGGTTCTCTAACCCTACCCACTTAGGATAGGATTTTAGTTTCACCACACTTTTTCCCACACTTATCCACCGTTAGCGAGGTGGTTGTAACACACTTTATTTTTCTTTATCGATCAATTTTGTGAATATAGAATGACTTGTCCCTGTGATCCGACCTAGCACTCACCGGTTATTCTTATTGATTGACACTCCTACGCTTGGGAGTGGAAGGCCTACACTTGCACGTCCTTCCCGTCACAATCAATTGACGCCGTTGCTGGGGACAACAGTTTCTATTAGTAGCATTTTTTGATTGATTTCGAAAGTTTTAGTGTGATACTTCTATCTCTATGTGATGTGTCTTTCCATTTTATTTATTTTCCTCTTATTGAGTCTTTTGGTTGTTATTCTCGTTTTCTTGAGAAAAATTTTTTAACAACAAAATGGCATCATCTTAAGACTTTTCCGACATTGATTTGGAGGATATCCCACTCCCCCATACTTTCATGGTACGGAGTGGGAGAACCCTCATTTACCTTTGAAAAAGTTTGAAGATTAGATATTTTCATGTCTTGGTGGAAAATTTTTTGATGATTGCATATACTTTAGATTTTTTCCCTCTTCTTTAATTGATGATGCTAGATTGTTGTTTGATTCATTGTCTCTTGACTCACATTTTACTTGGTTGTCATTTCTGGCTGAATTTCTCCAAGTGTTTTTGCCTATTTTCTTGGAGCAGGTACATGGGCAGCAGGCCATGGAGCAGCACATAGCGAGCTTTACCCAAGCTGAGCGGGAGGCCAACCATCAGGCTTGGCGGAGGTTCACTGATTTGTTGCTTACGTGCCCACACCAGAGTTTCCACGAGGATCACCTCCTGCAGATATTTTATACAGGATTATCGCCATCTGGTCGAGATTTCGTGCAGATGAGCTGCGGTGGAGAGTACTTTGATTATTTGACCGAGGATTCATGGTGTTACCTGAGGGATCTTGTAGAGTATGAGGAGACAGTCCAGTAGGTCCAGGACCAGCCTGAGGAGCCAACTGAGGGCTCATTCCATTATGGCCCTACGGAGGAACAAGCAGAACATGATGATGGGGCACAGTGGAGCTAAGTAGATGAAGCTGAATGTCCACATTTTGAGGAGTCAGAGGAGATCGATGATGATGTGCGTGTCGACCATGTTGATGGCACGATGCATTTTTATGTTGGTGGTGATGTTGTGGTGGATGCATGTGAAGGCACGAGCGATATAGATGATATTGGAGAGCCTGAGTTATGTTTCTCGCCTACCACATCCACCCATTTTGAGGTGTATGAGTGCATGGGACGAACTGCTGAGATGGCTTACTTTGATGATGATGAGGATGATTTGGGCGAGGGAGTGAGTTTACAGACCATGACAGAGCCCGAGACAGACCTTCCCTCTATTTCAGTGCAGCAGGTCATAAACCCTTCACCTCAGGATACACACCAGACCATCATTCATGTAGATTTTCATGATACACTTCATAGTCTGGGGAGGTCTGTGGAGCCTACGATGATATTGGAGAGCCTGAGTTATGTTTCTCGCCTACTACATCCGCCCATTTTGAGGTGTATGAGTGCATGGGACGGACTGCTGAGATGGCTTACTTTGATGATGATGAGGATGATTTGGGCGAGGGAGTGAGTTTACAGACCATGATGGAGCCCGAGCCAGACCTTCCCTCTATTTCAGTGCAGCGGGTCATATAGCCTTCACCTCAGGATACACATCAGACCATCATTAATGGAGATTTTCATGATACACTTCATAGACTGGAGAGGTCTGCGGAGCCTACACTTTCATGCGGAGGCAATTTTAATATGAAGGGCTAATTGCGTGGATCGGCCAGTCCAACATAAATAATAGTCCAAAGTCCCATTACAGTCCATATTACACAAATGAAAGCTTTAAAGAGAAATTACAACTTTGGAAACCCCCGTGGGTCCCATATAAGATCTTCAGCCTCAATTGTGGCCTCCATTTCCATGGAAAATGGTCTTCGGTCTTGAACATTTACAAAATTTCCTCACTACATTTTCTCTCAAAAGTAAAAGAAAAGTGCAGGAAAATAAAATGTGGGACTTAAACAGCCGATCAAAAAACCACAATTAGCCATCCATGCAAAAAATTTGTGCTCATCAGACATTTTCATCAGACATTTTCATCACAGGCATCACATGCATTTAATATTCGCATGAGGATAAATCATTTAATCACTTAATAATTATTGGACCACTGGGAAACGCCATACACCATTAGGTTAGGTGACTAACAGCAGAGCGGTCGCATGATTCTTCCTAATTATTAAGTTTTAAATATAATGCACAACCATGCATATAATATCCACAGAATAAGCCAGTGATGTAAAGCATCTAAAGATGATTTTACGGAAAAAAATCATTCGATGCAAGGGTTGTATAATATGTGGGTTTAATCAATCAAATTGAACAAGAGCCCAAAATGACATTTTCGATGTAGAAGGAAAAGGTTTTTCCTTTTTAAATCATCCCAAATGACCCCCAAAAGTCCCCAATACACACTTATAAGCCCAAATAATTGCCCCATAATGTACCGTGATTTTTCACGAATTTATAGGCCCACAGACGCCCTATTTAATTATTTATTTTAGCCCTAAAAATCTTTTAAAGACTTATTTTCAGCCTTCGCCCCCCATTTTCTTTTTTTTTGAAGAAAAATTGGCATGCGAGCCTGAAGCCCGCGGTTGGCTGCGGGCTTCAGGCCCGCAGTCATTTTTTTGTGAATCTGGGCTCAGAGGCCCAATAGGGTTTTGGGGCGGTGGCTAGGGTTAGCCGATGCCGCCCCCGTACAGTCGCCGAAACGACGGAGGGCGGAGGGGCGGCCGCCCCCTCCAAGGGGGCGATGGCGGGCCGTCGCTGCCCCCTGCAGTGGGGATGGTGGCAGCCATCGCCCCTGCAGGCGGGACGGCGGCAGGGGTGCCACCGCCCCCTTCAGGGGGACGGCAGGGCCGTTGGCCCCCTGCAGGGGAGCGGCAAAAGGGGCAGCCGCCGCCCTCTGTGGGGGGAGCGGCGGGGCCAACACCCCCCTGCAGGGGGAGCGACGGTAGGGGCAGCCAACGTCCCCTGCAGGGGGAGCGGCGGGGGCCGCCACCCCCGGCAGGTGGGACGGCGGGCCGTCGCCCCCCTTACAGGGGAGACGGCGGCGGGGCATCGGTCGCCCCTTGCAGGGGGGCGAGGCACGGTGCCGGCCGCCTCCCCTAAGGGGGCGGCCATAGACGGTAGAGGGGGGGGAACCCTCAAAATTGGGGTTTTGGGACGAAAAGTTCGTCTTTTTTAGGCGATCTAGCAAATACTCGTGTCGATCTTGCAAGATCTAGGGGTAGAGCAATCTTACGTATGATTAAAAACATCGTTTTTAGTGATTTTACCTCTATATCCGTCCTCCGGATATAGCGACGGTTTAACGAAGTCCGACGCGGATGATGACACTCGATTGAGGAAGCCTTGCATCGTGCGCGTGGATCTCCCGTCTCCTCTCGCCTTCGCCTTCACAATGAATGAAAAATTTGTGGAAAGAAAAAAATTTCTAGAGTCTCGTGCTGATAACGTGTTATGAATCAACTACTGGGGGAGGAACCCCAGCCCTTTATTTATAGGCATGGTAGGAGAGTAGAAAGATAGAATACATAGATATGGACGTATCTCTAAGATACCCGCAATCCTAACCGACTCTGGTTATTTCCATTCACAACAAATATGATATTTGGCTTAATTTTGGCTTTCTTTTTTTCCAGTTGAAGATTACGATATCCCAGTTCCAACGGACATTTTTTGCGGATTTTTTTGAGCTCGTGATTATTTTCTACATTTTTTGAAAGATATGATTCTTTCTATTACATTATATGATTTTGTAGCCTAATTTTATCTTCTCTTATTTTTAAGTTTAAGATGGCGATATTCCTGTTCCAACGGAATTTTGCCCAATATTTCTGAGGTTGGGATTGTTTTCAACATTTTCTGTAAGTTTTGTATATTTTTAATAAATGATATGATTTTTCTAGGCTAATTTTGTCTTTTCTTATTTTTCAATTGATGATGGCGATCTCCCTGTTCAAACGGAAATTTTTAGCGGATTTTTCTGAACTTGAGTCTATTTTCCACATTTTATTGTAGATATGGATCTTTTTATTAAATGATGTGATTTTTATAGCCTACATTTGTCTTCTCTTATTTTTCACTAGAAGATGCATGTTTCCCGGTTCCAACTGAAATTTTGGCGAATTTTTCTTTCCTCAGAGCTATTTTCTGTATTTTATTGAAGGTAACGATCGTTTTATTAAATGCTATGATTTTTGGCTAATTTTGTTTTCTATTAGATTTTTCGTTGATGATGGCAATCTCCCGGTTCCAACGGACATTTTTGCTGATTTTTGTGATCTCCGGGCTATTTTCTAAATTTTCTATGAGCTATGGATCTTTATATTAAATGATATGATTTTTATGGCATAATTTTGTCTTCTCTAATTTTTTTTTCAGTTGTACATGGCGATCTCCCGGTTCTAATGTATATTTTTGCGATTATTTTGAGCTTGGTGCTATTTTCTGCATTTTATGGAAGATATGGGTATATATATTTAATGATATGATTTTTTAGGTTATAATTATGTCTTCTCTTATTTTTCGTTGAAGATGTCGATCTCCTGGTTTCAACCGATATTTCTGCAGATATTTCTGAGCTCTGGGCTATTTTACACATTTTCTGGAAGATATATATGTGGATTTATTTGACCTCCGAGCTATTTTTGCGCACTTTCTGGAAGATTTGGATCGTTTTATTAGATGATATGGTTTTTTGTGCCTAATTTTGTTTTCTCTTTTTTTGGCAATCACCTGGTTCATATAGACATTTTTTTCTGTTTTTCTGAGCTTAATCCTAGTTTATACATTTTTGAAAGGTGTATATCTTTTTATTAAATGATATGATTTTTGGCGTAATTTTGTCTTCTTTAATTTTCGGTTGAAGATGACGATCTCCCAGTTTAAACAGACAGTTTTCCTGATTTTACTGAGCCGTGGCATATGTTCCACATTTTTGCAAGATATGGATTGTTTTATTAAATAATATGATATTTTGGCTTAATTTTGGCTTCTCGTTTTTTTCCAGTTGAAGATTTCGATCTAACGGTTCCAACGGACATTTTTTGCTGATTTTTCTGAGCTATGGATAATTTCTACATTTTCTTGAAGATATGAGTCTTTCTATTACATTATATGATTTTTCTAGCCAAATTTTATCTTCTCTTATTTTTCACTTGAAGATGGCGGTCTCCCAGCTCCAACGAAACTTTCGCAAATTTTTTGACCTCGAGGCTATTTTCTGTATTTTCTGAAAGATATCGATCGTTTTATTAAATGATATGATTTTTGGCCTAATTTCATCTTCTCATATATATTTTTTCATTGATGATGGTGATCTACCGGTTCCAACAAATATTTTTCCAGATTTATTTGAGCTCTGGGATATTTTCTGCCTTATCTGGAAGATACCGACTGTTTTATTAAATGTTGTGATTTTTTAGCTGAATTTTGACTTTTTTTTGTTAAATTTAGCGATCTCCCGGTGATTTTGCGGATTTTCTGAGCTTGAAGATATTTTCAACATTTTATGGAAAATAAGAATGTTTATATTAATGATATGATTTTTATTGCCAAATGTTGTCTTTTCTTATTTTTCAGTTAAACATAGCGATCTCTCGGTCACAAAGAAATTTTTTTCGCATTCTCTGAGTTCGGTATTATTTTCTTTATTTTGTGAAAGATATGGATCTTTTTATTAAATGATATGATTTTTATTGATCAAGTTTGTCTTCAATTTTTTTAAGTTGAAGATGGAATCTCCCGGTTCCAATGGACATTTTTGGGAATTTTCTAAACTCCGGGATATTTTAAATGATGTTATTTATTAAATGATGTGATTTAATAACCAAAGTTTGTCTTCTCTTATTTTCCAATTGATGATGGCGATCTTTATATTGAATAATATGATTTTTTGGCCTAATTTTGTCTTCTATTATATTTTTGTTGAAGAGGGCATTCTCTTGGTCCCAGGACTTTTTTGTGGATTTTTCTTAGCTCCGCGTCATTTTGCGCATTTTCTGGAAGATATGGATCGTTTTATTAGATGATATGATTTTTGGCCTAATTTTGTCTTCTCTTATTTTCCATTGAAGTTGGCAATCTCCCTATTCCAACGGACATTTTGTTGGGTATTTCTGAGCTCCGGGCTATTTTCGACATTTTCTAAAAGATATGGATCGTTTTATTAAATGATATCAGAGAAGACAAAATTAGGCCAAGAAAATGTTTGTTGGAACCGGGAAATCGTCATCTTCAACTGAAATATAAGAGAAGACAAAATTTGGAACCAGGAAATCTAGATCTTCATCTATAAAAATGCACATTGTAACCGGGATATCGCCATCTTCAACTGAAAAGATTTTTTATATCATTTTTTGAGCTTAGTGCTATTTTATACATTTTATGAAAGATATCGATCTTTTTATTAAATGATATGAATTTTCTAGCATAAATTTGTCTTCTTTATTTTTTCCAGTTGAAGATGGCGATCTCTCTGTTCCAATGGAATTTTTTGCAGATTTTTTTGAGTTCCGGCCTATTTTCCACACTTTTGGAGGACATAGATCGTTTTATTAAAAGATATGATATTTTGGCCTAATTTTGTCTTTACTTATTTCTAGGTTAAGATGGCAATCTTCCGGTTCCAAATACATTTTTGTGGATTTTTCTGTGCTCGGGACTATTTTCTACATTTCCACGAAGATTTGGATCTTTTTATTAGATTTTTGTAGGCTAATTTTGTCTTCTCTTATTTTTTTAGTTGAAGATGCCAATATCCCGGTTCCAACGACATTTTAGCTGAAATTCCTGAGCAATGTACTAGTTTCTACATTTTCTGTAAGATTTAGATCTTTTTAGTAAATGATATGATTTTTCTATCCTAATTTTGTCTTTCCTTATTTATCAATTGAAGATGGCGATCTCCTGGTTCCGACGGAAATTTTTTGGGATTTTTCTAACCTAGAGGCTATTTTCTATGTTTTATATATGGATATTTTTATTAAATTATATGATTCTATAGCCTACGATTATCTTCTCTTATTTTTCACTTGAAGATGGCGGTCTCCTAGTTCCAACGGACATTTTTGCAGATATTTCTGACTCGGGGTTATTCCTTGAATTTTCTGGAAGACATCGATCGTTTTATTAAATGATAAGATTTTTGGCCAAAATTTTTCTTCTCTTATTTTTTTCGCTAATGATGGAGATTTCCTGGAACCAACAGATATTTATGCGGATTTTCTGAGATATAACCTATTTTATGTATTATGTGGAAGAGATCGATCGTTTTATTAAATGGTTTTATTTTTGACCTAATTTTTCTTCTTCTTTTTCGTTAAATTTGGTGATCTCCAGGTTCCGATGGATATTTTTGCGGATTTTTCTGAGCTCGGGGATATTTTCTTCTTTTATGGAAAATAAGAATATTTATATTAAAATGATATAATTTCTACTGCCAAATTTTGTATTCTCTTATTTTTCAATTGAACATGGCAATCTCCCAGATCCAATGGACATTTTTTGGATTTTCTGATCGTTGTGTTATTTTCTTTATTTTATGAAAGATATGGATCTTTTATTAAATGATATGATTTTTATAGCTTCAATTCGTCATCTATTATTTTTAAGTTGAAGATCGCGATCTTCTAGTTCCAACGGACATTTTTGCAGTTTTTCTGAGCTCCGGCATATTTTCTTCATTTTATGGAAGATATGGATCATTTTATTAAACGATATGAATTTTATAACCTAAGTTTGTTTTCTCTTATTTTCCAGTTGAAGATGGTGATCTTTATATTTAATAATATGATTTTTTGGCAAATTTTGTCTTCTCTTATATTTCAGTTAAAGATGGCCTTCTCTCGGTCACAAAGGAAATTTTTACATATTTTTCTGAGCTCCTCGCTATTTTCCACATTTTCAGGAAGATATGGAATGTTTTATTAAATGCTATGGTTTTTGCCCTAATTTTGTCTCTCTTAATTTCTAGTTGAAGTTAGCGATCTCCCGATTCCAACGAACATTTTTGCGGATATTTCTGAGTTACTGGATAGTTTCCATATTTCCTGGAATATATGGATCGTTTTTTTAAATGATATCATTGAAGACAAAATTAGGCCAAAAAATATCTGTTGGAACCAGGAAATTGCAATCTTCAACTGAAAGATAAGAGAAGACAAAATTCGGAACAGGAAAATCGCCATCTTCATCTATAAAATGTCTGTGGTAACCGGAATTTCGCCATCTTCAACTTAAAATATTTTTATATATCATTTTCTGAGTTTGGTGCTATTTTATTCATTTTATGAAAGATATGGATCTTTTTATTAATTGATATGATTTTTCTATCTAAATTTTTATTCTCTTATTTTCCAGTTGAAGATGACGGTTGAAGATGATGATCTTTTTTAAATGATATGATTTTGGGCCTAATTTTCTCTTCTCATATATTCCAGTTGAAGATGGCGATCACCCAGTTCCAAAGGACATTTTTCGGATTTTTTTGAGCCCACGCCTATTTTCCCCATTTTTGGAAGATATGGATCGTTTTATTAAATAATAATATATTTTGGCCAAATTTTGTCTTCTCTTATTTTTCTAGTTGAAGATGGCGATCTCCTGGTTCTAACGAACATTTTTACGGATTTTTCTGAGCTCGGAATTATTTTCTACATTTTCTCGAAGATATGGATTTTCTTTTACAGTATATTCTTTTTGCAACTTAATTTTGTCTTCTCTTATTTTTCACAGTTGAAGATGATGATATCCTGGTTCCAACGGACATTTTCGCCGATATTTCTAAGCTTATGACTATTTTCTAAATTTTATGAAAGATATGGATCTTTTTATTCAATGATATGATTTTTCTAGCCTAATTTTGTCTTCTCTTGTTTTTAAATTGATGATGGCGATCTCCCGGTTCCAACGAAAATTTTTACGGATTTTTCTGAACTCAAGGATATTTTCTATATTTCATTGTAGATATGGATTTTTTAATTAAATGATATAAGTTTTATAGCCTACGTTCTTATTATTTTATTTTTCACTTGAAAATGGCGGTTTCCCGGTTCCAATGGAAATTTGTGCAGATTTTTCTGACCTCCTGGCTATTTTCTATTTTTTTGGGAAGATAACAATCGTTTTATTAAATGCTATGATTTTTTGTCTAATTTTGTCTTCTCTATGATGGCGATCTCCCGGTTCCCACAGATATTTTTGAGGATTTTTCTGAGCTCTGGGCTATTTTCTGTATTATTTTTAAGATATTGATCGTTTTATTAAATGATATTATATTTTGGCCTAATTTTGTCTCCTCTTTTTGTTAAATTTGGCGATCTCTCAGATTTTTCTGAGCTCGAGGATAGTTTCTACATTTTATGGAAAATAAGAATCTTTACATTAAATGATATGATTTCTATTGACAAATTTTGTCTTCTCTTATTTTTTCAGTTGAACATGGCGATCTCCCAGATCCAACGGACATTGTTGTTCGGATTTTCTGATCTCTATGATATATTCTTTATTTTATGGAAGATATGGATCTTTTTATTAAATGATATGATTTTTATAACTTAAGTTTGTCTTCTGTTATTTTTTTGAGCTCCGGGCCATTTTCCACATTTTCTGGAAGATATGGAACGTTTTATTAAATGATATGATTTATTGGCCCAATTTTTTCTTCTTTTAATTTCCAGTTGAAGTTCCGCGATCTCTCGGTTCCAACAGAAATTTATGGGGATATTTCTATGCTACGGTATATTTTTTCATATTTTCTGGAATATATGGATCGTTTTTTTAAATGATATCAGGGAAGACAAAATTAGGCCAAAAATGTACGTGGAACTGGAAAATCGACATCTTCAACTGACAGATAAAAGAAGACAAAATTCGGAACAAAGAAATCACTATCCTGGAAGATATGGATCGTTTTATTCTAAGTTCGAACGGACATTTTTCCAGATTTTTCTGAGCTCGGGCCTATTTTCCACATTCCTGGAAGATATGGATCGTTTTATTAAATGATATGATATTTTGGCCAAATTTAGTCTTCTCCTATTTTCCAGTTGAAGATGACGATCTCCTGGTTTTAACAGACATTTTTGCAGATGTTTCTGACCTCGGAATTATTTTCTACATTTTCTGGAAGATATGGATTTTCTTTTAACTATATATTCTTTTTGTAGCATAATTTTGTCTTCTCTTATTTTTTTAATTGAAGATGACGATATCCCGGTTCCAACGGACATTTTTACCGATATTTCTAAGCTAAGGACTAGTTTCTACATTTTCTATAAGATATAGACCTTTTTATTCAATGATATGATTTTTCTATCCTAATTTTGTCTTCCCTTCTTTTTGAATTGATGATGACGATCTCCTGGTTCTAACGAAATTTTTACGGGTTTTTCTGCACTCGATGCTATTTTGTACATTTTATTGAAGATATGAATTTTTTAATTAAATGGTATAATTTTTATCGCCTACGTTTGTCTTCTCTTTTTTCACTTGAAAATGGCAGTTTCCCGGTTCCAACGGAAATTTTTGCGGATTTTTCTGACCTCGAGGCTATTTTCTATATTTCTAGAAAGATAACGATCGTTTTATTAAATGGATTTTTTGCCAAATTTTTTCTTTCTTAGATTTTTCGTTGATGATTGCGATCTCCCGGTTCACACCGATATGTTTGAGGATTTTTCGTAGATCTAGGCTATTTTCTGTATTATTTAGAAGATATAGATCGTTTTATTAAATGATATGATATGTTGGCCTAATTTTCCCTTATCTGTATTTCGTTAAATTTTGCACTCTCACGGTTCCGACGGATATTTTTGGAGATTTTTCGGAGCTCAGAGATATTTTTTACATTTTATGGAAAATAAGAATCTTTATATTAAAAGATATGATTTTTATTGATAAATTTTGTCTTCTCTTATTTTTTGGTTGAACATAGCGATCGCCCGGTTCTAACGGACATTTTTGCGGATTTTCTAATATCTGTGCTATTTTCTTTATTTTATGGAAGATATGGATCTTTTTATTAATGATATGATTTTTATAGCTTAAGTTTTTCTTTTATTATTTTTAAGTTGTAGATGGCAATCTCCCGATGCCAACAGACATTTTTGCGGATTTTCCTGAGCTCCGGCATATTTTCTACATTTTAGGGAAGATATGGATGGTTTTATTAAATGATATGGTTAACCTATGTTTGTTTCTTCTTATTTTCCAGTTTAAGATGGCAAACTTTATATTGAATGATATGATTTTGACCTAATTTTTTCTTCTCTTATATTTCAGTTGAAGATGGCCTTCTCTCGGGCCCTAAGGAAATTTTTGCAGATTTTTCTAAGGTCTGGGCTATTTTCCAGATTTTCAGGAAGAAATGGAACGTTTATTAAATGATACGATTTTAGGCCTAATTTTGTCGTCCCTTAATTTCCTGTTGAAGTTGAAGTTGGCGATCTCCCTGTTCCAATGGACGTTTTTGCGGATATTTCTAAGCTCCGGGATATTTTCCATTTTTCTGGAATATATGGATCGTTTTATTAAATAATATCAAAGAAGACAAAATTAGGCCAAAAAATGTCTGTTGGAGCCGGGAAATCGCCATCTTCAACTAAAGATAAGAGAAGACAAAATGCGAAATCGTGAAATCGCTACCTTCATCTATAAAAATGTCCGTTGTAACCGAGATATCTCTGTCGTAACCTGAAAAGATTTTTATATATCATTTTCTGAGATTGGTGCTATTTTATACATTTTATGAAAGATATGGATCTTTTTATTGATTGTAGTGATTTCTGTCCTAAATTTGTCTTCTCATATTTTCCATATGAAGATGACGATATTTTTATTAAATGATATGATGTTTTGGCCTAATTTTGACTTCTCTTTTATTCCAATTGAAGATGGCAATCACCTAGTTCAAACGGACATTTTTGCAGATTTTTTTGAGCTCTGGCCTATGTTCCACATTTTTGGAAGATATTGATCGTTTTATAAAATGAAATGATATTTTGGCCTAATTATGTCTTCTCTTATTTTTTTGTTGAAGATTGTGATCACCCAATTCCAACGGACATTTTTTGCGGATTTTTCTGAGATCGGGTTTATTTTCTACTTTTTCTGGAATGTATGGATCTTTTATTACGCTATATGATTTTTGTAGCCTAATTTTGTCTTCACTTATTTTTCAATTGAAGATGGTGATATCCCGGGATAAACGGACATTTTGGCCGATAATTCTGAGGTCAGGACTATTTTCTACATTTTCTGTAAGATATGGATTTTTTATTAAATGATATAATTTTTCTAGCCAAATTTTGTCTTCTCTTATTTTTCAAATGATGATGGTGATCTCCCAGTTCAAACGTAAATATTAGCGGATTTTTTTGAACTCGATGTTATTTTTTATATTTTATTGTCGATATGGATCTTTTTATTAAATGATATAATTTTTAGCGTCTACGTTTGTTTTCTCTTATTTTTCACTTGAAGGTGACGGTTTCCCGGTTCCAACAGAAATTTTTGCAGATTTTTCTGATCTTGGGGCTATTTTCTGTATTTTCTGGTAGATAACGGTCATTTTATTGAATGTAATGGTTTTTTTGGCGAATTTTATCTTCTCTTAAATTATTCGTAGATGATGACAATCCCCGGTTCACACGAATATTTTTGAAGGTTTTTCTGAGCTCTGGCCTATTTTCTGTATTATCTGGAAGATATTGATCATTTTATTCAATGATATGATATTTTTGCCGAATTTTTCCTTCTCTCTTTTTCATTAAACTTTACGCTCTCATGGTTCCGACGGTTATGTTCGCAGATTTTTCTTAGTTCGGGGATATTTTCTACATTTTTTGGAAAATAAGAATCTTTATATTAAATGATATGATTTTTTATTGCCTAATTTTGTCTTCTCTTATTTTTCAGTTGAACATAGCGATCTCCCGGTTCTAACAAAACTTTTTGGGGATTTTCTGAGCTTTGTGCTATTTTCTTTATTTTATGGAAGATATGGATATTTTTACTAAATGATATGCTTTTTATAGCTTAAGTTTGTCTTCTATTATTTTTAAGTTGAAGATGGCGATCTTCCGGTTCCAAAAGACATTTTTGCGGATTTTCTAAGCTCAGGGATATTTTCTACATTTTATGGAAGATATGCGTCATTTTATTAAACAATATGATTTTTATAACCTACGTTTGTCTTCACTTATTTTCGAGTTGAAGATGGCGATCTTTTTTTGAATGATATGATTTTTTGGTCTAATCTTGTCTTCTCTTATTTTTCCGTCGAAGATGGCATTCTCTCAATCACAACAGACAATTTTGCAGATTTTTCTGAGCTCCAGGCTATTTTCCCCATTTTCTGGAAGATAGGTATCGTTTTATTAAATTGTATGATTTTTGGCCTAATTTTATTGTCTTTTATTTTCCCAGTGGAAGTTGGTGATCTCCCGGTTCCAACGGACATTTTTGCAGATATTTCTGATGTCAGGGCTATTTTTCACATTTTCTAGAATATATGGATCGTTTTATTAAATGATATCTGAGAAGACAAAATTAGTCCAAAAAATGCCAGTTGGAACCGGAAAATCACCATCTTCAACTGAAATATAAGAGAAGACAAAATTCGGAACCGGAAAATCGACATCTTCATCTATAAAAATGTCCGTTGTAACCGGGATATTTGAGATCTTCAACAGAAAAGATTTTTATATATCATTTTCTGAGCTTGATGCTATTTTCTTCTTTTATGAAAATATATGAATCTTTTTATTATTGATATGATTTTTCTAGCCTAAATTTGCCTTCTCTTATTTTCCTGTTGAAGATGTCGATCTTTTTATTAAATGATAAAATATTTTAGCCTAATTTTGTCTTCTATTATATTTCAGTTGAAGATGGCGATCACCCGGTTCAAACGGACATTTTTTCGGATTTTTCTGAGATCCGGCTTATTTTCCACATTTTTGAAAGATATGGATCATTTTTTAAATGATATGATATTTCGCCTTCATTTTTGTATCCTCTTATTTTCCAGTTGAAGATGGCGATTTCCCGGTACCAATAGACATTTTTGCGGATTTATCTGAGCTCGGGGCTTTTTTCTACACGTTCGGGAAGATAAGAATCGTTATATTATATGACATGATTTTTATATCCTATATTTATCTTATCTTATTTTTAGTTGAAGATGGCGATCTCCAGGTTCCTACATTTTTTGTGGATTTTTCTTAGTTTGGGGCTTTTTTGTACATTTTCTGAGAGACCTGAACCTTTTTATTAAAGGATACAATTTTTTGGCCTAATTTGGTCTACTCATTTTTAATTGAATATGGCAATCTCCTAGTTCCAACGGACATTTGTAAGGATTTTTCTGATGTCGGGGCTATTTTCTACATTTTATGGCAGATATGTATATTTTTTTAAGTGATATGAATTTTGGCTTCATTTATTTTTCTGTTGAAGATGACGATCTCCAGGTTCCAACATACATTTTTGTGGATTTTTCTGGGCTTCGATCTATTTTCTACATTTTCTGTATGATATGCATGTTTGTTTTAAATGATATGATTTTTATAAACTAATTTTTTGCTATTTTCTTATTTAATTGAAGATGGCAATCTCCTGTCCAAACGAACATATTTGCAGAATTTTCAGAGCTTGTGGTTATTTGTCATTTTCGGGAAGTTATGAAATTATTGAATGATATGATTTTCTTGGCCTTATTTTTTCTTCTCTTATTTTTCGGTTGAAGATGGTGATCTCCCGGTTCCAATGTACATTTTGGCATATTTTTTTTGCGCTCCAGGCAATTTTCTAAATTTACGTAAAGTTATGGATCTTTTAAATAAATGAAATGATTTTTATAGCCTAATTTTGCCTTCTCTTTTTTTCAGTTGAACATAGCGATCTCCCGGTTCCAACGAACATTTTTTTGGATTTTCTGAGCTTGGTGCTATATTCTTTATTTTATTAAAGAAATAGATATTTTTATTAAATGATATGATTTTTATTGCTCAAGTTTGTCTTCAATTATTTTTAAGTTGAAAATGGGATCTCCCGGTTCCAATGGACATTTTTGCGGATTTTTCTGAGCTCAGAGCTATTTTATATATTTTATGGAAGATATGAATCTTTTTATTAAATGATATGATTTTTATAACCAAAGTTTGTCTTATCTTATTTTTCCAATTGAAGATGGCGATCTTTAAATTGAATGATATGATTTTTTGGACTAATTTTGTCTTCTCTTATATTTTAGTTGAAGATGGCATTCTCTTGGTCCCAAAGGGCATTTTTTCGGATTTTTCTGAGCTTTGCGCTATTTTCCCCATTTTTGGAAGATATGGATCGTTTTATTAAATGATTGTTATGAGTGGGGGAGACTTATGGTCTCCCCCCTCATTTATCCACCATAAACACCCCATACATGGTAGTGAGGTGGACCTTTGGTAACTAGAGACCATTGGTCTCCCCTTATTAACATGTTGATATAATAAAATGGCACCATGAGCTATAACCATGGTTAATTGATCTCCAACACGTTATCAGCATGACTTATCTCTAACAAAATTTTTTTCTGAGCCAACATAATTTCCCTCTTACGAAGGAATCTTGTAGTTGCGGTAAAGCTTTTGCGACGACGATCGACTGATTTCTTTCACGGATTGCGGGAGCTGGGATTTTTATCTACGGATTTTATTTGCTCTTCCCTAGATCTTTGATCTAGAGGGAAAAATTCTAATCCCGTAGATATATATTATGGAACGTATTCTATTTTTTACATATGTATGTTGATTGATTTACTCAAATCAACATATAAAAACAGAATAAAAAATCAATACTGTTTTTCACCAAAATTCCCCAAATTTGGTAGACTAGGAAGAAATGTAGCACTTTTGCAGGACATGCGTACTCTATACATCTTTATGAATTTATTGAGTATCAGGTGTCACGCCCCCTGTCAACGTAGATACATCCGTGTGACATATGTGATGTTCAAAATCATATGAGAGTTTTGACCATATGCAAATGCATGCGAAGTGAAATAAAAATTTGCACAGTTTTATTATGTATATGATTAGGATAAATGATGGGCTTTGACATTTATGAACTATTTAATGATGTTATGCCATTAGAAACTGAGGATTAGTGGTGTCGATTTTAATAAATATGTGACATGTCATTTGAATTTGGTTTAAGTATGAATTTATTGGAAGATTAGATTTTTTATCAAATTAAATTTTAATGATTTTATTAAAAAAAATTTGACCCAGAGTATCTGTTACTAGTCAGCCCACAACATCTTGAAGAGAAATCACAGTTCCAACTCGGAAGGGAAAACTGTAATTATAATAGTAGAGATGATTTCTAAGAATAAGTCTAGTACTTAAAATTAACACTGGTTTTCTCTCAACATTATTCTCATGCAATTATGCATTTAAGATGTTACAGGAACCCAAACCTTTTTTAAGTTGTTTAGGGAGTACTTAAAACCAGTTCCTAAAAATTAACAGTGGTTTTCTCTCAACATTATTCTCATGCAATTATTTTTGCATCACTTATCATATGGGCTATTAGCCCATTTACCCATTTATTATAAATTAAAATTGAGATTTTTTTGTCTGTTTGCCCTGAAGCCTGCAGCAAGCCTAAGGGCTTTTTATTGACATAATTGGGTTATGTTATTCTTCTGATTTAAATAAATATTTAAACTCAGAAAATTTCCATTAATTCTAGTAGAATATCAGAAAATATCAGGTTATTACTGGAAATTCTGAAAAATCTAGATAAATTGATGTGTTGCATTAATATTCATTTTGGGATATTATTTGTTTGTGGTCCATATAATATCAATAACATCACTATCTGCATAATTTGGACAAATAAGATTTTTTATTTAATAATTATGGAAGGTCCTGAGGTCGCTCTGCCGTTAGTTATCTAACCTAACGGTGCATGATATGTCTCCACGTGGCCCAAGTAATTATTAAATATTTTATATTTCTCCAATATATTGCGTGCAATGTTGATTAAATTAAATTTGATAAGCCTGTGATGTTGCACAATTATTTATGCCTACGTTTGTTGCATAATTTATAAATTGCGTGGATATTTTATAAATTACGTTGTGGTTTTGGATCGGCCAATTTGTCACTATTTCATATTCCTCGTATTTTCTTTTCTTTTTTGAGAGAAATTGTAGTGAGAATATTATTTATATAAAGCCAAAGACCGAAGTTTCATTCCTAGAAGATGGAGGCAAAATTGCAAATTTGCAGGGACCCCAATGGGTTTCCAAGTTGTAATTTTTCATTTTAGTCTTTTGTATTTCCTGGTCTGTATAATTTTGGACTTTGGACTTTATTATATGGTGACTGGCCGATCCACGCAACTAATATATTAGCTTTACATGAATTTTTAATATTTTTTACTAATTGATGTCATTTTAAATGCATATATAAAATGGCAAAAATATAGAACGTTGACTTTGAAGTTCTCGATGCGGCTGGAAAGAATTATCTGAGCTGGTATGTAGACCTGAAGTTCCACTTGCGCGCACAGGGCCTAATGGCCAGAATCTCTACTCATGTGCCCACGACAACAGGCTCTGCTGAGGCAGCTTTTACACCACAAGTCTTGATGTAGATAAGTCGAAAGACATAATCTATATCAGACGACATATTGATCGGACCCTGAAGGTTGAGTATCTCACTGTAGAAGACCCACTAGAGTTGTGCACTGCACTGGAGGACAAGTATAAACATCAGAAAGATGTGATCCTCCCACGTGCACGTTATGAGCGAGAAAATCTCCGCTACAGGACTTCAAGTCCGTTGCTGAGTATAACTCAGCATTTTACAATATCACCTCACGCCTGAAGATGTGTGGTGAACAAGTGACAGAAGAACGCATGTTGGAAAAGACTTACACATCCTTCCATGAGAAGAATGATATCCTCATGCAACAGTACCGTGAATGCAAGTTCACTAAGTACTCTGACCTGCACTCCTGCCTTCTCATGGCGGAGCAGAACAGAGACTTACTACTGGCCACCCATAACCTACGCCCTGCAGGCCCTGCTTCTCTCCTTGAGGCTCAAAGAGTTTCTTCCCAGAAGCAGAAGAACAAACAGAAGGGAAAATTCAACAAAAGGAAAGTCCCTAAGAGGCAGGCCAGAGGTCCTCCCCAGCACAACATCCCTCCCTAAAGCAATAAAAATGAGGGAATGAAGAAACTCCAGTGGAAGAAAAAGAACACTGGACAGACGTCTATTCCCAACAATATTTGGGAGGACAAATGCCACAGATGTGGCATGACTGGACATTGGTCCAAAAACTATCGTACTCTACGACACCTCCAAAATCTGTATCAGGCGAGCCTGAAGTCTCCCGTTGAAACAAATCTGGTGGACACTCAGCCGACATCCAAGTTCACACTGGATGACTTCGAGAATGAAGACCTCTTATATTGATGTCATTTTAATCTATTATGCATTTACTTTGTCATATGTAGTTGGTTTAATCTTTACTTTTTCAATAAATTAATGTCTTCCTTTTATTAAAGTATTGATTTCATTATCTATAGATGAAGTGTGAGTGCCTAGTGGACAGTACCTCGATGCACACAATCCTTCGAGAAAAAAGCTATTAGCTTAAATAATTATGATGGTCATGTTATTACTATTTGAGGACTATCTAACATAATTGAAGGATCTGGTGAAGCAATGATTATGCTCCCAAATAACAAAAGACTAATAATAAAAGATGCACTTTTATCTCCTAAATCAAATAGGAATATATTAAGTTTCAAAGATAATCGTTTAAACGAATATCACTTAGAAACTATAGATATACATGAGGATGAATATATGTATGTTACTCGTCAAAAAGACGGTTTACAACTATCTTAGAACGATTTAAGGAACTCTTGTCGGGTCTCTATCATACTTATAATAAACCTATAGAAGCTAATTTGACTGTGCACCAGAAGTGCCTTTCATCTCCAGAATTCAAACTCTGGTATAACAGACTTAGTCACCTTGGATCGGCAATGATGCATCGCTCATCACCCAATCTTTAGGACATAGTCTGAAGAACCTGAAGAATCTTCAGAAAAGTGATTTTCCATGTCTGCCTTGTTTCAAGGGGAAATTAATAATGAGAGCATCCCTAATGAAAGTGGGATTAAAGTCTCCTAGCTTCTTGGAGAGAATACATGGGGATATTTGCGGGCCTATTCACCCAACAAGTGGCCCATTTCGGTACTTTATTGTACTGATAGATGCATCATCAAAATGGTCTTATGTGTGCCTCTTGTCCACCCGCAACCTAGCTTTTTCAAAGCTTTTGGCACAAATTATTAAGTTGAGGGCTCATTTCCCGGATAACCATATCAAGAAACTTCGTCTTGATAATGCGGGAGAATTCACTTCTCAAGTCTTTCAAGACTACTGCCAAGCAACTGTCATCGAAGTTGAACATCCAGTAGCACATGTTCACACCCAAAATGGGTTAACAGAATCTTTGATAAAGAGACTGCAATAGATTGCACGTCCATTGCTGATGCAATCTCAGTTGCCTGTGGATGCTTAGGGCCATGCCATATTGCATGCCGCATCGTTTATCAGAATACGGCCCTCTGGTGGCCATGTTTTATCGCCGATGCAGCTAGCAAATGGTGCACCTCCGAATATCTCTCATTTGAGAGTGTTTGGTTGTGCAGTCTACGTCTCCATTGCACCACCTCAAAGGACCAAAATGGGTCCACAGCGTCGTTTGGGTATCTATATAGGGTATGATTCACCCTCTATAATTAGATATCTTGAACCCCTGGCGGGTGACGCATTTAAGGCACGTTTTGATGACTGTGAGTTTGATGAAAATGTATTTCCTAAACTAGGCACACAGTCTAAGAAGCTAGAAGCTTCTGAGACCATTTCTTGGGACTCAAAGACTTTGTCTCATTATGATCCGTGTACTAGTCAATGTGAAGATGAGATCATGAAGATCATTCATCTTCAGAATACAGTACATTTACACTACCGGATAATTTTACAGACAACCAGAAGATTGTCAGATCACACGTCCCTGCTGTCAATATGCCAGCTAGGATTGACATCCTCAAAGATGGATGCAACCCACCGGCAGCAGAATCGGTTGTACCTCAATTAAAGAGAGGACGCCCACCAGGTTCGAAGGACAAAGCTCCTCGAAAAAGAAAAAATCCTGGAGAAATAAAGATGAACCCTAAACAGGATGCTGACCTCAGACCAGCTACCTCTCCCCTCCTACATTCTCCCGAAGAGGAAACTATAGGAAAAACATCATTAAATTTTGTACGTACTGGGGAGGTACTGACAGATAAAGCACTGTCGTTGACGACGACTTTGCGTTCAATATTAATGTGCATGTTGCTGAATACGACGATGACATCGAACCACGATCTCTAGCAGAATGTAAACGTAGAGATGATTCGCCAAAGTGGAACGATGCAATAGGAATAGAGCTGGACTCACTCTTGAAACGCGAAGTTTTTGGACCAGTAGTCCAAACACCTAAATGTGTAAAACCTGTGGGTTATAAGTGGGTTTTCGTCAAAAAAGAAATGAAAATAACGAGATCGTACGCTAGAAAGCACGGCTTGTAGCACAGGGTTTATCCCAACGATCGGGGATAGATTATGAACAAACCTATTCCCCTGTTATGGATGTGATCACGTTCCGATTTTTATTAAGCCTGTCATCTTTGGAAAGCCTAGAAATGCAGCTCATAGACATTGTGACTGCATATTTATATGGCAATATGATAAAGAAATCTATATGAAACTCCCTGAAGGATATAAATTACCTCCAGAGATAGCAGAAAGACCTCGGGACATCTACTCTGTAAGGCTTCAAAGATCATTATATGGTCTTAAGCAATCGGGTAAAATGTGGTAGAACAGACTGAGTGATTTCCTTGCACAGTAAGGTTTCACCAATAATGAAGTCTGCCCATGTATCTTTATTAAAAGATCGGGAACAGGATTTGTTATAGTCGTCGTTTATGTGGACGACTTAAATCTCATTGGATCTCCTGCAGAGATGATGAGATATCTGTAAGCCTAAAGAATACTTTTGGAATGAAAGGCCTAGGCAAAACAAAGTATTGTCTTGGCTTGCAAATCGAACACCTACGTGCTGGTATCCTGTTACACCAATCCACATATACAAGGAAATTACTTAAAAATTTCCACATGGATAAATGTCATCCTATAAGTACACCAATGGTCGTAAGATCCTTGGATGTACATAAGGACACTTTCGTCCGCTGGAAGAGGGTGAGGAAATGTTAGGTCCTGAAGTACCTTATCTTAGTGCCATTGGAGCACTTCTATTTCTGGTTAACTGTACGCGTCCCGATATAGCGTTCTAAGTAAATATTCTAGCCAGATATAGTGCAGCTCCCACAAAGCGCCACTGGAACGGAGTTAAGCAGCTTCTGCGCTACCTCCAAGGGTCAATTGACCTGGGATTATATTTCCCTAAAGGTGGATCTCCCACTTTAATTGGTTATGCAGATGCAGGTTACAGGTCCGATCCTCACACCGAGAAATCACATATTGGTTTTGTGTTCACCTACGGTGGTACAGCCATCTCCTAGAAATCTGTGAAGCAAACCACTACAGCTATCTCTTCCAACCATTCCAAGCTCCTCGCGATCCATGAAGCAAGCAAAGAATGTGTATGGCTTCGTTCAGTGATTCATCACATCTTAATGACTACCGGTCTAAAGACTGGTGACGTTGAGCCAACCACGATATTTGAGGACAATGCAGCCTGCATAGCTCAACTACAGACTGGTTTTGTTAAGGGTGACAAGACGAAGCACATATCTCCTAAATTCTTCTGGATGCACGACCTACAAAAGGAGAAACAAGTGAAATACAGCAGATTCAGTCTTGTAATAATTTAGCTGATTTGTTCACTAAGGCTCTGCCTAGATGTATTTTTGTAAAGCTTGTAAAATCGGGATGAGACAGTTGAGAGACCAACGAGCCTGAAGCTTGTACAGATCAGGGGGAGTAACCTGTGGGTTGTACTCTTTTTCCTTAAGACTGTTGGTTTTTCCCAATGGGTTTTCCACAGCTATGGTTTTAACAAGGCAAACATGTTTACTCTGGATCCAGAAGTATCCACCCCATTAGCATCATGAATTCTGAAGTATTCATATGATAATTCCAAAGGTAATGGATGGATAAGGGTGTTATGAGTGGGGGAGACTTATGGTCTCCCCCCTCATTTATCCATCATAAACACCCCAGTACATGGTAGTGAGGTGGACCTTTGGTATACTAGAGACCGTTGGTCTCCCCTCATTAACATGTTGATATAATAAAATGGCACCATGAGCTTTAGCCATGGTTGATTGATCTCCAACAATGATATGATTTTTTGGCATAATTTTGTCTTCTCTTATTTTCCAGTTGAAGTTGGCGATCTTCCTATTCCAACATAAATTTTTGCGGATATTTCTAAGCTCCAGGCTATTTTACACATTTTCTGGAAGATATGGATCGTTTTATTAAATGATGTTGGAGAAGACAAAATTAGGCCACAAAATGTTTGTTGGAACTGGGAAATCACCATCTTCAATTGAAATATAAGAGAAGACATAATTCGAAAATGGGAAATCACCATCTTCATCTATAAAATGTACATTGCAACCGGGATATCGCCATCTTCAACAGAAAAGTATTTTAAATATCATTTTTTGAGTTTGGTGCTATTTTATATGTTTTATGAAAGATATGGATCTTTTTATTAAATGATACAATTTTTCTAGCCAAAATTTGTCTTCTCTTATTTTCCAGTTGAATATGGCGATCGCCCGGTTTCAATGGAAGTTTTTGTGGATTTTTCTAAGTTTCGGCTTATCTTCTCTTATTTTCCAGTTGAAAATGGCGATCTCCCGGTTCTAACAGACATTTTTGCGGATTTTTCTGTGCTCGGGACTATTTTTTCTACATTTTCTCGAAGATATGGATCTTTTTATTATATTTTATGATTTTTGTAGTCTAATTTTGTCTTCACTTATTTTTCAGATGAAGATGACAATAACCCGGTTCCGACGGACATTTTTGTCGATATTCCTTAGCGTGTGACTAGTTTCTACATTTTCTGTAAGATATAGCTATTTTTATTAAAAGATATGATTTTCCAATCCTAAATTTGTCTTTCCTTATTTTTCAATTGAAGATGGCGATCTCCCGGTTCCAACGGAATTTTTTCAGATTTTCTGACCTTGAGGCTATTTTTTTCGTTTTAGATATGGATATTTTTATTAAATGAAATGATTTTATAGCCTACGTTTATCATCTCTAAATTTTCACTCGAAGATGGTTGTCTCCGAGTTCCCACAGATATTTTTTGCGGAATTTTCTGAACTCGAGGTTATTTTCTGAATTTTCTGGAAGATATCGATCGTTTTATTAAATGATCTGATTTTTTTTGCCATATTTTGTCTTCTTTTTATTTTTTCGCCAATGATGGCGATTTCCCGAATCCAACTGATATTTTTGCGGATTTTTTGAGATATGGCATATTTTCTGTATTATCTCGAAGATATCGATCATTTTATTAATCGATATGATTTTTGGGCACAATTTTGTTTTCAACTTTTTTGTTAAATTTGGACATCTCCCGGTTCTGACGGATATTTTTTGCAGATTTTTCTGAGCTCGGGGATATTTTCTACATTTTATGGAAAATAAGAATCTTTATATTAAATGATATGATTTCTATTACCAAATTTTGTCTTCTCTTATTTTTTTCAGTTGAACATGGCGATCTCTCGGATACAATGATCATTTTTTTTGGATTTTCTGATCTCTGTAATATTTTCTTTTTTTATCGAAGATATCAATTTTTTATTAAATGATATTATTTTTATAGCTTAAGTTTGTCCCCTGTTATTTTTAAGTTGAAAATGGAGATCTCCTGATTCCAATGGACATTTTTGCAGTTTTTCCGAGCTCCGGCATATTTTTTACATTTTATGGAAGATATGGATATTTTTATTAAATGATATGATTTTTATAACCTAAATTTGTTTTCTCTTATTTTCCAGTTGAAGATGACGATCTTTATATTGCATGATATTATTTTTTGGCCTAATTTTGTCTTCTCTTATATTTTAGTTAATAATGTCATTCTCTCTGTCCCAAAGGAAATTTTTGCAGATTTTTCTGAGCTCCGGACTATTTTCCGCATTTTCTGGGAGATACGGAACGTTTTATTAAATTATATGATTTTTGGTCCAATTTTGTCTTCTCTTAATTTCCAGTTGAAGTTAGCAATCTCCCAGTTCCAACATACATTTTTGGGGATATTTCTGAGCTAGGGATATTTTCCATATTTTGTGTAATATATGAATCCTTTTTAAATGATATCAGAGGAGACAAAATTAGTCCAAAAAATGTCTGTTGGAACCGTGAAATCGCCATCTTCAACTGAAATATAAGAGAAGACAAAATTTGGAACAGGGAAATCACTATCTTCATCTATAAAAATGTCCGTGGTAACCGGGATATCGCCATCTTCAACTTAAAATATTTTTATATATCATTTTCTGAGTTTGGTGCTATTTTATACATTTTATGAAACATATGGATCTTTTTATTAATTGATATGATTTTCCTATCCTAAATTTGTCTCTTCTTATTTTCTAGTTAAAGACGACGATTGAAGATGACGATCTTTTTATTAAATAATATGATTTTGGCCTAATTTTGTCTACTCATATATTCCAGTTGAAGATGGCGATCACCCAGTTCCAACTGACATTTTTACGGATTTTTCTAAGCTCATGCCTATTTTCCACATTTTGGAAGATATGTATTGTTTTATTAAATGATATGATATTTTGACCAAATTTTCTTATTATTTAGTTACAGGTGATCTCCTGGTTCCAACAGAAATTTTTGCGGATTTTTTCGAGCTCGGATTTATTTTCTACATATTCTGGAAGATATGGATTTTCTTTTACAGTATATGATTTTTGTAGCCTAATTTTTTCTTCTCTTATTTTTCAGTCGAAGATGACGATATCCCGGTTCCAACAGACATTTTGGCAGATATTTCTGAGCTAAGGACTATTTTCTAAATTTTCTGTAAGATATGGATCTTTTTATTAAATGATATGATTTTTCTAGCCTAATTATGTCTTCTCTTCTTTTTCAATTGATGATGGCGATCGCCCGGTTCCAACAGAAATTTTTGCGGAGTTTTCTGAACTCGAGGCTATTTTCTACATTTTATTGTATATAATGATTTTTTAATTAAATGATATAATTTTTATAGCCTACGTTTGTCTTCTCTTATTTTTCACTTGAAAATGGCGGTTTCCCTGTTCCAATGGAAATTTTTGTGGATTTTTAGGACGTCGGGGCTATTTTTTGTATTTTCAGGAAGATAATGATCGTTCTATTAAAGGCTATGATTTTTTTGTCTAATTTTTTCTTCTCTTAGATTTTTTTTTGATGATGGCGATGTCTCGGTTCCCACGGAAATTTTTGAGGATTTTTCTGAGTTGTGGGCTATATTCTATATTATCTGGAAGATATAATTTGTTTTATTAAATGATACGATATTTTGGCCTAATTTTGCCTTCTCTGTTTTTCGTGCTCTCCCGATTCTGATGGATATTTTTGTGGATTTTACCTGAGCTCGTGGATATTTTTGCGGATTTTTCTATGCTTGGGGATATTTTCTACATTTTATGGAAAAGAATAATCTTTATATTAAATGATATGATTTTTATTGCCTAATTTTGTCTTCTCTTATTTTTAGTTATTTTTTGGTTAACATAGCTATCCCCCGGTTCTAATGGACATTTTGCGGATTTTTTGAGCTTGGCATATTTTCTTTATTTTGTTGAAAATATAGACCTTTTTATTAAATGTTATGATTTTTATAACCTAAGTTTGTTACTTCTTATTTTCCAGTTTAAGATGGCGATCTTTATATTGAATGATTTTGTATTCTCTTATACTTTAGTTGAAGATGGCCTTCTCTTGGTCCCAAAGGAATTTTTTGCAGATTTTTCTGAGCTCCAGGCTATTTTCCATAGTTTCTGGAAGACATGGAACATTTAATTAAATGATACGATTTTTTGGCCTAATTTTGTCCTCTCTTAATTTCCAGTTGAAGTTGGCGATCTCCCAGTTCAAACAGACATTTTGTGGATATTTCTGAGCACTGAATATTTTCCATTTTTCTGAAATATTTGGATCGGTTTATAAAATAATATTAAACAAGACAAAATTAGGCCGAAAAATGTCTGTTGGAACTGGGAAATCGCCATCTTCAACTGAAAGATAAGAGAAGACAAAATTCGGAACAGAGAAATCACCATCTTCATCTATAAAAATGTCCGTTGTAACCGAGATATCGCCATCTTCAACTGAAAAGATTTTTATATATCATTTTCTGATCTTGGTGCTATTTTATACATTTTATGAAAGATATGGATCTTTTTATTAATTGTTATGATTTTTCTGCCCTAAATTTGTCTTCTCTTTTTTCCAGTTGAAGATGATGATATTTTTATTAAATGATATGGTTTTTGGCTAATTTTGTCTTCTCTTATATTCCAGTTGAAGATAGCGATCACCTGGTTCTAACGGACATTTTTGCAGATTTTTCTGAGCCACGGTCTATTTTCCACATTTTTCAAAGATATGGATCGTTTTATTAAATGAAATGATATTTTGGCCAAATTTTGCCTCCTCTTATTTTCCAGTTGAAGATTACGATCATCCAGTTCCAACGGACATTTTTTCGGATTTTTCTGAGCTCGTGATTATTTTCTACATTTTTTTGGAAGATATGGATCTTTTTATTATATTATATGATTTTTGTAGCCTAATTTTGTCTTCTCTTATCTTTTTAAGTTGAAGATGGGGATATCCCGGTTCCAACGGATATTTTAGCTGATAATTTTGATCTGCAGGATATAGATCTTTTTAATAAATGATATGACTTTTCTAGCCTAAATTTGTCTTCTCTTATTTTTTGTTTGATTATGGCGATCTCCCGGTTCAAAAGGAAATATTAGCGGATTTTTCTGAACTCAATGATATTTTCTACATTTTATTGTCAATATGGATCTTTTTATTAAATGATAGGATTTTTATAGCATACATTTGTCTTCTCTTATTTTTCCCTTGACAACGACGGTTTCCTGGTTCCAATAGAAATTTTTGTGTATTTTTCTGACCTCGGGGCTATTTTCTATATTTTCTGTAAGATAATGATCATTTTATTAAATGCTATGATTTTTTGGCTACTTTTGTTTTATCTTAGATTATCCGTTGATGATTGTGATCCTCCGTTCACACGAATATTTTTGAGGATTTTTCTGAGCTCTGTACTATTTTCTGTACTAGCTGAAAGATATCGATCATTTTATTAAATGAAATGTTATTTTGGCCCAATTTTGTCTTCTCTGTTTTTCATTAAATTTGGTACTCTCCTGGTTTCGACGAATATTTTTGCGAATTTTTCTTAGCTCTGGGATATTTTCTACATTTTATGGAAAATAAGAATATTTATATTAAATGCCATGATTTTTACTGCCTAAGTTTGTCTTCTCTTATTTTTCAGTCGAACATAGCAATCTCCCAGTTCTGACGGAAATTTTTGTGGATTTTCTGAGCTCTGTGCTATTTTCTTTATTATGGAAGATATGGATATTTTTAATAAAAGATATGATTTTTATATCTTAAGTTTGTCTTTTATTATTTTAAGTTGAAGAAGGAGATCTCATGGTTCCAACAAATATTTTTGCACATTTTTCTGAGCTCAGTGCAATTTTCTACGTTTTATGAAAGATATGAGTCTTTTTATTAAACGATAAGATTTTTATAACCTAAGTTTGTCTTCACTTATTTTCCAGTTGAAGATGACGATCTTTATTTTGAATGATATGATTTTTTGGCCTAATTTTGTCTTCTTTTATTTTTCAGATGAAGATGGCATTCTCTCGATCCCAACAGATATTTTTACGGATTTTTTGAGCTCCGGGCTATTTTCCACATTTTTGGAAGATAAGGATCGTTTTATTAAATGATATGATTTTTTGGCCTAATTTTATCTTCTCCTATTTTACAATAGAAGTTAGCGATCTCCTAGTTCCAATGGACATTTTTACAGATATTTCTGACCTCGGAATATTTTTCACATTTTCTGGAATATAAGGATCATTTTATTAAATTATATCAGAGAAGACTAGGCCAAAAAATATACGTTGGAACCAGGAAATCGCCATCTTCAACTGAAATATAAGAGAAGACAAAATTTGAAACCGGGAAATCGCCATATTCATCTATAAAATGTTCGTTGTAACTGGGATATCGCCATCTTCAACTGAAAATATTTGTATATATCATTTTCTGAGCTTGGTGTTATTTTCTACATTTTAAGAAAGATTTGAATCTTTTTATTAATTGACAAGATTTTTCTAGACTAAATTTGTCTTCTGTTATTTTACAGTTGAAGATGGCGATCTTTTTATTAAATGATAATATATTTTAGCCTAATTTTGTCTTCTCTTATATTCCAGTTGATGATACACCCAGTTCCAATAGACATTTTTGCAGATTTTTCTGAGCTCCGGCCTATTTTCCACATTTTTGGAAGATATGGATCATTTTATGAAATATGATATTTTGACTAATTTTGTCTTCTCTTATTTTTCTAGTTGAAGATGGCAAGCTTTTGGTTCCAACAGACATTTTTGTGGGATTTTCTGAGCTCGGGTCTATTTTCTACACTTCTGGGAAAATAAGAATCTTTAAATTTAGATGATATGATTTTTGGCCTACTTTTTTCTTCTCTTACTTTTCAGTTGAAGATGGTGATCTCACGGTTATAATGAACATTTTTGCCGATTTTTCTGGACTCCGGGCTCATTTCTAAATTTTCGTAAATTTATGGATCTTTTAAATTAAATGATATGATTTTTATAGACTAAATTTGTCTTCTCTTATTTTTAAGTTGAAGATGGCGATCTCCCGATTCTAACGGACAATTTTACGTATTTTTTGAGCTCGATGCTATTTTCTACATTTTAAGAAAAATATCGAACTTTTTATTAAATAATATGATTTTTATTGCCTATATTTATCTTTTCCTTTTTTTCAGTTAAAGATGCGATCTCCCTGTTCCAACGGATATTTTTACACATTTTTCTTAGCTTGCGGCTATTTTTCTATATTTTCTGTAAGATATGGATCTTTTATGAAATGATATGATTTTTGGCCTAATTTCGTCTTCTCTTTTTAAGTTGAATTGGCGATCTCCCGGTTCCAATGGACATTCATCCAAATTTCTTTGAGCTCTGGGCTATTTTCTACATTTTCTGTATGATATGAATCTTTATATTAAACGAAATGATTTTTACCCTAATTTTCTCTTCTTTTATTTTTCAGTTAAAGATGGTGATCTCCCGGGTTCCAATGAAATTTTTCGATTATTTCTCTAAGCTCTGGGCTATTTTCTACATTGTTGGAAGATATGTATCTTTTATATTTAAATATATTATTTTTATAGCCTAATTTTGTCTTCTCTTATTTTTTTAGTTGAAAATGGCGATCTCTCGGTTCTAACGGACATTTTACGTATAATTCTGACATCGGGACTATTTTCTAAAGTTTCTAGAAGATATAGAACTGTTTATTAAATGGTATTATTTTGGCCTAATTTTGTCTTCTCTTATTTTTAAGTTGAAGATGGCGATCTCCCGGTTCTAAGGATATTTTTGCAGATTTTTATTAGTTCTGTACTATTTTCAACATTTTATGAAAGATAAGAATCTTTTTTGATTAAATGATATGATTTTTATAGCCTACGCTTGTCTTCTCTAATTTTTTTCATTTGAAAATGGTGATCTACCCGTTCCAACAGACATTTTTGCAGATTTTTCTTAGCTTGGTCTATTTTTCTAACTTTTCTGAAAGATATGAATGTTTTTATTAAATGATATGATTTTTGGCCTGATTTTTATCTTCTTTTTTTCAGTTGAAGATGGCGATCTTTTGGTTTCAATTTACATTTATGCGGATTTTTCTGAGTTCCGGGCTATTTCTACATTTTCTACTAGGTATGCTTCTTTATATTAAATGATATGATTTTTACAGCCTAATTTTGTATTCTCTTAATTTTTTTAGTTGAAGATGGTGATCTCCCGGTTTCAACGGTTATAATTGCGTATTTTTCCTGAGCTCGAGGCTATTTTTCTAAATTTTAGGGAAGTTAAGAATCTTTTTATTAAATGATATGATTTTTAGCCTAAATTTTTCTTCTCTTATTTTTTAGTTGAAGATTGCGATCTCCTAGTTCCAACAGACATTTTTGAAGATTTTTTGATCTTGGGGCTATCTTCTAAATTTTCTGGAAGATATAGATCATTTTATTAAATGATATGATTTTTGGCCTAATTTTGTCTTCTCTTATTTTTTAGTTGAAGATGGCGATCTCCTGGTCACAATTGATATTTATTTTTCTTTGCTCGGCCCTAGGTTCTACATTTTATGGAATATATGTATCTTTTATTAAATGAGATGATTTTTATAGCCTACATTTTTCTTCTCTTATTTTTTTGTTGAAGATGGTTAACTACCGGGACTAACTTACATTTTTGTGGACTCTTCTTATTTTGAAA
The DNA here is from genome assembly GCA_030789695.1 of Scilla litardierei. Lineage (NCBI taxonomy): Eukaryota > Viridiplantae > Streptophyta > Magnoliopsida > Asparagales > Asparagaceae > Scilla > Scilla litardierei. The sequence goes on along the minus strand of JAULAV010000054.1, from coordinate 21,119 downwards.
CTATTTTTCTTCATTTTCTGTAAGACACGGATTTTTAATTAAATGAAATGATTTTTTAGCATAATCTTGACTTCTCTATTTTCAGGTTGAAGATGGCAATCTCCCGGTTCCAACGGACATTTTTTGCGGATTTTTCTGAGCTCCGAGCTATTTTCTATATTTTATGAAAGATATGGCTATTTTTATTAAATGATCTGATTTTTATTAAAAGATATGGCTATTTTCCCATTGAAGATGGCGATCTCTCGGTTCCAAAGGAAATTTTTTCGGATTTTTCTGAGTTCCGGCCTATTTTCCATTATTTTGGAAGACATGGATCGTTTTATTAAATGATACGATATTTTGGCCTAATTTTGTCTTCTCTTATTTTCCAGTTGAAGATGGCTATCCCGGTTCTAACGGACATTTTTGCAAATTTTTCTGTGCTCGAGACTATTTTCTACATTTCCTCGAAGATGTAGATCTTTTTATTAAGTTATATGGTTTTTGTAGGCTAATTTTGTCTTCTCTTATTTTTCAGTTGAATATGGCAAAGTCCCGGTTCCAACGGACATTTTTTTGGAAATTCCTGAGCTAGTGACTAGTTTAAACATTTTCTGTAAGATATAGATCTTTTTATTAAATGATATGATTTTTCTATCCTAACTTTGTCTTTCCTTATCTTTCAATTGAAGTTGGCGATCTCCTGGTTCCAACGGAAAATTTTTCGAATTTTTTCTGACCTTGAGGCTATCTTCTGCGTTTTATTGTCGATATGGATATTTTTAATATATGATATGATTTTATAGCCTACGTTTATCGTCTCTTAATTTTTAGTTGAAGATGGCGGTCTCCCAGTTCCAACGAACATTTTTGCGGATTTTTCTGAACTCGGAGCTATTTTATGTATTTTCTGGAAGATAACGATCGTTTTATTAAATGATATGATTTTTTGGCCAAATTTGTCTTCTCTTTTTGCTAATGATGGTGATTTCCTAGAACCAACAAATATTTTTGCGGATTTTTCTAAGATATGACCTATTTCTGTATTATCTGGAAGATATCGATTGTTTTATTAAATGATTTGATTTTTGGCCTAATTTTGTTTTCCCTTTTTCGTTAAATTTGGCAGTCTCCCGGTTTTGATGGAAATTTTTGCGGATTTTTCTGAGCTCGGGGATATTTTCTATATATTTTGGAAAATAAGAATCTTTATATTAAATGATAAGATTTCTATTGCCAAATTTTGTCTTCTCTTATTTTTCAGTTGAACATGCCGATCTTCAGGAACAAACGAACATTTGTTTTGGATTTTCTGGTCTCTGTGCAATTTTCTTTATTTTATGGAAGATATGGATCTTTTTATTAAATGATATGATTTTTATAGCTTAAGTATGTCTTATGTTATTTTTAAGTTGAAGATGACGATCTCCCTGTTCCAACAGACATTTTTGCAAATTTTTATGAGCTTCTGCGTATTTTCAACATTTTATAGAAGATATGGATCTTTTGATTAAATGATATGATTTTTATAACCAAAGTTTGTCTTCTCTTATTTTCAAATTGAAGATTGTGATCTATATATTGAATGATACGATTTTTGGCTTAATTTTGTCTTCTCTTGTATTTTAATTGAAGATTGTTGTAAACCTGGTGGCTACGGAACTCGTAGCCTTGTATTTATAGAAGTAGGGTTACATAATGGGTGGATACCCAATACACAAATGGGCCTACGAAAGCCCGTTTATAACACTTCCCATTATCCATCCATTGTTGTAAGCCGTATATGAGCGCTTCAGGGTTCACAGAGCTTATCTGACCATGGGGGTATGGATACTTCTGGATCCTAAGTTAAGGGTTCTTGCCTCGTTAAAACCTTTTCCATGGAAAACCTAATGGGAAAACCCAGTGGCTAAGGGAAAAGGGTACAAGTCTTTATAACTTCCTCTAATCGATGGATATCATCAGAGGTGGATACTTCTGGATCCTAAGTCAGGGATAACTGCCTCGTTAAAAGCTTTAGCTATGGAAAACCCAGTGGGAAAAACCAATAGCCAAGGAAAAAGAGTACAGTTTTCCATAACTTCCCCTGATTAGTGAAAATATTTAGGGGTGGATACTTCTGGATCCAGAGTTAATGAGGTTGTATCGTTAAAAACATTAGCTATGGAAAACCCAGTGGGAAAAACCAATAGCCAAGGAAAAAGAGTACAACACTACATCTGACTCCCCTGATCTGTACAAGCTACAGGCTTGCAGATCTCCTAGGCAACTATACATCGATCTCTTACAGTGTTCCGATAATAAGTACAAAGTACAAGGCATCGCTCATCTATACAAGATATCGCTCATCTATACAAGTATCGCTCATCTATGGCAGCTACTGAATATGAGGAAGCTCTTCTGACAAGGAGTGGTCTGCAGACTCGGTAGGTAGCACCACGTCTCTGATCCAGTCGTTATTGTGTCTGCGAGGTACTACAGGACCTGGCTGTGCGTACTTATGATTTGATTCTTGGATTGATGAGCCTCTCGGGAGGTGGGATTGATGTTGCCTTGGAAGCATGCTTTGCTGGTCTCCAGGAGTTGGTCGTTCCTTTGTTGTAGTCATCGCGATGATCTGTAACATGTATCTGTAAATACATTTAACATGTTGGATGATCCTTGACCCTTGGAGGTAGCGCAGAAGCTACATATCTCTGGTCCAGTGGTGCGCTGCAGGCACTGCACTGTATCTGGTTAAAGGGTTTACTGTCAATGCTTTCTAGAATCGCGTGCAGTTGATCAGATAAAGGAGTGTACAAAAGACACTTGAGTAAGGCACTTCAGGACCTAGGATATCATTCCCCTCTTCCAGTGAACAGAAGGGGTCTTAATGTGCATCCATACAACCAGTAGGTGTATTAGTGGATTGTGATTATCTAGGTTTTTTCATCGACTGGATGATAATTTCATCTTCTGGATGATAATTCATTTGTTGGATGATTATTCATCTTCTGGATGATGGTTTCATCTGTGGGATGTTAGTTTCATATTCAGGATGATGGTTTCATCTTCAGGATGATTATTCATCTTCATGATGATGGTTTTATCTTTAAGATGATAGTTTCATCTTCAAGATGATAGTTTCATCTTTAGGATGATAATTCATCTTCAGGATAACAATTAGTAAGGGTATGTTGTCACATCATCCATAGTAACATACCCTAAAATTTTCTTTGCCAATCGCATGGTTTTCGTAATCATGACCATGGAGCCTGATGCATCAGTTTAAATAATTTTGTAAGTGAGTTAAGCTCATCTTACATGGTTACTTCCTGGTTTCTGTGAAATAAACATTTAAGCTATAGCGTTTTGCTTATAGCATACGATTTTATTTATTTATACAATACTCGGTAACCCACAGGTTTGATATGTTTTGATATCAGGACTTCAGGTCCAAACACTTCACATTTCATAAGTGAGTCTAGCTCAACTTACTATTGCCTCGTTCCACATAATCTGGCCAAATCTCTGTATTTGCTTCAGGAAACGGAGATTGGGAACGATATCAATGGCAAAATGAAATATGAGTAGTTGTCGATAAGTGTGTTTTATCCAAATACCTCTCCATATTTGTACAGTATTCAATTTATTCCAGATTCATCTCTTCTGGAGGTTCTGGATAGGAAGAGGATATGGAGATGAGCTCACTTTCTTGTGGTGGTATTGTTTTAGGGTCTCTAGGAGTTATTTCTCGCTTTGGAGCCTCGTGGTATGTCCTCTCATCCATTGAGGATATCCACTTCTGCTATTGGTGGATTGCATCCATTATATTTGGTATGTCAATCCTAGCTGGATTTTTAGTAGCAGGGACGTGTGAATTTGACAATATTTATAATGTTAGTAGCAACGTCTGATAACTGTTTAACAGTTTCATAAGTGTGGATCGTCAGGATCTCATCACAATTCATGGTAATCAGATCATATGTATTAACGTTTTAAATGGTCAAATTGAGCTTCAGGCTCATGGATGATTATAGTATTTTTGTTGAACCTAATGCTGGGGAATAAAAGTTAAGAAGGACCTTCAGGATCTCATAAGTCTTTAAAAGAGGGAACATCAATGCACGTCTTAGGAGAAGTGATTTTAAATGCTTCCCATGTTCAGAGTGCTCGGAATCTATTTATCTAGGGTAATTACTTCCGATAAATAGTTCTGTGTTTTGATGGTCTATAATGGTGATATAGGAATGTATACTCATCATGGCACAATCGATAAGATGTGCTCTAAACGATTCCCCCGTTAGGGGTTCTCGGAAACTGTTTATATGAGGTGATCAGGCTCATATAAATAGATTCTAAGGAGGCGTTTTGATGGTTTAAATTGTAATTGCATATTCCCACATGGTCACCTACAACTGGATTTTTAATGGATAAGTAATCCGTCTAAATCATTTTAATGATTTATGTAATCCATGTTTGGGTGTGAACACAAACTTCAGGGTGTTCAACATTTTTCCAGTTGCAAATATAGCTTGATTTCCCAGTGCTATCCAATGTTTCCGCCATTTAGTAATGTGTCACATTTGCTTTGAAAAAGCTGGACTGCGGTTAGATAATAGGGTTGATAATGACCATTTTTAGAGGATATATGGATGAGTACTCTAAGGTACCTCATCAGCCATATGTAGGGAGTGTGTGAGTCCACTTTATCCCTCATGCTGGGGAATTGCTAGGACCACAGGAAATAAAGACGGTGAAATTTCTAGGACCCCCAGAAACCGAAAAAGGTTTCAAACCTGCTCTTTGGGGTAAACGTTAAGTACTTCCAATTGAAATTTCGTGGGATTAGAGGAAACCACCTCTTCTCTGAATTGAAACAATATTTTCTCTCCATCGGTCCTTATATTCCTCTAAAACTCCCACAAAATCCGTGCGAGTCCTAGAAATCAGAGACGGGTGCAAATGCTTGTTTTTTGAATGCAAGAGTAAGTTATTGTACTTTTTCAGTAAAAAATGGTGACGAACTATCCGAATCTTAGGAACAAAGATTTCGATCGATTGAGGCCAAGAATGACATCCTTCATCCATTAGAGTGAGCTAGGGCAGCCAGGAACCGAAAAATGCTTCAAACCTGTTATTTTGGGCAAACGTTCGGTAATTCCAACTCAAATTTTGTGGGAATAGAGAAAACAACCTCTCTCCACATTGAAACCCTGTTACGCTCCATTTGTCCTTATATTCCTTCAAAAGTCCCCTGAAATCCGTACGAGCCCCAGAAAATAAAGACGGGTGCAATTGCTTGTGTATTGAATGCAAGAGAAATTGTTGTAGTTTTTCTTTAGAAAACAATGGTGACGCACTATCCGATGCCCAGGAACGAAGATTTCGATCGTTTGAGACCTAGACTGCACTCCTTCATCCATTAGAGTGAGATAGGGGAGCCAGAACCCAGAAAATGCTTCAAAGCTGCTATTTTGGGCAATCGTTTGTAATTCCAATGGAAATTTTGTAGGAATAGAGGAAACCACCTCCTCTCTGCATTGAAACAACTTTTACTCTCCATTTGTCCTTTTATTCCTCCAAAACTCCCACGAAATCCGTAAGTGTCCAAGAAATCAGAGACGTGTGCAATTGCTTGCGTTTTGAATGTAAAGAGTAAATTCTTGTAGTTTTCTTTATAAACCAATGGTGACGCACTATCTGAAGCTCAGGAACAAAGATTTCGGTCGTTTGAGATATAGAATGCCTTCTTTATCCATTAGAGTGAGCTAAGATAGCCAGAAACCGAAAAAATTCTTCAAACATGCTCTTTTGGGAAAACGTTGGGTAATTCCAATAGAAATTTCGTGGGAATAGATGAAATAACCCCCACTCTGCATTGAAACAACGTTTACTCTCCATTTGTTCTTATATTCCTCCAAAATTCTCACAAAATCTGTTAGAGTCTCAGAATTCAGAGACGGGTGCATTTGCTTATGTTTTGAATGCAAGAGTAAATTATCGTAGTTTTTCTTTAGAAAACGATGGTGACGCACTATCCGAAGCTCACGAACAAATATTTCGATCGTTTGAGGCCTAGAATGCCCTCCTTCATCCAATAGAGTGATCAAAAGAAAATCACACTTGCTCCTTTACCACCTAGTCAGATTTATGTAAATTTACATGGGGTGGGAACCACATGTGAGAAAGCATCCTACATATGCCAGGCACAAGTTTATCATTACTTACTCAATTGCAATGCTATTTATGCTTTACTTGTAGTTGAGGATTCGAAAGGAAGAAATGATGAACCATTCCATCCTTTGGTGCAACCATTGATTGAGCAATTTCAAGATGTATTCCCAGATGATCTACCACCTGGTTTGCCTCTAATAAGAGAGATTGAGCATCAAATTGATCTCATACCTGGTGCTCCTTTGCCAAACGAAGCTGCCTATCGGTGTAATACAGAAGAAACCAAAGAGCTACAAAGGCAGGTGGAATAATTGGTGGCTAGAGGATATGTTTGAGAAAGTATGAGCCCATGTTCTATAATAGCTTTGCTTGTTCCAAAGAAGGATGGTACTATGTGCATGTGTGCTGATAGTAGGGCCATAAATAACATCACCATTAAGAGTGAGAGAGAGAGTGAGAGAGAGAGTGGTTAATGGAGGAAAGGTGCCACATGATCGAATGGATCAGGTGCGCTGAATTGGCATCACCTCATTGGTCCACACCATCTAGTTCACATTGGTTCTTTTGGAGAAAGTTTGGGGGTTTATTTTCAAAAAACACCCCCATTTTTTCCAGAAAACCCCCTAATACTGAACACCCCGTACCCATCGCAGGCTGCTGCATCTTCCCTCTCTCGTCTTCATCGGTGGAAGCAAATGAAACTCTCTCAAATTCACAGGCTGCTGCATCTTCCCTCTCTCATCTTCATTGTTGGAAGGGAATTAATTTCTCTCAAATTAGTGGAGCTCCTCCATGGATAGTTTGACGCGATCAAGATCAAATCCGTCGAGCTCCTCCACCAATCAATTTCTCTGAACCACCGCCCTTCGATCACTCTAACGATCGGATCAGCCCCCCGCCGACCCACTCTCCATCGATCAAAATAACCCCTGTCGCCAACCCACTCCAAAATGATCTGAACCACCCTGCCCTGCCCCTCACTCCATCTCTCTGTACACACAACCGCCCCGGCTGCCAACGATCGGAACAACACACTCTCCATTTCCAGTTTGTAAAACCCAGGCTGTAAAACCCAGGTTGATTTTTGATTTTACCAGTGATCTCTTGCTCTGCCATCCAGCGACGAAGGATATTGGCGAATCTGAATGTCACAAAAAAGAGCGAGAAGTTTCCTCAACCACACTAATACGAAGCGGTTGGTGTCATGACAGCATCATTTGCCGCTCCCGGCGTATCTTTCGTTTCGTCTCTCTTCGAATCAAAGCTGGATACTTGCCGTGCATTAGCAAATCTAGTGCAGAACGGTGCCAACATTACTACCTGGGGGAAAAGGAGAACAAGCAAAGAAGAGCATCAAGCAACTGTGTCTGAGAACTTCTCAAGGCTACTTAAGCCGTCTTCTGTATTGATGGATCTGAGGAAAAACCCTAGAATCAATAGGAAGAACAAGGGGAAGGAATTGGAGGTTTTTGGTGCTGGGATGTAGCTGGGATGTAGCTGGTCTGTATTACTTTTTGCCATAGGGTTTCGATATAGGTTATTTTTCCAGGTTGTAAGATGTACAAATTGGCGAATAGTAGGTGATAAGCTACTGATGGAATAAAATGTTACAGTTCTATGTAACAATACACTCAGGTAATTGAGAATTCCAACTTGAGCTAATCAGTATAGAAAATTGAAGTCGCAAGTAGTAAACAATAACAAGAAACAAAATTCCAGGAAAATCTAGAACAATGTAGCCATAAACCCAACTGATATTTCAAATACAATACTTAAGATTCCACTCCTTCAACGCACATGAAGCTAAACACAAATTTTTGCAAAACGAATCATTACACATGCAAGACTTACCATTGTACATGCTATTACACAATAGCACATTATGTTCCAATTGTGAAAATTGGCATTACATGCAAATTAAAATATCATTGCATAAATCCAACTACGAGCACCCATACACATCTTGTTCTCTGAAATTCAGTATTGAAATTCTTAACAAAACCCCACAATCCTGTATATTTTTCAAGCACAAACAGCAATAAACAGCCTTCAGAGCCATTGAAGCATTAAACACACGTTTTAAGAATCCAGAGAGGGTGGAGTAGAATAAGAAGAAACAACACACTATACATTGGAAAAGAAAAGGAACCCATATTTGCATACATGTGAAATCACATGCCATGAATGAGCTAATATAGATAACCACGCAAAAAATATCATACATCAAAATCCTGCTACAAGCCAGTTAACCCTCAATTTAACAAGAATCCTGACATTCAGAAATGTTAACATACAATAAAATTTGACATACAATAAAATTTCATACAGAATCTGTGTGATCTACTATGTATGCTCCAATTAGCTTGTATGCTCCAGTATGTATGCTCCAATTAGCTTGTATGCTCCAGTTTGTATGCTCCATCAAGCTTGTACGCTTCAGTTCAGTTTGTATGCTCCATCAAGCACATATGCTCCAGTTTGTATGCTCCATCAAGTTTGTATGCTCCAGTTCAGTTTGTATGCTCCATCAAGCTTGTATGCTCCAGCTTGTATGCTCCAATTAGCTTGCATGCTCCAGTTTGTATGCTCCAGTTAGCTTGTATGCTCCACTTTGTATGCTCTAGTTTGTATCATGACATACAATAAAGTTCGGGAACAGAATTAAGCTTCAATTTCTCTGTAAAGAACATAATCAAGTTTCAATTGCTCTGTAAAGAACAAAATCAAGCCAAGTTCAAAGTTAGCTTTGTAATGAACAGAATCAAGTCTCAATTGCTCTGTAAAGAACAAAATCAAGCCAAGTTGGAAGTTGGCTTTGTAAAGAACAGAATCAAGCCTCAATTGCTCTGTAAACAACTGCATTAAGCCAAGTTTGCTTTGCAAACATTTTCAACTTAACCAACTATTTACATAGTCAAGACACATGATGTCTCCAAGCAGATAGCCCTCAAATAGAGCGACAAAATGTTATTGCTAAAAACCATTGTCTAGGCTTCTCTCATAGAAGTTTTTTAAGAATACATGCATTTGTTTATAGATCTGCAATGTCAGGAATCTAAAACAAATAATTCTACAAATAATTCTGCAAGGATGTAGGAACTTAATGTACAGTGACTGTCATTATTAAAAACTGATATGTAGTTTCCACTAATTATGGAACTCTTTTCTAAAAGTATGTGTACCTGAAGGGCATGTCCAGCCATTGTGAAGATGTGATAGGATACATCTTAACCCCAAAATGTCGAGATTTGCAAACATGTGTGGATGCCAATAAATTGGATCCAGATCTGGACATCACAACATAAACAAAAGGTGATGCAGTCCTTATGCATCATCTACAGTGCATGGGCTGCATTAAACATGAATAATTGGTTGTAACAAATGCAATCAATTCCTACCAGATGTGATATGTGGCCCTAAAATTCAGCAACACTTTCTGATTCATCAAGTACTCAGCAACCCTTTCCACACACACACACACACACACACACAGAAATCATCAACTACGGCATATTTTTCGCTTTAGTAGAATCGTAAATTGTGTGTTTGGATGGACGCCTACCTTCGAGATTGTTGATTCCTTCTCTCTCAAAAAAACTCCAAAGTAGGGATTAGTTAGGGCAGAAATAAGCTCGAACCCAGCTAAGTTTATGACATCTATGTTCACCTTATCTCAAGGCAAGTATAAGAATTCAACGTTTTCGAGTTTCTCATATTCACACTGCTCTAGAAACTCGATGGCTCCTTGTAGACTACCAACTTTATCATGCTAAGAGTTGCAGAATATAGAGCCAGGTGCCAATAAACAGAGAGAAAAAAATCCCAATATTTATGAACAGTTTTCTTTGTTACCTAAAATGTTGGGTTGTTGAGTCTAATCTTTCTAAATTCTCATCATCAGTGGATTTTGCAACAATGCCTACATATCTCAAGAATGTTTCGAATGCTCCCTTAATTCTGACATCATCATCCTGCTTCATCAAAATTATAGATGCAATGAAGATTCATAATAGTAATAAAAATACTAACAAAGATGACGATGACGACGATGATAGCATAGTTTGCAGAATAATTTCTATGGAGAATTTGTTTCAGTCAAGTTGCAATTTATCTGATGTTAAAATTTTCCTACAGGCATACAAAAAACGATAGAAATAGAAGGGGATAATCCCGACAACAAGCTGAATTGAGTGCAAGTCACTAGTAAACAAATTTGTTACCTGGTATACCGAACTCTAGAATGGAACTCCGGCTTGTCAGTTGAGCCACATCAAAATTATCTCTGCTGTAGTAACAGGATTCCTCAAGGCATCTAAAAGCAGAAAGGCGCTTTCTGGGCCTGCAAAAAGCTAGATCGAGAAGTCCCTGTAATGTGCATCCATGTAAATGTTTAATATGGTCAAAAGAATGTGAAACATCAATAATTTTGTCCAACGTATATCATATGCTCTTCTAAAAAACTCTCAAAAACAAATATATAGCATTTGACAAATATAACGTAAAATGATGCGCAGGGAGCGGCAAATGATGATGTCGTGACACCAACCACTTCATATTGGTGTGGTGGAGGGAACTTCTCGCTCTTTCTTGTGACATTCAGATTCGCCAATATCCTTCGTCGCTGGATAGCAGAGCAAGAGATCGTTGGTAAAATCAAATATCAGCTATGGTTTTACAAACTGGAAATGGAGAGTGTGTTGTTCCGATCGTTGGCAGCCGGGGTAGTTGTGTGTACAGAGAGATGGAGAGAGGGGCAGGGCAGGGGGGTTCAGATCATTTTAGAGTGGGTCGGCGATGAGGGTTGTCCTGATCGATGGAGAGTGGGTCGGCGAGGGGCTAATCCAATCGTTGGAGAGATCGAAGGGCGGTGGTTCAGAGAAATTGATCTGTGGAGGAGCTCGACGAATTTGATCTTGATCGCATGAAACTATCGGTGAAGAAGCTCCACTAATTTCAGAGAAATTAATTTGCTTCCAACAATGAAGATGAGAGAGTGAAGATGCAGCAGCCTGTGAATTTGAGAGAGTTTCATTCGCTTCCACCGATGAAGACGAGAGAGGGAAGAGGCAGCGACCTGTGATGGGTACGGGGTGTTCAGTACTAGGGGGTTTCTGGAAAAAGGGGGTGCTTTTTTGAAAATAAACCCCCAAACTTTCCCCAAAAGAACCCATGTGAACTAGATGACGTGGACCAATGGGGTAATGCCAATTCATCACACGTGATCCATTGGATTAGGTGGCACCTTTCCTCCATTAATCCACACACACACACACACACACACACACACACACACACACACACACACACACACATATCCAATTCCTCTCTTGGATGATATGCTTGATGAGTTGCATGGTTCTATTGTCTTCTCAAAGATTGATCTTCGTAGTGGATATCATCAAATCAGAATGAAGGAATGAGACGAGTGGAAGACAACATTTAAAACTAAAGGAGGATTATATGAATGGAGGGCCATGCCATTTGGACTCTCTAATGTCCAAGTACTTTCATGAGGCCGATGAATGAGGTCCTACATCCTTTCGTCGGCAAGTTTGTCGTCGTATACTTTGATGATATTCTGGTTTATTCTAAGAATCATGAAGATCATTTGAAGCACTTAATAGATGTCTTTTTTAGGCAACAAAAACTTTTTGGAAAGTTGGAAAAATTTGAATTCTTCACTCCTAGTGTTGTTTTCCTTGGATATGTTGTTTCAAAGGATGATATTTCTGTTGATTAATCCAAAGTTGAAGCAGTGAGATCTTGGCCAGTTCCAATCAATATAACTGAAGTAAGAAGTTTTCATGGCCTTGCATCATTTTATAGAAGATTCATTAAAGATTTCAGCACTCTATTAGCTCCTTTAACTGAATGCATGAAGAAAAGTTCTTTCGAATGGACTAAGGCTACTCATTATGACTTTGAATCCATTAAGAAGAAACTTTGTGAAGCTCCAATTTTGGCTTTGCCCAATTTTCATGATCTCTTTGAAGTGGAGTGTGATGCAAGTGGAGTAGGTATTAGGGCAGTTCTGGTGCAGTCTCAACGTCCCATAGCTTATTTTAGTGAGAAGTTGAATCACTCCAGGAAGAATTACAACACTTATGATAAGGAGTTCTTTGCCATTATAAGAGCTCTTGATCATTGGAGTCCTTATCTTCGCCCCAAGTAATTTGTTCTACATTCCGATCATCAAGCACTCAAGTTTATAAATGGACAACACAAATTGAATCAAAGGCATGCTAAATGGGTTGAATTTCTTCAATCCTTCTCATTTGTTTCAAAGCATAAATATGGAAAAATCAATGTTGTAGCTGATGCACTTTCAAGGAGGTACTCTTCTATATATTGTTGAAGCATAAATATGGAAAGAGCTGCTATTTCCGGCCCTTATGTGATTCAGGAAGGTTTTCTTTTCAAGAACAACAAGTTGTGCATTCCCAAAAGTTCAATGTGTGATCTCTTGGTGAAAGAAGTCCATGGTGGAGCTGTTGCTAATCATTTTGGCATCAACAAAACACTTGACATCTTGCAAGAACACTTTTATTAGCTTAAGATGGCTGGTGATGTCCATAATGTTGTTTTAAGATGCTTTATTTTTCATAAAGCTAACAGTCAATTTCATCAAGGAATGTATACTCCTCTGCATGTTCCAAATCAGCCTTGGGAAGATGTAAGCAAGGATTTTATTGTGACACTACCAAGAACTCAAAGAGGGAAAGATGCTATCATGGTAGTTGTTGATTGTTTTTCAAAAAATGGCTCATTTCATCGCATGCACGAAATCAGATGATGCTTCTCGTGTTGTTGTTCTCTATTTCAAAGAAATTCTCAAGCTTCATGGAGTTCCAAAGACCATTAAGTGATAGAGATTCTAAGTTTTAAGTCATTTTTGGATATGCTTGTAGAAATTGCTGGGGACAACGCTCTTGTTTAGTACTGCCTACCATCCTCAAACTGATGGGCAAACAGAAGTGACAAATAGAACACTCTCAACTCTTCTCAGAAATTTGGTGAGAAAAAATATCAAAGATTGGGATAACAAACTTCCCCATGCTGAGTTTGTTTACAATAGAGCTCCATCATATGCAACAGGAAAGTCTCTATTTGAAGTGAATTATGGAGTGAACCCTCTTACTCCCATTGATCTGATCCCACTTCCTATTGAGTCTCAAGTGAGTTTTGAAGCTGAATAGTGTGAATGAATTGTACAAGTAAAGACCAAAATTGAAAGGGTGAATGAATTGTACAAGCAAAAGGCTTAACAAGCATTGCAACTCCCTTGAATTTAAGCCTGATGATCTGGTTTGGCTTCATTTAAGGAAGGAAAGGTTTTCCTCTCGAAGGAAGAACGAGCTCATGGCTCGTGGTGATGGCCCTCTCAAAATTGTTGAGCAGGTAGGAAGTAATGCATACAGGCTTGAATTGCCAGGAGAAACCAATATTTCTGCCACTTTCAATATTGGTGAGTTAACTCCATTCTTGCCTGAAAATGAAGATGCTGAGGATTTGAGGGCAAATCCTAATCAAGGAAGGGAGAATGATGCATGAGCAAGCATGACTAATATTATGATGTTAGCAAGTGACATCAAATAAATTTCGAGCTCCAACTTTAGCTCTCAATTTCATGTTGGTCCTTAAGCTGTTTTGGGCCAAGTTTTGCTTAATTGGCTTCCTTAATGAGTAAACTATGATCGAAAGTGATTATTTTGGTATCTAAACTGAAATGAAGATTCAGATTTCAAATTAAGTGGGAGTTGAAGAGTTTGGATGAAAGTTGAAGACTTTGGCCTTGGAAATCCACTCTAGCACTCTTACTTTTCAGCATTCAATGTCTAGACGTTGTAGCCTAGTAAGTTGTAGCATAGTAAGTTGTAGCCTAGTAAAGTGTTACCTAGTAAGTTGTGTAATCAGCATTGGAAGTTGTTGGCTATTAAATGCTGATGTATGTCATTTTCAATGTTGTATGTCTTCTTTAAAAGTGAGTCTTTGTAACTTAGAAGTGCAGTTTTGTTGAAGAAAATTCTGAAGTTGCAAGTTCTTTCAAAACTTGTTAATCTTGTTTTTTTATCTAATTGTGGGAAGGTTAGTGGTGAGACAAGTGAGTTCTTTATTAATTGGTAGGGTGGCCTGTCCTTTCATCTCAGTTGTGGTGAACTCCATTTCCTAATCTTGAGTGGTGGCATGCCTTTATCTCAGATCTCTATTCTCCGTTGTATTATTTAATTCTGAACTTCATACATTCCATTACCAATCACACATCACCCCGAGAACAGAATAATTTGCAAAAATGTTCGTTGGAACTAGGAGATCACCATCTTCAACTGAAAAATAAGAGAAGACAAAATTAGGCCAAAAAATCATATCATTTAATAAAAAGATCCATAACCTCTCGAAAATTTAGAAAAATTTTCCGAGCTCAGAAAAATACGAAAAAATGACCGTTGGAACCGGGAGATCGCCATCTTCAACTCAAAATAAGAGACGACAAAATTAGGCCAAATGTAAATTAGAACGGGAAGATCACCATCTTCAACTTAAAAAAAGATAAAATTAGGCCAAAAATCATATTATTTAATAAAAATATCCATATCTTCCAGAAAATGTAGAAAATAGCCCAAGCTAAGAAAAATCTGAAAAATGTCAGTTGGAATGGGTAGATCGACATCTTCAACTGAAAAAATAAGAGAAAGCAAGCGTATGCCATAAAAATCATATCATTTAATAAAAATATTCTTATATTTCATAAAATGTTGAAAATAGCACCGAACTTATAAAAACCTGAAAAAATATTTGTTAGAACCGAGCGATCGCCATCTTCAACTGAAAAATAAGGAAAGACAAAATTAGGCCAAAAATCATATAATTTAATAAAAAGATCTAAATCTTCCAAAAAATTTAGAAAATAGTCTCGAGGTCAGAATAATACACAAAATGTTCGTTAGAACAGGAAGATCACCATCTTCAACTGAAAAAAATAAGAGAAAACAAATTAGGCTATAAAAATAATTTCTTTTAATACAAAGACCCGTATCTTCCAAAAAAATATAGAAAATAGCACCGAGCTCAGGAAAATACGCGAAAATTTTCGTTAGAACCGGGAGATCGCCATCTTCAATTGAAAAATAAAAGAAGACAAAATTAGGTTATAAAATCATATCATTTAATATAAAGATTAATATCATACAGAAAATGTAGAAAATAGCCCGGAGCTCAAAAATATCCGCACGAATGTCCGTTGGAACCAAGAGATCGCCACTTTCTACTTAAAAAAGCGAAAACAAAATTAGGCCAAAAATCATATCATTTCATAAAGAGATCCATATCTTACAGAAAATGTAGAAAATTAGTCGCGAGTTAAGAAAAATATGCAAAAAATGTCGGTTAGAACCGGGAGATGGCCATCTTCAACTGAAAAAAGGAGAAGATAAACGTAGGCCTTAAAAATCATATTATTTAATAAAAAGTTCAATATTTTCCATTAAATGTAGAAGATAGCACCGATCTCAAAAAATACGCAAAAATGTTAGTTAGAACCGGGATCTTCAACTGAAAAATAAGAGAAGACCAATTTAGGCTATAAAATCATTTAATTTAATTTAAAGATCCATAACATTACGAAAATTTAGAAAATAGCCCGGAGCTCAGAAAAATACGCAAAAATGTTCATTGGAATCAGGAGATCGCCATCGTCAACTGAAAAATAAAAGAATAAAAAATTAGGCCAAAAATTGTATCATTTATTAAAAATATTCATAACTTTTCGAAAATGTAGAAAAATTGCCCCAAGCTCGGAGAAGTCGGCAAAAATGTTCGTTTGGACCAGAGATCGCCGTCTTCAACTGAATAATAAGATAACAAAAAATTAGGTTATAAAACTCATATCATTTAATATAAACATGCATACCATATAGAAAATGTAGAAAATAGTTGGAGCTCAGAAAAATCCGCAAAAATGTCGGTTGGAACCTGGAGATTGCCATCTTCAACGAAAAAATAAAAGAAGCCAAAATTCATATCATTTAATAAAAAGATACATATCAGCCGAAAATGTTGAAAATAGCCCCGAGCTTAGTAAAATCCGCACAAATGTCCGTTGGAACTAGGAGATTGCCAAATTCAAATAAAAAAGAGTAGACAAAATTAGGCCAAAAAATCGTATCATTTAATAAAAAGGTTCATGTCTCTCAGAAAATGTACAAAAAAGCCCCATGCTAAGAAAAATTCGCAAAATTATTGGAACCTAGAGATCGCCATCTTCAACTAAAAATAAGAGATGATAAATTTAGTATATAAAAATCATGTAATATAATATAAATATTCTTATCTTCCAGAAAGTGTAGAAAATAGCCACGTGATTAGAAAAATCCGCAAAAATGTCTGTTGGAACGGGAGGATCGCTATCTTCAACGGAAAAAGAAGAGAAGACAAAATTAGGCCAAAATATCATATAATTTAATAAAATGATCCATATCTTCCAAAAAGTGAAAAATAGATCGGAGCTCAGAAAAATCCACAAAAATGTCAGTTGGAACTTGGAGATCGCCATTTTCAACGAAAAATAAAAGAAGCCAAAATTCATATCATTTAATAAAAAGATACATATCGGCCAAAAATGTTGAAAATGCCCTGAGCTCAGAAAAATCCGCACAAATGTCCGTTGGAACTAGGAGATCGCCATATTCAACTAAAAAAGTGTAGATAAAATTCGGCCAAAAAATCGTATCATTTAATAAAAAGGTTCATGTCTCTCAAAAAATGTTCAAAAAAGCCCCAAGCTAAGAAAAATTCGCAAAATTATTGGAATCTGAAGATCGCCATCTTCAACTAAAAATAAGAGAAGATAAATTTAGGATATAAAAATTATGTAATATAATATAAAGATTCTTATCTTCCAGAAAGTGTAGAAAATAGCCCCGAGATTAAAAAATCCGCAGAAATGTCTGTTGGAACCGGAGATCGCTATCTTCAACTGGAAAATAAGAGAAGACAAAATTAGGCCAAAAATCTTATCATTTAATAAAAAGATCGCAATCTTCAACTGGAAATAAGACAAAACAAATTTAGGCTAGAAATATTATATCATTTAATAAACAAATCCATATCTTTCATAAAATGCAGAAAATAGCACCAAGCTCAGAAAATTATATATAAAGATCTTTTCAGTTGAAGATGTAGATATCCCGGTTACAACGGACATTTTTATAGATGAAGATGGCGATTTCCCGATTTCGAATTTTGTCTTCTCTTATATTCCAATTGAAGATGGTGATTTCTCGGTTCCAATAGACATTTTTGGCCTAATTTTGTCCTCTCTGATTTCATTTAATAAAACGATCCATTTATTCCAGAAAATGTGAAAATAGCCCGAAGCTTAGAAATATCTGCAAAAATGTCCGTTAGAACCGAGAGATCGCCAACTTCTACTGGAAAATAAGAGAAGACAAAATTAGGTCAAGAATTATATTATTTCATAAAAGGATCCATATCTTCTAGAAAATGTGGAAAACAGCCTGGAGCTCAGAAAAACCCGCAAAAATGTCTGGTGGGATCAAGAGAATGCCATCTTCACCGAAAAAATAAGAGAAGACAAAATAAGACCAAAAAATCATATCATTCAAAATAAAGATCGACATCTTCAACTGGAAAATAAGAGAAGCCAAGCTTAGGTTATAAAAATCATATTGTTTAATAAAAAGATACATATCTTCCATAAAATGTAGAAAATAGCACTGAGCTCAGAAAAATCTGCAAAAATATCTGTTGGAACCGGGAGATCACCATCTTCAACTTAAAAATAATAGAAGACAAACTTAGGCTATAAAAATCATATCATTTAATAAAAAGATCCATATCTTCCATAAAATAAAGAAAATAGCACAGAGCTAAGAAAATCAGCAAAAATGTCTGTTAGAACCGAGAGATCGCTATGTTCAACTGAAAAATAAGAGAAGACAAAATTAGGCAAAAAAACATATCATTTAGTATAAAGATTCTTATTTTCCATAAAATGTAGAAATATCCCCGAGCTCAGAAAAATCCGTAAAAATATCCGTCGGAACCTGGAGAGTGCAAAATTTAAGGAAAAACAGAGATGACAAAAATTAGGCCAAAATATTATATCATTTAATAAAACGATAGATATCTTCCAGATAATACAGAAAATAGCCCAGAGCGCAGAAAAATCCTCAAAAATATCAGTGGGAGCTGGGAGATCGCCATCATCAATGAAAAATCAAAGTGAAGACAAAATTAGACAAAAAAATCATAGCATTTAATAAAAGGATCATTATCTTCTAGAAAATAAGAAAATAGCCTAGAGGTTAGAAAAATCTGCAAAAATTTCCGTTGGAACCGGGAAATCGCCATTTTGAAGTGAAAAATAAGAGAAGACAAATGTTGGCTATAATTATCATATCATTTAATAAAAAATCCATATCTACAATAAATGTAGAAAATAGCCTCGAGTTCAGAAAAATCCGCAAATATTTTCATTGGAACCGAGACATCGACTTCATCAATGGAAAAATAAGAGAAGACAAAATTAGCCTAGAAAAATCATATCATTTAATAAAAAGATTCATATCTTACAGAAAACTTAGAAAATAGTCCCGAGCTCAGAAATATCAGCAAATGTCCATTGTAATCAGGATATCGCCATCTTCAACTAAAAAAATAAGAGAAGACAAAATTAGGCTACGAAAATCACATACTGTAATAAAAGATCCATATCTTCTAGAAAATGTAGAAAATAATCCTGAGCTCAGAAAAATCAGCAAAAATGTCTGTTGGAACTGGGAGATTGCAATCTTCAACTGGAAAAATAAGAGAAGACAAAATTAGGCCAAAATATCATATCATTAAATAAAACGATCCATATCTTACAAAAAATGTGGAAAATAGGCCGAAGCACAGAAAAATCTGCAAAAATATCCATTGGAACTTGGTGATCACCATCTTCAACTGAATTATAAGAGAAGACAAAATTAGGCCAAAAACCATATCATTTAATAAAAAGATCATCATCTTCAACTAGAAAATAAGAGAAGACAAATTTAGGGTAGAAAAATCATAACAATTAATAAAAAGATCCATATCTTTCATAAAATGTATAAAATAGCACCAAACTCAGAAAATGATATATAAAAAATCTTTTCAGTTGAAGATGGCGATATCCTTGTTAAAACTGCCATTTTTCATATGAAAATGGAGATTTTCTAGTTACAATGGACATTTTTGGCCTAATTTTGTCTTCTCTGGTATCATTAATAAAACGATCCATATATTCCATAAAATATGGAAATATCCAGTAGCTCAGAAATATTCGCAAAAAATGTCTGTTAGAACCGGGAGATCGCTAACTTCAACTGGAAATTAAGAGAAGAGAAAATTATGCCAAAAAATCATATCATTTAATAAAATGTTCCATATCTTCTAGAAACTTTGAAAAATAGCCAAGATCACAGAAAAATTCGCAAAAATTTCCTTTGGGACCGAGAGAATGCCGTCTTCAACTAAAATATAAGAGAATACAAAATTAGGCCAAACATCATATCATTCAATATAAAGATCGCCATCTTCAACCGGAAAATAAGAGAAAACAAACTTAGTTTATAAAAATCATATCATTTTATAAAAAGATCCATATCTTCTATAAACTATAGAAAATAGCCCGAAGCTCAGAAAATCCGTAAAAATGTCCGTTGGAACCAGGAGATTGTCATCTTCAACTTAAAAATAATAGAAGACAAACTTAAGCTATAAAAATCATATCATTTAATAAAAAGCTACATATCTTCCATAACATAAAGAAAAGAGCATCGAGCTCAGAAAATCCGATAAAATGTCCCTTGGTACATGGAGATCGCCTTGTTCAACTAAAAAATAAGAGAAGACAAAATTTGGCAATAGAAATCATATCATTTAATATAAAGATTCTTATTTTCCATAAATGTAGAAAATATCCACGAGCTCAGAAAAATACGCAAAAATATCCATCAGAACCGGGAGATCGCCAAATTTAACGAAAAAAGATAAGACAAAATTATGCCAAAAAATCATATCATTTAATAAAATGATCTTTATCTTCCAGATAATATAGAAAATATGCATTAGCATAGAAAAATCCGCAAAAATATCCGTTGGTTCCGGGAGATCACCATCATCAACGAAAAAAATAAGAGAAGACAAATTGGGCCAAAAATCATATCATTTAATAAAATTATCGGTATATTCCAAAAATACAAAAAATAACCATGAGTTCAGAAACATCCGCAAAAATGTTCATTGGAACTGGGAGACCGCCATCTTCAAGTGAAAAATAAGAGAAGATAAACGCAAGCTATAAAAATCATATCATTTAATAAAAATATCCATATCGACAATAAAACGCAGAAAATAGCCTTGAGGTCAAAAAATCCGCAAAAATTTCTGTTGGAAACGGAGATCGCCATCTTCAATTGAAAAATAAGGGAAGACAAAATTAGGATAGAAAAATTATATCATTTAATAAAAAGATTTATATCTTATAGAAAATGTAGAGAACTAGTCCCGAGCTCAGAAATATCAGCAAAAATGTTCATTAGAACCGAGATATTGCCATCTTCAACAGAAAAATATGAGAAGATAAAATTAGCCTACAAAAATCATATAATGTAATAAAAAGGTCCATATCTTCGTGTAAATGTAGAAAATAGTCTCGAGCACAGAAAAATCCGCAAAAATGTCTGTTAGAACCAGGAGATTGCCATCTTCAACTGGAAATACGAGAAGACAAAATTAGGCCAACATATCATATCATTTAATAATACAATCCATGTTTTCTAAAAATGTGGAAACTAGGCCAGAACTCAGAAAAATCTGCAAAACATTCCATTAGAACCGGGAAATCATATCATATTTAACTGAAAAATAAGAGAATAGAAAATTAGGCTATAAAAATCATATCATTTAATATAACGATCCGTATCTTACAGAAATGT
>JAULAV010000053.1:893048-963929 GCA_030789695.1 Scilla litardierei | reverse complement strand
GTTGAAGATGGGTGATCCACTTGGTTCCAAAGGACATTTTGCGGATTTTTCTGAGCTCCGACCTATTTTCCACATTTTTGGAAGATAAGGATCGTTTTATTAAATGATATGATATTTTGGCCAATTTTGTATTCTCTTATTTTCTAATTGAAGATTGCGATCTCCTAGTTCCAACGCACATTTTTGCGGATATTTCTGAGCTTGGTATTGTTTTCTACATTTTCTGGAAGATATGGACATTTTATTACATTATATGATTTTTGTAGCCTAATTTTGTTTTCTCTTATTTTTCAGTTGAAGATGTCGATATCCAGGTTGCAACGAACATTTTGGACGATAATTCTGAGCTCGGGACTATTATCTACATTTTGTAAGATAAGGACCTTTTAATTAATTGATATGATTTTTCTAGCCTAATTTTGTCTTCTCTTATTTTTCATTTGATGATGGCGACTCCCGGTTCGAACAGAAATATTTGCGGATTTTTCTGAACTCGAGGCTATTTTCTATATTTTATTGGAGATATGAATCTTTTTATTAAATGATATGATTTTTATAGCCTACACTTGTCTTCTCTTATTTTATTTAAAGATGACGGTTTCCCAGTTCTAACAGGCATTTTTGCGGATTTTCTGCGCTCTGTGCTATTTTCTTTATTTTAAGGAATTAATGGATCTTTTTATTAAATAATATGATTTTTATAGTTTAAATTTGTATTCTATTATTTGTAAGTTGAAGATGGCGATTTCTCGGTTCCAACGAATATTTTTGCGAATTTTTCTGTGCTCATGGCTATTTTTCACATTTTTTGGTAAATATAGATTGTTTTATTAAATGATATTAGAGAAGATAAATTTAGGGCACAAAATGTCCGTTGGAACCGGGAAATCGACATCTCCAACTGAAATATAAGAGAAGAAAAAAAAATCAGAACATTGAAAACACCATCTTCATCTTTAAAAATGTCTGTTGTAACAGGGATATTGCCATCTTCAACAGAAAAGATTTGTATATAGCAGTTTCTGAGCTTAGTGCTATTTTCTACATTTTTAGGAAGATATGGATCTTTGTATTAATTGATATGATTTTTCTACCCTAAATTTGTCTTCTCTTATTTTCCTGTTGAAAATGGCAATCATTTTATTAAATGATATGATTTTTTGGCCTAATTTTGTCGTCTCTCATATTCTAGATGAAGTTGGCGATCACCCGGCTCCAACGGACATTGTTGCGGATTTTTCTGAGCTCCGGCCTATTTTCCATATTTTGGAAGATATGGATTGTTTTATTAAACGATATGATACTTTGGTCTAATTTTGTCTTTTCTTATTTTCCTGTTGAAGATGGCGATCTGCAGGTTCCAATGGAAATTTTTGCAGATTTTTCTGAGTTTGGGTCTGTTTCTACATTTTCTGGAAGATATGTTTCTTTATTAAACGATATGATTTTTGGCCTAATTTTGTCTTCTAATGCTTTTCAATTGAATATGTCGTTTTTCCGATTCCAACGGATATTTTGACGGATTTTTCTGAGCTCGTAGCAATTTTAATACACTTTCTGGAAGATATGAATCTTTTTATTAAATGATATGATTTTTTGTCCTAATTTTGTCTTTTCTTAGTTTGATGGCGATATCCCAGTTCCAATTGACATATTTGCAAATCTTCTTAGCTCCGAGCTAATTTCTAAATTTCCTTGAAGATATGAATCGTTTTATTAAATGATATGATTTTTGGCCTAATTTTGGTTTCTCTTGTTTTTAAGTTGAAGAGTGCGATCTTCCAGTTCCAACGAATATTTTACAGATTTTTCTAAGTTCGGTGCTATTTTCTTCATTTTCTGGAAGACATGTATATTTATATTAAATGATATGATTTCATACCCTAATTTTTTCTTCTCTTATTTTTCTATTGAAGATGGCGATCTCCTTGTTCCAACAGACATTTTTACTGAATTTTTTGAGGTCAAGGCTATTTTCTACATTGTCTGGACGATATGGAGCTTTATATTAAATGCTATGATTTTTATAGCCTAAGTTTCACTTATCTTATTTTTCAGTTCAAGATGACGATCTCTGGGTTCCATCGGACATTTTGGCGGATTTTTCTGAGCTCCAGCCTATTTTCTACATTATCAGGAAGATATGAATAGTTTTATTAAATGATATGATTTTTTGGCCTTTTTTGTTTTCTCTTATTTTTTAAGTTGAAAATTCCGATATCCCGGTTCCAATTGACATTTTACCGATTTTTCTGAGCTCAGAGCTATTTTTTGCAGTTTTTGGAAGATTTGAATCATTTTATTAAATGATATCATCGTTGGCCTAATTTTGTCTTCTCTTATTATTAAGTTGAAGATGGCGATCTCGCTGTTCCAACTGACATTTTGTCTATTTTTCTTAGATCGGGGCTATTTTCTACATTTTCTGGAAGATATGGATCGTTTTATTAAATGATATAATATTTTAGATTAATGTTGTCTTCTCATATATTTTTCATTAAAGATAGCGATCTCACGGTTCCAACGGACATTTTTGGAGATTGTTATGAGCTCCGAGCTATTTTCTACATTTTCTGTGAGCTACTGATCATTATATTAAATGGTATAATTTTTATTGCATAATTTTGTCTTCTCTTATTTTTTTGTTGAACATGGGGATCTCACGGTTCCAACAGACATTTTTTGCAGATTTATTTGAGCTTGGTGCTATTTTCTACATTTTATGGAAGATATGAGTTTATATATTAAATGATATGATTTTTTAGGTTCTAATTCTATCTTCTCTTATCTTTCTGTTGAAGAGGGCGATCTCTCGGTTCTAACAGACATTTTTTCGGTTTTTCCAAGCTCGATGCTATTTTTAAATTTTATTGAAGATAGGAATCTTTTTATTAAATGATATAATTTTTATCGTCTACGTTTATCTTCACTTATTTTTCAATTGAAGATGGCGTCTCCTGGTTTAAACGAAAATTTTTGCGAATTTTTATGAGCTCGTGGCTATTTTTTGCATTTTCTGGAAGATATGGATCGTTCTATTAAATGATATATTTTTGGCCTAATTTGGCGATCTCTTGTTTCCAGCGGACATTTTTGCGGATTTTTTGAGCTACGTACTAGTTTACACATTTTCTGCAAGATTTGGATCTTTATCAATGATATGATTTTTATTGCCTAATTTTGTCATCACTTAATTTTCATTTGAGGATGGCGTTCTCCCAGTTCCAACGGACATTTTTGGCGGATATTTCTGAGCTCGAGTCTATTTTCTACATTTTCTGAAAGATATGTATTTTTTATTAAATGATATGATTTTTGGCCTAATTTTGTCATCTCTTCTTTTTTCGGTTGGAGATGGTGATCTACCCGTTCCAACGGACTTTTTTGCGGATTTTTCTAAGCTCGGGGCTATTTTCTACATTTTTTTGTAAGATATGGATCGTTATATTAAATGATAAGTTTTTATAGCCTAATTTTAGCTTCTCTTATTTTTACATTGAATATGAAGATCTCCCTGTTCCAACGGACATTTTGCGGACTTCTTAGAGCTCCGGACTATTTTCTACATTTTTTGGAAGATATGGATCTTTTTATGGAAAGATATGTGTTTTGGTCTAATTTTGTCTTTCATTTTTTAGTTGTAGATGACGATCTCCCAATTACAACAGACTTTTTTGCAGATTTTTCTGAGCTCGACGCAATTTTTTAAATTTTCTGTAAGATATGGATCTTTGTATTAAATGATATGATTTTTAAATCCTAATTTTGTCTTCTTTTATTTTTCAGTTATAGATGGCGATCTCCCGATTCCATCAGATATTTTTGCTGATTTTTCTGAGCTCGGGGCTATTTTCTACATTTTCTGAAAGATATGGATGTTGCATTAAATCATCTGATTTTTATAACTTAAGTTTCTCTTCACTTATTTTTCAGTTGAAGATGGCAATCTCCTGGTTCCAACAGATATTTTTACTGATTTTTCTGGGCTCCGGGCTATTTCCTAAATTTTCTAAAAAATATAGATCTTTTTATTAAATGATAGGATTTTTGGCCTAATTTCATATTCTCTTATTTTTTTCTGTTGCAGATGGCGATCGCCTAGTTGCAACAAACATTTTTGCGTATTCTTCCAGAGCTCAGGACTTTTTTCAGGAAGATATGGATCTTTTGAATTGAAATAGATTATTTTTATAGCCTAATTTTGTCTCCTCTTATTTTTCAGTTGAAGATGGAGACATCTCGGTTCTGACAGACATTTTTGCAGATTTTTTAGAGATCGAGTATATTTTACATTTTCTATAGGATACGAATCTTTTTATTAAATGATATGATTTTTATAGCCTAATTGTGTCTTCTCTTATTTTTAGTTGAAGAAGGCGATTTTTCTGATATCGAGCCTATTTTACTTCTTTTTATTAAATGATGTGACTTTTTGGCTTATTTTTGTTTACTATTATTTTTCAGCTAAGTATGGCAATCTTTCGGTTCCAACAGACATTTTTTCGATCTTTCTGAGCTTGGGGCTATTTTCTACATTTTTAGAAGATATTGATCTTTTTATAAAATAATATAATTTTAAGCCTAATTTTGTCTTCTCTTATTTTTCACTTAAAGATGGCGGTCTCCCAGTTCCAACAGAATTCTTGCAAATTTCTCTGACTTCGAGGCTATTTTCTGTATTTTCTGGAAGATATCGATCATTTTATTAAATAATATTATTTTTGGCCTAATATTATCTTCTCATATATTTTTTCGTTGATGATGGCGATCTTCCGGTTCATACGGATATTTTTTCAGATTTTTTGATCTTTGAGCTATTTTTTGTAGTATCTAGAAGATATCTACTGTTTTATTAAATGATATGACTTTTTGGATGAATTTTGTCTTTTTTGTTAAATTTAGCAATCTCTCGGTTTCGACAGATTTTTTTTGTAGATTTTTCTAAGCTCGGTGATATTTTCTACATTTTAAGGAAAAAAGAATCTTTATATTAAATGATATGATTTTTATTGCCAAATTTTGTCTTCTCTTATTTTCAGTTGAATATAGCGAACACACGGTTCCAACAAACATTTTTTTCGGATTTTCTGAGCTCGGTGCTATTTTCTTTATTTTATGGAAGATAAAGCTCTTTTTATTAAATGATATGATTTTGATATCTTAAGTTTGTTTTCTATTATTTTTAAGTTGAAGATGGCGATCTCCCAATTCTAACGGACATTTTTTCAAATTTTTCTGAGCTCCGGGCTATTTTATACATTTTATGAAAGATATGAATCTTTTTATTAAATGATATGATTTTTATAATCAAAGTTTGTCTTCTCTTATTTTCCAATTGAAGATGGCGACCTTTATATGAAATGATATGATTTTTTGGCCTAATTTTGTCTTCTCTTATATTCTAGTTGAAGATGGCATTCTCTCGGTCCCAAAGGACATTTTTGCTGATTTTTTTGAGCTCCAGGCTATTTTTAACATTTCTTGGAAGATATGTATCCATTTATTAAATGATGTGATTTTTTGGCCTATTTTTTGTCTTCTCTTATTTTCCAATTGAAGTTGGCGATCCCCCGATACCAACGAACATTTTTTCGGATATTTCTGAGCTCCGATCTATTTTCCACATTTTCTGGAAGATATGGATCGTTTTATTAAATGATATCAGAGAAGACAACATTAGCCCAAAAAATGTTTGTTTGAACCGGGGAAATTGCCATCTTCAACTGAAATATAAGAGGAGACAAAAATTCAAAACCAAAAAATCACCATCTTCATTTATAAAAATGTACTTTGTAACCGGATAACGCCATTTTCAACTGAAAATATCTTTATGAATCATTTTCTGAGCATGTTGCTATTTTCTACATTTTATGAAAGATATGGATCTTTTTATTAAATGATATGACTTTTCTAGCATAAATTTGTCTTCTCTTATTTTCCAGTTGAAGATGGCGATCTCCAGGTTCCAATGGAAATTTTTGCTGATTTTTCTGTGCTCGGGACTGTTTTCTATATTTCCTCGAAGATATGGATCTTTTTATTACATTATATGATTTTTGTAGGCTACTTTTGTCTTGTCTTATTTTTCAGTTGAAGATGGCAATATCCCGGTTCCAACGGAAATTTTTGTATATATTTCTAAGCTCTGGACTGGTTTCTACATTTCCAATAAGATACTGATATTTTATTAAATGATATGATTTTTCAATCCTAATTTTGTCTTCCTTTATTTTTCAATTGAAGATGGTGATCTATCAGTTCCAACAGAAATTTTTGCAGATATTTCTGACCTCGAGGCTATTTTCTGTGTTTTATTTTTCACTTGAAGATGGCAGTCTCACAGAATTTTTACGAATTTTTCTGACCTCAAGGCTATTTTCTGTATTTTTAAAGACATCGATCATTTTATTAAATGATATGATTTATGGTCGAATTTCATCTTCTCATATATTTTTTTTGTTGATGATGGCGATCTCTCGGTTCCAACGGATATTTTTGCAGATTTTTCCGAGCTCTAGGCTATTTTCAGCATTATCTGGAAGATATCGCCCGTTTTATTAAATTGTGTCATTTTTGGTTGAATTTTGACTTTTTTGTTGCATTTAGCTATCTCCCGGTGCCGACAGATATTTTTCCGGATTTTTCTGAGCTCGGGGCTATTTTCAACATTTTATGGAAAGTAAGAATCTTTATATTAAATGATATGATTTTTATTGCCAAATTTTGTCTTCTCTCATTTTTTTAGTTGAACATAACAATCTCCCGGTTCCAACGAACATTTTTTCGGATTTTCTGAGCTCGGTGCTATTTTCTTTATTCTATGGTAGATATGGATCTTTTAATTAAATGATATGATTTTTATTGCTCAAGGTCGTCTTCAATTATTTTTAAG
Source organism: Scilla litardierei (assembly GCA_030789695.1). NCBI lineage: Eukaryota > Viridiplantae > Streptophyta > Magnoliopsida > Asparagales > Asparagaceae > Scilla > Scilla litardierei. The sequence goes on along the minus strand of JAULAV010000053.1, from coordinate 957,037 downwards.
TTGAAGATGGGATCTCCCTGTTCCAACGGACATTTTTGTGGATTTTTTCGAGCTCGGAGCTATTTTCTGCATTTTATCCTCGGAGCTATTTTCTTATTTTTTCAGTTTGTCTTCTCTTATTTTTCAATTGAAGATGGCACTCTCTCGGCTCTAACGGAGATTTTTGTGGATTTTTCTGAGCAGTGAGCTATTTTGTACAGTTAATTGAAGATATGGATCTTTTTATTAAATGGTATGATTTTTAGCCTAAGTTCCTCTTTTCTTATTTTTCAGTTGAAGATGGCGATCTCCCGATTCCAACAGACATTTTTGCAGATTTTTCTGACCTTGAGCATATTTTCCAAATTTTTTTGAAGATATGAATATTTTTATTAAATAATATGATTTTTGGTTCTTTTTTGTCTTCTCTTCTTTTTCAGAGGAGGATTACGATCTCTCGGTTCCAACAAACATTTTTGCAGATTTTTCTGAGCTCCGGGCTAATTTCCACATTTTTAGTAAGATATATATCTTTCTATTAAACGATATGATTTTTATAGCCCAATTTTGTCTCCTCATATTTTTTTTCCAGTTAAAGGTGGTGATCACCGGTTCCAACGGGCATTTTTGCAAATGTTTTGAGCTCGGTGCTATTTTCTACATTTTATGGAAGATATAGAACTTTTTATTAAATTATATAATTTTTATAGCCTATGTTGGTCTTCTCATAATTTTTTCAATTGAAGCTGGCGATATCCCGGTTCCATTTTTGTAGATTTTTCTTAACTTGGGGCTATTTTTCTACATTTTCTGGAAGATATGGAACTTTTGTGAATTGGTATGGTTTTTTGGCCTAATTAAGTCTTCTCTTTTTAAGTTGAAGATGGCGATCTCCTGGTTCTAACAGACATTTGTGCAGATTTTTTTGAGCTCTGGGCTATTTTCTACATTTTCTGTTTGATATGAATATTTATAATAAATGATATGATTTTTATAACCAAATTTTGTAATCTCTTATTTTTCAGGTGAAGATAGCGATCTCCCGGTTCCAAAGGACATTTTTGTAGATTTTAGTGAGTTCAGGTTTATTTTTCTACATTTTCAGGAAATTATGGGTCTTTTTATTAAATGATATGATTTTTGACCCAATTTTGTTTTCTATTATTTTTCAGTTGAAGATTCTCCGGTTCCAATGGACATTTTTGCGTATTATTCTTACCTCGACGCTATTTTCTAAATTTTCAGGAATATATGGATCTTTTTATTAAATGATATGATTTAGGTCTAATTTTGTCTTCTTTTGTTTTTCAGTTGAAGATGGTGATCTACCGGTTCCAACTAAAGTTTTTGCAAATTTTTATGAACTCGGTGATATTTCCTATATTTTATGAAAGATGAGAATCTTTTTATTAAATGATATGTTTTTATTGACTATATTTTTCTTCTCTTACTTTTTTCAGTTGAAGATGGGTATGTACAAGTTCCAAAGGACAATTTTGCGTATTTTTCTTAGCTTAAGGCTATTTTTCTACCTTTTCTGGATGATATAGATATTTTTATTAGATGATATGATTTTTTGGCCTAATTTTGTCTTCTCCTTTTTTCGTGGAAGATGGCGATCTCCCGGTTCCATTTTACATTTGTTCGGATTATTCTGACCTTGTGGCTATTTTCTAAATTTTCAATAAGATATGCATCTTTATATTAAATGATTCAATTTTTGTCCTAATTTTGCCTCTCTTATTTTTCAATTGAAGATGGTGATCTCCGGGTTCCAACTGATATTTTTTGGATGTTTTTCTGAGTTCAGTGCTATTTTCTACATTTTATGGAAGATATCATATTTTTATTAAAAGAGATGATTTTATAGCCTACATTTTTCTTCTCTTATTTTTCAGGTGATGATGGCGATCTACCGGGTCCAACAGACATTTTTGCGGACTTTTCTTAGCTTGGGACTATTTTCAACATTTTTTGTAAGATATGTATCCTTTGATTAAAAGATATGATTTTTGGCCTAATTTTGTCTTCTCTTTTTTTCAGTTGAAGATGGCTGGTTCCAACGGATATTTTTATGGATTATTCTGAGCTCAGGGCTATTTTCTACATTTTATGAAAGATATGTATCTTTTATTAAATAATATGATTTTTTTGGCCTAATTTTATCTATTCTTCTTTTTAAGTTGAAGATGGCGATCTCTCGGTTCCAACAGACATTTTTGCAGATTTTTCTTAGCTTCGAGCTATTTTCTATATTTTATGGAATTTATGGCTCTTTTTATTAAATAATATGTTTTTATAACCTAAGTTTGTCTTCTCTTAATTTTCAGTTGAAGATGGCTATCAGTCGGTTCCAACAAACATTTTTGTGGCTTTTCTGAGCTCATGGCTATTTTCTACATTTTATGGAAGATATGTATCTTTTTATTAAATGATATGATTTTTATAGCTAAGTTTGTCTTCTCTTATTTTTCTGTTGAAGATGGCGATCTCCCGGTTTCGACGGACATTTTTGCGGATTTTTCTGATTTGAACCTTTATTTCACATTTTCTGGAAGATATGAATTTTTTTATTAAATATTATGATTTTAGGCCTAATTTTCTTGAAGATATGGATCTTTTTGTTAAATGATATGATTTTTGTAGCCTAATTTTGACTTCTCTTATTTTTCCGTTGAATATCGAGATCTCCCGATTCCAATGGACATTTATTCGGATTTGTTTGAGCACGAAGCTATTTTCCACATTTTATGAAAAATTTGAATCGTTTGGTTAAATGATATGATTTTTTGTTCTAATTTTGTCTTCTCTTATTTTCAGTTGAAGATGTCGATCTCATGGTTCCAACCGACATTTCTACAGATTTTTCTGAGCTCTGGGCTATTTTCCACATTTTCTAGAAGATATTTCTGTGGATTTTTTGACCTCTGAGCTATTTTGCGCACTTTCTGGAAGATACGGATCGTTTTATTACATGATATGATTTTTTGGGCCTAATTTTGTTTTCTCTTATTTTAGGCGATCACCCTGTTCCCATAGACGTTTTTTCGGTTTTTCTGTTCTTGACAGGTATAGATCTTTTTATCAAATGATATGATTTTTTGGCCTAATTTTGGCTTCTCTAATTTTCGGTTGTAGATGACGATCTCCCAGTTTAAACGGACAATTTTCCGGATTTTATTGAGCTCTGGCCTATGTTCCACATTTTTGGAAGATATGGATCGTTTTATTAAATAAAATGATATTTTGGCTTAATTTTGGCTTCTATTTTTTTCCAGTCAAAGATTACGATCTCCCTGTTCCAACAGACATTTTTTGCAGATTTTTCTGAGCTCGGGATTATTTTCTACATTTTCTGGAAGATTTGAATCTTTCTATTACATTATATGATTTTTGTAGCATTCTCTTATTTTTAGGTTGAAGATGACAATATCCCTGTTCTAACGGATATTTTGCCCGATATTTCTGAGCTCGGGACTATTTTCAACATTGTATGTTAGATATGTACTAGTCATAACCCGTGCCCGCGGGCACGGTTCATTTAAGATTTTTCCTTGCGAAATCTTTGTTCCCCGAATTTTTTTTTCAAAGCCAAAATTTAAAAGAAAAACAAATTAGCTTACAATATTTACCGGCACAGGCGCCTTCGGTGCGGAACAACAAATTTAGCGCATGCGCCTTCGGCACAGAACACCAAATTCGACGTTGGTGCCTACGGCGCAGAACAACAAATTCGACGTAAAACAACAATTTCGACGTAGGTGCCTTAGGCGCGGAACAACAAATCAGCGTTAAAAAATGGCGCGGGCTCCTTCGGCGTGGAACAACAAATTCAGCGCATGCGCCTTCGACACAGAACACCAAATTCGACGTGGGTGCCTTCGGCGCAGAACAACAAATTCGACGTAAAACAACAATTTCGGCGTGTGTGCCTGAGACGCGGAACAACAAATCAGCGTTAAAAAATTTAGCGGGCGCCTTCGGCGCGGAACAACAAATTCAGCGCAGGCGCCTTCGGCGCGGAACAACAAATTCAGCGCGAGCGCCTCCGATGCGGAACAACAAATTCGACGTAAAACAACAATTTCGGCGCGGAACATCAAATCGACGTTAAAAAATTTAGCGGGCGCCGTCGGCGCAGGTCCCGAAAGGCGCGGGCGCCTTCTACATATAACCCGTGCCCGTGAGACACTGTTCATTTTAAACAAACATCAATAATTATTAGTTTCCCCTGAAAATATCAGCAGATGGGATCGAAATTTTACAGGGTTTTGCAACGCGGATCAATGAGTTGGCAGCATCTCCCGCGTTCATTCTCTTACAGCTCGCGTTCATTCCCAAGATGAGATTGTGTGTGCATAACATTTTTTTCATAACTAATATTAAAAGGCTATTCCTAATTTCAATGTTTTTGTGTATTCCCAACAAATTTATCTTCAACCCAAAAATTTCCCTCCAAAACTTGATGTGACATTGCCACATAGGATAAATTCAAAATCTGCCCTCAATTGTAATATAGATATTTTTATTAAATGATATGATTTTTCTAGCATAAATTTGTCTTTTCTTATTTTTCAATTGATAATAGCGATCTCCCTGTTCAAACAAAAAATTTTGCGGATTTTTTTGAACTTGAATCTATTTTCAACATTTTATTGTAGAGATGGATCTTTTTATTAAATGATATGATTTTTATAGCCTACATTTTTCCTCTCTTATTTTTCACTAGGAGATGCATGTTTCCCGGTTCCAACGGAAATTTTTGCGGATTTTCTTTCCTCGGATCTATTTTCTGTATTTTCTGGAAGGTAACGATTGTTTTATTAAATGCTATGATTTTTTGTCTAATTTTGTTTTCTCTTAGATTTTTTGTTGATGATGGCGATCTCCCGGTTCCAACGGCCATTTTTGCGGTTTTTTGTATTATCTGGCCTATTTTCTAAATTTTTTGTAAGCTATGGATCTTTATATTAAATGATATGATTTTATGGCATAATTTTGTCTTCTCTTATTTTTTTCAATTGTATATGGCGATCTCCCAGTTCTTATGGACATTTTGGCGATTTTTTTGAGCTTGGTGCTATTTTCTACATTTTATGGAAGATATGGGTATATATATTTAATGATATGATTTTTTAGGTTCTAATTCTGTCTTCTCTTATTTTCCTTTGAAGATGTCGATCACCTGGTTCCAACCGACATTTCTGCATATTTGTCTGAGCTCTGGGCTATTTTCCACATTTTGGAAGATATTTCTGTGGATTTCTTTGACCTCCGAGCAATTTTTGCGCACTTTCTAGAAGATATGGATCGTTTTATTAGACGATATAATTTTTTGGGCCTAATTTTGTTTTCACTTTTTTAGGCGATCACCCGGTTCCCACAGACATTTTTCCGGTTTTTTAGCTTAGTCCTAATTTATACATTTTTGAAAGGTATAGATCTTTTTATAACGTGATATGATTTTTTGGCCTAATTTTGTCTTTTCTAATTTTTCGGTTGAAGATGACGATCTCCCGGTTTAAATGGACAGTTTTTCGGATTTTACTGAGCTCTGGCCTATGTTCCACATTTTTTGAAGATATGGATTGTTTTATTAAATAATATTATATTTTGGCTTAATTTTGGCTTCTCTTTTTTTCAAGTTGAAGATTAGGATCTCCCGGTTCCAACGGACATTTTTTACGGATTTTTCTGAGCTCGAGATTATTTTCTATATTTTCTGGAAGATATGAATCTTTTTATTACATTATATGATTTTTGTAGCCTAATTTTATCTTCTCTTATTTTTAAGTTGAGGATGGCAACATCCCTGTTCCAATGCATATTTTGCTCGATATTTCTGAGCTCGGGACTATTTTCAACATTTTTTATAAGATATGTATATTTTTATTAAATGATATGATTTTTCTAGCCTAATTTTGTCTTTTCTTATTTTTCAATTGATGACGGCGATCTCCCTGTTCAAATGGAAATTATTGCGGATCTTTCTGAACTTGAGACTATTTTCTACATTTTATTGTAGACATGGATCTTTTTATTAAATGATATGATTTTGTAGCCTACATTTGTCTTCTCTTATTTTTCATTAGAAGATGCATGTTTCCCGGTTCCAACAGAAATTTTTTGCGGATTTTTGTTTCATCAGAGATATTTTCTGTATTTTCTGGAAGGTAACGATTGATTTATTAAATGCTATGATTTTTTATCTAATTTTGTTATATTTGTCTGGGGTTTGTGTTTAGTGCTGTGAACATAGTAATGGATGATGTGTGTAGTGATATGTTTGGTTGCGCTTGGTTACGTTACACACATGGTTGTGGGTGGCTATACCATTATATAGATATAGGTGTTGGATTCGTAGTATAGTTCTTTACGAAGGACTTACATGTTTAAATGTATATGTGCTAGCTAACTAGGTGTGTAGAATGTGGTAAGTATATAGTGGTATGAGTAGCATGTATGAAGAGTATATTAGCGTGTGTGGGTGTGCACCATGCACGCGTAAGTATGTGCTTAGATATAAGTGTTTACGAGTATAGTATGTGTGTTGTGTCTTGAATATAGTTATATGATTGTATGTGATGTGGATATATGATGAAGTATCTGTGTGTATTTGAATAACTATATATGTGTGTATTTATATTAGGGGTGAATGTAAATTAGATATATCAAACATGATTTAATATTGCATGGTGTGATTACATGTGTTGATATGTTTGGTGTTGAATATACACTAGGAGATATAGGGAGTAATATATCCATATTGTTTTGTTCATAGGTAGTTATCTATACGTGAAGTACTATGATTGTATTTGCTAGTGTGAACTATTTTTTATGTATGTATCAGTACCATGGTTAAGTGATAAGTGAGTGATAGTTATATAAGGGATCTACGTGACTATATGAATGATTGAAGAACGTGTATGAATTTGACTGTCTATGATAGGTATAAGTATAGAATGTGCATATGTCACGCCTCGCTTCCCTAAAATAGAGGCGAGACGTGAGAAGGTCCGCACGGGAGTGGAGCTGTGAAGCTACACGCCCGATAAGCGTCACTAAAACAAATGCAGGTCCCTGTCACCACGAACAGAACAAGATAATAACACAAGGAGAAACAGAAATAAAATTCCAAATCTCAGCATTGTCCAAACATTAATATTAAGTTCAACATCCAGAAAAGCCATCAGGCTAAAAGAAAGAGTCTAGGCCCAAACATGGCCAACAAAACCAACACGAGACAAGGTATTGGTGCTACGCACCGACAACCAAAGCAGTCTAAACAACAACACAAACAGTCTCTACGACTGATCTCCCGTGTCCTCAAACTCATCGATGAACGCGGGCTCTGACTCAGCATCAGCGAACACCACGTCCTCAGCAGCAACCTCAGGCTCAGGATCTAACATGTGTCACCCAAAAGAGTAAAGGGCACATGTCAGCAAGTCTAAAAGACTTGGGCAAGGAAACGGAAAGGAAGGTAAACTAACAACCTAGCAGTTATGGTATGTTGCATAGCATGGCAAGTATAGTATGGAAGTAACAAGTAAGGTAAAGTGCAAGTATCAAGTAGCAAGTAGCAAGTATGGCATGGATGACAAGTTTTACAAGTATAAACACGGACAAGTACAAGTCAAGTAAATCACGTCAAGTAAACACGTCGTGCACAGAGATTACGTCTTCTGGCTAGAGTGGCAGATCAGGCCAACTCGTACACTCAGGTGATCGCTTATCCCTATCCCTCCACGTGTATCGAGCCAGGGCATTACCCCCGAACGCGTAATGCTCACTTCTAGATCACGAGCCAGGAAGTGTATTTGGCATAGGGTTGTGCCCGCTAAAAGCAGGTGCCTAGCCGGATCAAGTAGTACAAGTAATGTAGCGTGTGCTATGAATGCAACATTCAACATGGATAACATGGCATGTACAGATAATTTGCGTACCGTTAATTGAATTTAAACATGGCGGATAAGATGCATGGATGACAACAAGTGCAAATAATTAAAAGTAGTCGGATCCATCTTCGTTGTCAAGCTAGATCCTGAAATTCACGCCTAGGCGAGTATCATTTCGTCGCCTAGTCTCTTTTACGCCTACAACAAGCAAATGGCCTAAAACCCTAAGTGGCAAGTTTCACTTGCCTGGCACCAAGGATGACGATCAACGAGGCACGTCACAAAATGTTAAACTACGGAGATGGGATCACTGCCATAGCAAAACAATATCAGAACAACATCCAATCCAGTTCTATTAGGGTTTAACAAAAGCCCCAAAGGGGGTTAAGAGAATATCAAAGGATCGGTTTACTAACCGTATCGTAGCGGAAGAACGATGCCGAGCAAGCACGGCAACGGAAGAACGATCCGGGGAACTATGGCTCAGATCTGGAAATGGCGAGAAAATCTGGAGAAATTTGGGATTTGGGGGGTTTTGGGGTTGGCCGGCGGCCTAAGGGAGGTGGCCGGCGCTAGAATGGCGAGAGGGAAGCTCCAAAGGAGGAAGAAAGGGCTTGGGGAAATGTTGGAGGATGATTTGGGGAAGAAATGGGCTCAGAAGAATGAAGAAAGAGTAAAAGGATCGAAGGGTTTAAATAGGAAATGAAACGGCGGCGGAAATGAAACCTAGGGTTTCGGGGTCGATTAGTCGGTCAAAGAAGAGCTGTTGACCGACTAATTCGAGAACTAGTCGGTCGGTCGACCAACTGTGACCGACTAAGAGCAAACAGTAACTCCTGAAGGAAAAATGAACTTTGATTTAGTCGGTCAAAGAACAACTGCTGACCGACTAGTTTCACAACTAGTCGGTCGACGAACGTTCTTAGACCGACTAAGAGTAAACAGTAACTCGGCTTCAAAATGGTCAATGAACTAGTCGGTTAAAGAACAATGGCTGACCGACTAGTTTGCAACCTAGTCGGTCGAAAAATGTTCTTAGACCGACTAACGATAAACAGTAACCTCTGAATAAAAATCAAAGCCCACTAGTCGGTCCATGAAGGGTTGCCGACCGACTAGATCGAGATCTAGTCGGTTGGTTCTCCTTCTTGAACCAACTAACGTGCACGAAAAGTCTCGAATCGAAGCGCGAAGCTCCAGGAAGATTCCTACGGCTTCTAAGATCGACCTATCACTAAGATATGAGCGATATGAAGCTCGTCACGAATGACTTACTCCAAACTCGACGATCCAAGGAAGAAAGACTAGAAAATCACAACGAAACGAACGAAACCACAAAACGACGAAAACGGAAGCTACGGAGACGGAAAATCACACATAAGGAGAAAATCCACCAAAACATATATATAATATAGATAATCCAAATACATGAAAAACCAGTCGTTACATCCTCCCCAACTTAAGAAAAATTCCGTCCTTGGAATTTCCCAACACTCACGTGTCCGGGAACAAAAGTGGGTAGCGCTCTCTCATCTCATCTTCTCTCTCCCAAGTAGATTCTCCTGACGAGCCGTGTCGTCACATCACCCTTACAAGATTGACAACCTTGTTTCGAAGTAACTTCTGATGCATGTCCAAAATCAGCACTGGCTGTTGGTCAGACGTCAAATCTGGGCGAACGGTGATCTCCGAGAAATCCACAGCATGAGATGGATCGCTGATGTACCGACGAAGCTGCGACACATGGAAAACATTGTGAACTCCTTCCAAAGATGGCGGCAAGGCTAAGCGGTAGGCTACCTCGCCAACTCTCTCCAGAATGTCAAACGGTCCAATGTATCGCGGGCTCAACTTCACTCGTTTCCCAAAGCGAATCACACCACGATTCGGGGAAATCTTCAGAAACACATGGTCGCCCGGCTGAAGCTCCAAAGGACGGCATTTAGCATCCACCCAATGCTTAAAACGGTCCTGAGCAATCCTCAGCCTATCCCGAATGTTCCTGACAACATCCACAGCCTGCACGATCATCTCAGGTCCCAACAGTTCCCGGTCACCAATGTCGTCCCAACTCAAAGGCGATCGACATTTCCTCCCATACAGCGCGGCAAAAGGCGCCATGCCAATACTTGCCTAGAAGCTATTGTTGTAAGAGAACTCTACTAGATGTAGATGGTCCTCCCACGAACCCTTGAAATTCAACATGCACGCCCTCAGCATGTCCTCCAAGATCTGAATCGTATTCTCGGACTGGCTGTCTGTCTGCGGATGGTACGTCGTGCTGAAACTCAGACTCGTACCCAAACTCTTCTGCAAACTCTGCCAGAACTGAGATGTGAACCTCGTGTCTCTGTCCGACACGATACTCACGGGGACTCCGTGAAGTCGTACGATCTCCTGCACGATTCACGTTACATCACTATCTATCTAGGAAAAAGGAAATGGAAACGGGGAGTAAAAGAATTTACCTCCATGTATCTCCTCGCTAGCGCCTCAGTGGACTGTCTTACTCGGAATGGAATAAAGTACGCGAACTTGGTCAATCGATCTACGATCACCCAAATCGCGTCATTCTGCTTCGGACTCCGAGGCAGTCCAGTCACAAAGTCCATAGTGATGTGTTGCCACTTCCACTCCGGAATCGGAATCGGTTGTAGCAACCCTGTCGTACTCTGATGCTCTGCCTTCACCTGCTGGCAAACCAGACACTTGGCTACACTCCAAGCCACACTCCTCTTCATGCCATGCCACCAAAAATTCAGACGAAGATCCTTGTACATCTTGGTACCCCCAGGATGTATAGAATACGGCGAACTGTGTGCCTCAACCAGCAACTCCTCTCTAATATCCCCAGCTGACACACACAACCTGGCTCCATACCTCAGCGAGCCATCCTCATGAATCAAAAAGTCAGTCCGCAGGCCGGCTTCCACCAACTCCCGAATCTTCACCAACTTCGGGTCTCCAGCCTGGCCAGCCTTGATCCGATCCACGATCGTCGACTGTATCTGCATACACATCAACGGAGAAGCCTCCCCAGGAAGAACAATCTCAATTCCAGACTCGCAAAAATCTTGCTGCAATCTCCACTGCAAAGTCAACAGCATCACCGCTGGAAGCCTACTCAGCGCATCCGGAACCGCATTCACCTTTCCAGGGTGATACTGCAAATCGATCTCATAATCCGCCATGAGCTCCAAACATTGACGTTGTCGCATGTTGAGCTCCTTCTGAGTAAAAAATATACTTCAAGCTTTTGTGATCGGTGAAGATCTTCACTTTCTCACTCAGCAGGAAGTGCCTCCAAATCTTGAGCGCAAACACAACAGCAGCCAACTCCAAGTCGTGCGTTGGGTAATTCTTCTCATGAGTCTTGAGCTGACGGGAAGCATAAGCCACAACAAGCCCGTGCTGATGCAACACACAACCGAGACCCTTTCCAGAAGCATCGCAAAAGATCTCAAATCCTCCACTGCGATCAGGCACAACAAGAACATGGGCAGTCGTCAATCTCTCCCTCAGAACACCAAAGGCATTCTCACAATCACCCGACCAAACAAAAGGCACATCCTTCCGCGTCAATTTGGTCATCGGCTCAGCAATACGGGAAAAGTCCTTAATGAAGCGCCGATAGTAACCAGCAAGCCCAAGGAAACTCCGGATCTCAGATGCTGACTGCGGAACAGGCCACTCTCTGATGGCCCTGATCTTCTCGGGATCCACTGAAATACCATCTCCAGACACCACATGCCCGAGAAAAGCAACTCTGTCCAGCCAAAACTCGCATTTCGAAAACTTAGCATACAAACGATGCTTCCTCAAAAACTCCAACACTGTCCTCAAGTGCGAGGCATGCTCTTCCTCCGACTTTGAATAGATCAGAATGTCGTCAATAAAGATAACGACAAACTTGTCTAAAAAGTCGTAGAAAATCAGGTTCATCAGATTCATGAAAACTGCGGGAGCGTTGGTTACACCGAAGGGCATAACCACAAACTCGTAGTGTCCATACTTCGTCCTGAATGCCGTCTTCGGAACATCTTCCTTCTTCACATTCAGCTGATGATAACCACTCCTCAGATCCAACTTCGAAAACACCCTCGATCCTCCAAGCTGATCAAAAATATCATCGATGCGAGGCAACGAGTATTTATTCTTGATGGTCACCGCATTCAGCTCCATGTAGTCCACGCACATGCGACGCGAACCATCCTTCTTCTTCACCAGCAGCACCTGTGCTCCCCACAGAGACACACTAGGATTGATATAACCCTTCTGCAAAAGCTCATCCAGCTGCTTCCGCAATTCCTCCAACTCAGCGGGTGCCATACGATAGGGCGAAGACACTAGGACTGGTCCCCAGTGTCCACGTACTCCCGGTCAAACACAAGCTCGGGCTCGACGTCAGCAAACACCTCTTCCTCAACAAGGTACTCAGGCTCAGGATCTAACATGTGTCACCCAAAAGAGTAAAGGGGCACATGTCAGCAAGTCTAAAAGACTTGGGCAAGGAAACTGAAAGTAAGGAAACTAGCAACCTAGCAGTTATAGTATGCATGACATGACAGTTATAACGTGAGTGCACAAGCAAGACATGACGAGACAATAAGTACAAGAGAACAATTATCGGGACAAGACAAGAGTAGCCAAGCTACTAACAATCTCAATCACTTCACTAGTCATGTTTCAAGTTGTTTATAGATGTTTACGCCTTACAGCTGAATGGTTTGGCATTCACGCTGATTGGCCGCTTAACACTACCCCAGAACCCAGAGTTTACGCCTTACCACTGCAGTTGCTGATCGGGCAGACTCCCAGTTGATTGGCCGCTTAACTCTTACCCCCAATACCCACATGTAAACGAGCCAGGGTCCCCGCACACGAGCTCAGTAAATGAGCCAGGGTTGCCCCGCACGGGAGCTCACATTCTAGTTCACGATTCATAAGCATTTGGCATAGGGGTGCACCTAGCCGAAAACAAGTAGTTCGGGCATTGGCTATCAACCAACACATGGCCCGCTTCTGGAACACGAGCCAGGAACACAAACATTATAACGAAGCTACGCAATCACGGAAACACTTAAGGAATGCAATGACATGACAATTAATTTGCGTACCGTTAATGAAAATTAAACATGACATGGTAATTGTGCAACATGATAAATGTCGGATCTAGCTTCGTTGTCAAGCTAGTTCCTAAATTTGCGCCTAGGCGAGTATCATTTCGTCGCCTAGTCTCTTTTACGCCTACAACAAGCAATTGGCCTAAAACATGGCCTAAACCCTAAGTGGCAAGTTTCACTTGCCTAGCACCGAGGATGACGATCACAAGGGTTCGTCTCACGGATGCTAATCTACGGGGGAGTCGCTGTTATAGAGAAACAACATCAAAACAACATTCATTCCATTAGGGTTTCACAAAAACACAATGGGTTATGAAAACATCAAGAGATCGATTATTACCGTATAGGGAACGGGAGAATAACGCCGAGCAACCACGGCGACGGAAGAAACGCTCCGGGGAACCTAGGGTTCAGATCTGGAAATGATTTGAGAAGTTTGGAGAAATAGGGTTTTGGGGGATTTTGGGGATTTGATGGAGATTTGGGGAAGATGAGAGGTAGAATGAGTTAAGGGAGAGTTTGGATGATGGATTTTGGGCTTGGGATGAAGGAATAAGGGTTTGAGGTGGAAGGGGGCTCAATGGGGGAGAAACTAGGGTTTTAGGTCATGAGGGAGAAGAAGAAAACGTTTGGAGGGGTATTTATAGAGTTTGGTGGCGGCTAGGGAAAAACTAGGGTTTCCTGCACTGCTTAGTTGGTCAAAGAACAACTGTTGACCGACTAGTTTGAGAACTAGTCGGTCGGTTGACCAACGCAGACCGACTAAGTGTAAACAGTAGCTCCAGTCGAAAACCTGAACTAAGAGTTAGTCGGTCAAAGAACAACTACTGACCGACTAGTTTGGCATCTAGTCAGTCGATGAACGTTCTTAGACCAACTAAGAGTAAACTGTAACTCGACTGTACAGAAGAACTAAGAATTAGTCGGTCTGAGTACAAAACTTTACCGACTAGTTTGACAACTAGTCGGTCGAAAGATGAACTTAGACCGACTAAGAATGAACAGTACTGATACCAAAAATTAGTAAATGAGTTAGTCGGTTAAAGAAGCATTGCTGACCGACTAGTTTGCAACCTAGTCGGTCAACCAACGTTCTTAGACCGACTAACGACAAACAGTAACTCCTGGATAACTTTTCAAGCCCGCTAGTCGGTCCATGAAGGCTTGCTGACCGACTAAATCGTCATCTAGTCGGTCGGTGCCCCTTCTTACACCGGCTAACGTGCACCAAAAGTTCCGAAATGGAGCGCGAAGCTCCGGGATCGATTCCTAGGACTCCTAGGCTTGATCTATCAATAAGATATGACCGATACGAAGCCCGTCACGAATGACTTACTCCGAAATCGACGACTCTAAGGAAGAAGCTTAAGAAAACACGACGAAACGATCGAAAATGAAGGTTACGGAGACGAAAACCACATATATAGAGAAAATCCACCAACACATATAATATAATATAATATATCCAGATACAAGAAAACCAGTCGTTACAATAACCCTTCTGCAAAAGCTCATCCAGCTGCTTCCGCAATTCCTCCAACTCAGCGGGCGCCATACGATAGGGCGCTTTCGAAATCGGCTGCGCTCCCGGAATAAGATCAATCGAAAATTCGAGAGCTCGATCGGGTGGCAATCCAGACATCTCCTCGGGAAAGACGTCATCGAAGTCCCGCACTACCGCTGTCCTCTCCAGCTCCATCTGCATAGCCACAAACTCCACCAGTCTGGCCCGAAATATGACAGGGCTAAGCGAACTGCTACCCCGGCTGAACTCAAATACCGGATGTCCAGGAATCTCGAACACCATCTTCTTCCTTCGACAGTCGATCATAGCATAGAAGCTCGCAAGCCAATCCATCCCAAGGACCGCATCATAGTTGATGATGTCGTAGACAATGAAATCTGCGTAAAGCTCATGTCCACAGACCACCAACGAGCAAGAATTGCAACCACGATGCACCGAGACCACGCCATTCCCTGTAACGATATTCCAACTCTTGGAAAGAGGGGACGTCGTCAAGGAATGCTTCTTCACGAAGCACCGTGCCAAAATGCACATCGATGCACCTAAGTCAAAGAGGACTCGTGCAGGAAATGTGCGCACTAGAATCACACCTACAAACAGTCTAACAATCAAGCCCTAGTCTAGCAAACAATTATGTACAAGCAAACAACATAATCTAACAAACAAAGCTAACTAAGAAGGAACAGCTAGATCGAGGGATTACATGTGATAACCTCATCCACAGCCATGCTCTCCACCTTAGACATCAGAAAAGCCTGCCGCCTCGGCTGAAAAGCCTGCTGAAAGGCCTGCCTCTGCAGAACAAGAGCTGCTCCTCGTCCAGCAGGAACAGTTGCTCTCTGCTACAACAGCTGCGCTGCAACAGGTGCTCTCCAAGGCTGCTTCAACTTCAGACAGTATTTCATGGTATGGGTAGGATCTCCACAGACAATACACTGGCCCAGGAATCTCCTACACTGCTCCTTGATATGACCGGTCCTGCCGCAGAAATGGCAAGTCTTCTGAATAGGCCCTCCTGGCCTCTTGAACTGCACCAGCTGATTAGGCTTGAAACCAGGCCTAACCACCGCCATGGCCTGCTCCATAGGCCTCTTCCCAGCTCCAGCAACATGTCCTCTCCTCTGGTTCACAATCAGCTCCTGCCTCCGCGTTGCTATCAGAACCTTCTGATAAGACTCCAGATCAGAGGAAGACACAAAACTCTGAAGCTCCAGAGCAAGTCCCTGCAGGAACCTCTGAGCCCTCTCATCAGCATCCTACACCATCTTCGACGCGAACCGACTCAGCCTGGTGAACTCCTGGTGGTACCGATCCACCGACAAGCTCCCCTGCTTCAAATCAATGAAGCGCTGCAACATCTCTCTCCGGGCAGCCTTCGGAAAATATTCCTCATCGAATCTGGACTTGAAGGTAGCCCAAGATATCGGCTCCTCCAACAGCTCCTCCTCAGCATCCCACCAATTCCGGGCATTGTCCCTCAGCTGCCTCTTTGCCAAGTCAACCCAGCCAACCTCGTTGACCTTGGACATCTTCAAATTGTCCTCAATATTCCTGACCCACTCGTCAGCAGCTAGAGGACCTTCAGTACCATCAAAATATGTAGGACCCAGCTCTCGAAACTGCTTCGCTCCTGGCTCGGAACGAGGGGCCTCCGGAACTGCCCGAGCAGCTCGAACAACTGGAGCATTCTGGACTTGCAGGAGCACGCCTTGCTGCACCTGCATCATCTGAAGCATCATCCGCATCATCTCCCCGTTGGTGGGCTCCCTATCAGGCTCCTCGTCATGAGGGGGCGCCCCACCACCAGCTCAGGTATTTCGCCTTCCTGCCATCTAATGACACAGAAAACGAAACAATTAGACTCATAGCTTATGACTCGGATGTCGAACTTAGTTTATTGGACATTCTAATACTATTATCATTATTCCGATAATCGCAGTTACAGAAGGGGACCAGCATGGGCCACCAACAAAACCTGTCACGCCTCGCTTCCCTAAAATGGAGGCGAGACGTGAGAAGGTCCGCACGGGAGTGGAGCTGTGAAGCTACACGCCCGATAAGCGTCACTAAAACAAATGCAGGTCCCTGTTACCACGAACAGAACAAGATAATAACACAAGGAGTAACAGAAATAAAATTCCAAATCTCGGCATTGTCCAAACATCCATATCAAGTTCAACATCCAGAAAAACCACCAGGCTAAAAGAGAGAGTCTAGGCCCAAACATGGCCAACAAAACCCAACACGGAACAAAGTATTGGTGCTACACACCGAAAACTAAAGCATTCTAAACAACAACACAAACGGTCTCTATGGCTGATCTCCCCTGTCCTCAAACTCCTCGATGAATGCGGGCTCTGACTCAGCGTCAGTGAACACCACGTCCCCAACAGCAACCTCAGGCTCAGGATCTAACATGTGTCACCCAAAAGAGTAAAAGAGGCACATGTCAGCAAGTCTAAAAGACTTGGGTAGGGAAACCGAAAGGAAGGTAAACTAACAACCTAGCAGTTATAGTATGATGCATAGCATGGCAAGTATAGTATAGAAGTAACAAGTAAGGTAAAGTGCAAGTAACAAGTGGCAAGTGGCAAGTATGGCATGTATGACAAGTTTTACAAGTATAAACACGGACAAGTACAAGTCAAGTAAATCACGTCAAGTAAACACGTCGTGCACAGAGATTAGGTCTTCTGGCTAGAGTGGCGGATCAGGCTAACTCGTACACTCAGGTGATCGCTTATCCCTACCCCTCCACGTGTATCGAGCCAGGGCCTTACCCCCGAACTTGTAATGCTCGCTTCTGGATCACGAGCCAGGAAGTGTATTTGGCATAGGGATGTGCCCGGTAAAAGCAGGTGCCTAGCCAGATCAAGTAGTACAAGTAATGTAGCGTGTGCTACGAATGCAACATTCAACATGAATAACATGGCATGTACAGATAATTTGCGTACCGTTAATTGAATTTAAACATGGCAGATAAGATGCATGGATGACAACAAGTGCAAATAATTAAAAGTAGTCGGATCCATCTTCGTTGTCAAGCTAGATCCTGAAATTCGTGCATAGGCGAGTATCATTTCGTCGCCTAGTCTCTTTTAAGCCTACAACAAGCAAATGGCCTAAAACCCTAAGTGGCAAGTTTCACTTGCCTGGCACCAAGGATGACGATCAACGAGGCACGTCACAAAATGTTAAACTACGGAGATGGGATCGCGAATCATAGCGGAAGAACGATGCCGAGCAAGCACGGCAACAGAAGAACGATCCGGGGAACTATGGCTCAGATCTGGAAATGGCGAGAAAATCTGGAGAAATTTGGGATTTGGGGGGTTTTGGGGTTGGCCGGCGGCCTAAGGGAGGTGGCCGGCGCAAGAATGGCGAGAGGGAAGCACCGAGGAGGAAGAAATGGCTTGGGAAATGTTGGAGGATGATTTGGGGAAGAAATGGGCTCAGAAGAATGAAGAAAGAGTAAAAGGATCGAAGGGTTTAAATAGGAAATGAAACGGCGGCGGAAATGAAACCTAGGGTTACGGGGTTGATTAGTCGGTCAAAGAAGAGCTGTTGACCGACTAATTCGAGAACTAGTCAGTCGGTCGACCAACTGTGACCGACTAAGAGCAAACAGTAACTCCTGAAGGAAAAATGAACTTTGATTTAGTCGGTCAAAGAACAACTGCTGACCGACTAGTTTCACAACTAGTCGGTCGACGAACGTTCTTAGACCGACTAAGAGTAAACAGTAACTCGGCTTCAAAATGGTCAATGAACTAGTCGGTTAAAGAACAATGGCTGACCGACTAGTTTGCAACCTAGTCGGTCGAAAAATGTTCTTAGACCGACTAACGATAAACAATAACCTCAGAATAAAAATCACTAGTCGGTCCATGAAGGGTTGCCGACCGACTAGATCGAGATCTAGTCGGTTGGTTCTCCTTCAACCAACTAACGTGCACGAAAAGTCTCGAATCGAAGCGTGAAGCTCTAGGAAGATTCCTACGGCTTCTAAGATCGACCTATCACTAAGATATGAGCGATATGAAGCTCGTCATGAATGACTTACTCCAAACTCGACGATCCAAGGAAGAAAGACTAGAAAATCACAACGAAACGAACGAAACCACAAAACGACGAAAACGGAAGCTACAGAGACGGAAAATCACACATAAGGAGAAAATCCACCAAAACATATATATAATATAGATAATCCAAAGACATGAAAAACCAGTCGTTACAGCATATATATACATGTTTGTAGTATTAATGTTTGACTACCTTGTGTATATATAAGCACTTGTAGTAACTATACATGGTTTGAATTATAGCGTAATATGATTGGGGTAGTTACTAGAATGGCTAGATATATATTTTTTAGTTAGAAAGTTCGAGGACGGACTTTGCTCTAAGGTGGGTAGGATATCACGATCGCTTTTCGATCGTGTATTTTTCGTGCGCGTACCTTCTTGTTCGTTCACATATTTTAGTGACCTCTTCTTGTATCCCGAACGCGCGAAGTTATAAGTCGTTGTGATCCTATGAGAGAGTACTTATTTGTGGAATTTTTATTGAACGTCATTTCACGGCTCATTCTTCCACAAAACAACTTTGTTTGAAGGGGTGTCGTAACTTTTAGACTTCTACGTTGACCTTTTTATTTTTAGTTTCGTTTTTTGTTACCCTAGCTCATGACCGACCATCTTAGTCTCGACCCTCTCATCGACACGGTCGTACCGATATTTTTCTTGTATTTATCAGACACCGTTAGACCGACCCTTCACTCTAATCACTTTTAATCTATAATTAGCCCTAGCTAATTCAGAATTCAATCCCTAATTAAATCTAATTAAAACTAATCCTAGGAATCCTACGTATCACATGTTATATTCCCTAGATATTTGCACCCTAATTCTACCCTACCCTTTCACACTCTCTCTCCAATCACCCCTTAGTGCACCCCTTTCTACCCCCATATAGCAAATCATCCTATTATAACGAAACGTGACCTAGGGCTTTAAATCTCACGCGCATCCATTGTCATCCATCTTCATTCCCTTTAGCCACGGCCATCTTCTCCATTGCAGGCCACCCATTGCCGGACTCCTCCAAGGCGGCCTCCACCCGCTGAAAAACCCCACGCAACCACCCCCAAACTGCCGCAAGCTCCCCCTCCTCCTCTAAAATTGTCGACCTCTCCCCTTAAACTGCCAACTGCTCCTCCCTACCGTCGGCCACCAAGCCGCCGGTCCCAGCTGCCCTCTTCCCCTTGCTCCGGCCAAGCCCCTCCATGATCTCCTCCTCATCCTCCTCCTTAAACCGTGCAAACACAGCCCCCTTTGTCCTAAAAAACTGCCGCACCCCCACATGTACAGTCGCACCCTCCCCCTAAGCTGCCACCGGCCACCCCTTGAAGCCAGGCTGCATCGCCCGACAGCCGCACCACCTCATGTAACAACCCATATCCCTACATCCGGCCACCTTCATCCAAAATAGCCGAACCCCACAAAAATACTGCCATTCTCCACAAAAAACTGTCCATTGACGCACTCCTCCTTGCCCAAAAACAAGCCCTCTCCCCTTAGCCGCTGTCATTGTTGTGCCACCCTGGGCCAACAACTCCTCCCGCGGCCATCTTCCTCCTTGTCGCTCATCCACGGCCACCTTCGCGCTAGCCGACGCCGTACCTTGCTCGCTACTGGATCCAATCCTGACGTTGCTACCTGACGTCAATGTAGCTCTTGCGTCGTGTTGAGGTATATCCCGATCCGTAGGAACCCAAACACCGCATGTTTAAACAAGATAAAAATCGTTAATTTTATTGCTGGGTTAAATCACTAATTTAAGATAATTGAATGCAGGACTGTAGATTGGTGGTGATTGAGCACATAGGAAGATTCTGGACTGTTGAACTGAGGATTACGGACATTTTTCAAGCAAGTGAAACTTGCTCGGTTGTTGTTGTAAGCAATGTTTAGGCTATTTTGTGAATTTGTGTAAAAGAGACTAGGCAGTGAAATGATAGTCGCCTAGATGCCCGTACTAGATCTAGCTTGACAACGAAGCTAGATCCGACACTATACTTGATCTAGCTTGACAACGACGCTAGATCCGACACCCTTGCCATGTCATTTCGTGCATATCACATGTCACGTTTATTTTGATATAACTTTACGCAATTCAATATCTGCTATCATACTATCATATTGCATATCGCTTGCCATATCATGCATTGAATGTCTTGAAATGAATGTGTAGCACACGCTACTATTGAAATGTAAGCTGGGGCTAGTAGGATTCTAACTCCTACATCATGAATGAGGCTAGGTCAACCCTAAGCCATAAACACTTCCTGGCTCGTGATCCAGACGATGGGCGCCAGTCCATACATACATGGAAGGATAGGGTTAAGCGATCACTCAGCGCAGAAGTGTGCTCGTACAGCAACTTCAGCTGAAAGGTGTAACCCTGTGCACATCGTGAATGCATGTTTTTTGTGAAAATCATGAAATCGTGAATATTGTTTAGTAGCTCTCGCTACGACGTGTCATGCATTGCAAAATATCATGTTCATGTTTAAACTGCTGCACTCATTAAAATATCATGCCATGTCATCATCATTTTAAACTGCTATTGCATTCATTTTAACCTTATGTTCCTTGCACAAAAGTCTCTCCCTTTTACCTTATTGAGACTTTTGCTGACATGCGCCCTTTTCTCTTTGCGTGTCGCATGTTAGGTTTTGAGCATGAGTTAGTTGCTGAGCACGACATGTTGCTAACGTTCAGTTTGATGATACCAGAGATCTGTCCTAGTCTCAGCTGGAGGCTATTTTCTTAGTTGGTATTTGTTTTTCCTAGTAGCTGATGTTAGGTTGTTCGGTGCGTAGCACCTTATCAATGTTGTAGTTTCGGCCATGCTTGGGGCCTTTCATTTCATACTATGTACTTTCTTTTATGACTATATCTCTGAATGTTTTTGAATAATGAAATGGATGTTTTGAATGTTGGTTATTTTATTGCATGCGTTCATATCTATTATTATTGTTATTGTTTCATTGCAATGCAAGAATCTGCAAATGGATGAACACACAGACGCTTATTAGACTGTAGCTTCACAGCTTCAAGTCTGAGCGGACCTCTTGGCGTCTCGCCTTCCATACTTGGGAAGCGGGACGTGACAGGTTTTTGTGGTGGCCCATGCAGGTCGTTGTACCTCGAAATATCGAAATAACGATAATAATAATAACATCCATTGAAACATTCGAAACATTCGAGTCTTAAAATTTGAGTCTAATGTAAACGTTTTCCTTGTCTTAGATGGTAGGAAGCTTTAGATAGACGTCCAAGTTTGATAGTCAGACACCTTCATTAAGATTTAGTCGTACATAACTTAGGATACCTTAGTAGCCTCTCACCTAGCCCTGACCATATTAGACTTCTAGAGTTTTTCCTTTAGTCGTTCGCTTGGGTCCATCAGATTTCGGGCTCAGCAGAACGTAATCTTGATCCTCTAAGGACTCTTTCCCTTTGATCTCTATTACAGTCTAGTTCATTAGAAAGTCTTAGTGCTAAGTTTCTCCTAATCTTTAGTCAGCCCAGTAATTAGAACCCCGGATTTCTATCATTTTCTAATCATTACACTTTGAGCTAATGACCATAGAATCCCATCGTAGCAGATTCACTAAGTTATTTCCTAGCCTTCTGTACGTATTTGATTCACTTCCTTGTTTTTGTTTCACGGGATTCCTTCATGTCCTTCATCGTTAAACGTTGAATCTTCCCCATTACCATCCTGATCCTTCGAAAAGTATTTTCAATAATATTATTTTTAAATTCCTCTCACAGTTTAAAGTTTTTGAAAACATTTAGCATGAGCTTAGACTTCCTACCTTTCAGTTGACTTAAACTCATTCTTTGAATTCGAAACTTTTTCGCCGAAATCTTTAAATTACTACCTTATAATATTTTCTAACCTATATCTTTCATTCTCATGAGAATATCTTACTTCCTTCATATAATGATTTTTCGATAATCCAATATATCATTTCTTCTCTTACAATATATATATTACTCAAACTTATTTCAAGCAACTTATTGTACCGACCTCTAAATATTTTCTATGCAAAAGAGAACTCCACTTTTCAAGTATGTCAGTTTTTATATTCTTCGTTTTTTTCCTACTCCAAAGTTCTTAGTACAAATCTAGTTCCAATTGCAGAACAGTCACTTCTTCTTTATACAAATTATTTTCGTCTAATCCTTACTTCGTATTGTAACTTATATCATCTACACGCTATTCTCCTGTATTTTATAAGGATGTTATTATATCTTTCCTTCCCTTACTTGAATATTCACAATTATATCTCTGTTTCACCTAACCAAACTATCTCCTTATCCACGCCTCATCTGAACCCATTCATCCCGATCTTGTTTCGTTACGCTATTTGATTTCGGTTCCCTTACCATTGCTTAGTCACCATACTAGTGCTTGACGCTGCCTATGTCAACCTTATTTTAGCATGGTGGGCCCATTAGTATTATTGTGATGTCATCGTGGTGCATGTCTATAGGTAGAGTGAGTGGACCCGTGTGTGTTAACCCCTGCGTACCACTCATTTATGAGTGGGCTACCCTTAGTATACTAATGATTGTCTCTTGTGTTATATATGCATGCTCAGTGTTATTCATGATATATGTGAAGTTGTATGAATGATATGTTGGATGCAACGATCTAGGAACTCTAGTTTGATGATGACAAACGTGTATGAACTATTTAACGCGTGTGCTAATTGTGTTTCAGGAATGGCAAAATCGTAGTACTAAGCGTTGGCGAAATTGCTATTCATATAGTATATTAGGAGAGAGGAAGTATTGTCTACAAAGCAATTGGACTTGGTCCAATATAAGATAAGATGGAGAGAATCTACTTGATTTGTTCATATCTATTTGAGGAATGGCTCAATCTAATATTTCTATTGAAACCCTATTCAAATCTCAATTCCTTGATTCAAGGGATTCTCAACTAGCATCATCATATGCCACTTGAAACCCTAGCACACCTTATTTAAACCCCCTCAAAAGATGAGCTTAAGGTGTGTTGCTGAAAACCCTAGCATCAAAAAAAACTTGCGCCCACACATAACATTTTCCAAAAAGCTCTCGACCAAGCAAATTGTTTCCAAAAGCTATGTGGCCAAACAAAGAATAAAACCCTAGCCTATTGCCGTATCAAACATACAAGAGCTTAAGCACATACTCTCGCAACAATGTTCCAAGGGGAAAGCTCTCAAAGTTGACAGCAAGGATTAAAACTCCATCAACTTCTACTTGCCGAAACCCTAATATTCATCATCATCAACATCAAGTATCATCGAGCTTACACCCGTCTCATCTTCGAAGAAGTGGCTACAGCATCTCCATCATCGAAACACCATCTCGCTGCCATCTTCAAATGAAGCTGCCGTCGGAGTGAAGTTGAAGACGAAGTCGAGCTAACATCGCTGCAGAACTCTCAAAGCTGTCGTACCCTCTCGCAGCTGACATGCACACAAGAAAGACGAAGCTGCCGTCGAGCAGTCGGAGAAGAAGGAAGCCCGTCATTGAGAAATCGAAGTCACTGCTGATGTTCTCGCTGCGAAATTCAGAAGGCAAACTCGAAGATCGCAGCTGCCCTAAGCCATCGACCCGCATGCCAAAATCGATAGCTCCGAACTGCCGCTGTCGTACGTGGAGAAGCTGCATCCTCTCGCCGTCGTACCCTTTAATCGTCGTGAAGATCACCGTCTTCAAAGCCACCGTCGAAGATCAACGAAGCAATCGAAGCCCGCTCTCGGAGTTCGCCGCTGTAGTGCTCCCGTTGCCAAAGAGGAGGCCGTCGCCGTATGATTAAGTCGTCGATCCATCGGAGAAGGCACCGTCATCAAAGAGGGGTTGCTGGCGTCGAGTTCACGCTGTCGAAGGAGGACAGTCGGAATTGCAGAGAAGTCGCTGCCATCGAAGCAATCCACCACCGGAGTCGTCCTCGTTGTTGTCGAAGACGAGGCCGCCGCATCCACGAGATCTTCCGCCTGCATGCCCTAATACGAAAACAAACGATTTGCTATCAGAGAGTGCTGACATGGGAAGGCATTTGCATTAAATCGAAAAAGAAAAGCGAAGGCTAACGTGGATTAAATGTTTAAGTGATTTACTGTGCGCACAGCCCGATTATAAATAGTTTTGAACTGCGATTGCTATACGCACATACCAGTGTGCTATTTGAGATCAAGGAGACGAATCGAGACAACGTTTGTGTCAGATTGGAGCTGACAACATGCTGATTGACAGAGACGACTACACGGACATGAACTGAGCATTTCTAAACCCTTTACTCTTTATATTCGTGTCATAGTGTAACGTTCTCTGTAGGGAAAACTTTACCTATATCTTGTGACTATTTTGGACTTGTCTGGTTGGGGCTAGACAAGAGAGTCTTGACGTGTTGGTGCAGTCAAGATACGCTTTTACCAGGTTGATATAGCTCTACACTTTGTTAAGTGTGGTACAGTCTAGGTGGAGAGTTGGAGCTAGGACCCCATTGTAGGTGTACAGAAGGAACTTATTAATGCTAATATTTGCTTGGGCTGGACGTAGGTCGTTGGTGCGACCGAATCAGGGTATATCTGTATTACTCTGTGATTGTCTCTCATTTACTCTGGTTATGCTTTTGACTGCGTGTGACTTCTCGTGGGTTACACGAGAATTTTTTATAAGCCTATTCACCACCTCTAGGATAGGATCTAGATCCAACAAGTGGTATCAGAGCAAGTTTTAGGATCTAGCCTAGGTTTGACCATGGATCACATTGATAGTGCTTTTGCTGAGGGTCAGTCCATATCATGTCCACCTAGATTTAGTAGAGTAGATTGTGCTTATTGGAAAAATCATATGAGAATCTACTTAATATCTATTGACTATAAAGCTTGGCAAATTGTTGAAAAAGGATGTAAACCACATGTCATTAAAATTGAAAATGTTGAGATGCTTCGATGATAAATGGGATGACAATGATTGGAGGCTTTATTCTCTTAATGCTAAAGCTATGAATGCTCTCATTTGTTCATTAGATAAATTTGAATTCAATCGTACCTCACATTGTCTAACTGCGTAGGAAATATGGCATACACTGGAGGTGATGCACGAGGGAACGTCACAGGTGAAGGAGTCTAGACTTGCGCTTCTGAGCACAGAGTACGAGGATTTCGCATGCTACCATCAGAGACTATATCAGAGATGTTTGCGAGATTCACTAACATCGTCTACAAGTCTAGCTCGCTTGGTAAAACATATTCTAGTCTTGAGCAGGTGAGGAAATTATTAAGAGCACTGCCAAGCTCTTTCAGACCTAAAGTCACTGCCATCCAAGAAGCGAAGGACCTATTATTGATGAGGGTGGAGGACTGATAGGTAATCTAATGTCCCACGAGCTTGAACTGCAAAATATTGAAGAAAGAGAGAAAGCTTAGGAGAAGGAAAAAGCTTCTAAGCCACTTGCTCTGAAAGCTAGCGAAGATGAAGATGATGATGAGGAGATTGCGCTAATGGTTAGAAATTTCAGAAAGCTCTTCAGAACTCCTCAAGGAAGATCAGAAATGCATAGAAGGTTCATTCGCTATAACACTTTTAATTACGATAAAAATTCTTCTGAACAAGATTCTGCTAATAGAGTTTAATGCTTCAAATGCAGGAAAAAGGGACACTTCGCAAAGAATTGCAGACAAGAGACTGCTCAGTTTGCTAAAGATAAAGGAAAAGCCAAGATGCCAACTTGGGACATGGACATCGAAGCTGAGGATGAGAAAAGAGGTGGTAGCCCACTCCAATATCGTCTGCTTAATGGCAAAGAGCGATGAGGTAAATTCCTTTACTAAAGCTGAATTGTTAGAAGTTTGTAAAGGAATGCAAAATGAGATTAATGAGCTAGAACTCACGCTGATTGATTATAGAATGCCAGATTTAAATTACAAAAGGAAAACTGTGATATTTCTGAAGAAGTTTATATTCTTAAAGAAAATCTCGATGAACGTAATTCTACCATTGCTATAATGAAAAAGAAAAAATCATGCTTTAATGAAGAAGTTGCGTGTCTCTTTTGTCCTTCCTTATTGAATGAAATTAACATGCTTAAGCAGGATTTAATTAAGCTCGAAACAGAAAAGAATTATATGATTAAAGAGCTTAATGATAAAATGTGCATGTTAAATAATGATCTTAAAAGAAAAATGGTTGAATTTGAAAAGGAGGAGGAGGAAAATAAGGGAGCTTTTATAAGTAAATGTACTTTGCTTGTGGATGAAAATTGCTATTAAAATCCAAAGTCTCTAGTCTTGAATTGTCCATTAAGTTCTCTATAGGAAAACAATCGTTGGATACTATTTTAGAGAATCAATTATATGGCAATAAT
Source organism: Scilla litardierei (assembly GCA_030789695.1). Lineage (NCBI taxonomy): Eukaryota > Viridiplantae > Streptophyta > Magnoliopsida > Asparagales > Asparagaceae > Scilla > Scilla litardierei. The sequence continues at coordinate 930,074 of JAULAV010000053.1, read as the reverse complement.
AGACGAGGACTTGGATTTAATTCAAAAACTGCTAAAAAGCATGTCTTTAAAAAATTCCACTATGTGCCCTCTATTGTGAAAAATATGCATGCAAAGTGCTTTACTTGTGATAGTGTTGGTCACACATCCTATTATTGTAAGTTTAGGAACACAAACATAAAGTTCAAATAAGTGTGGGTCCTAAATCTTTAATGGCTAACACTAGTGGACCTTATTGAATTCCAAGGTCACACTTAACACCTTTCATGTAGGTGGGATGGAGTTTTGGCGAGGAACAATGAATTGAAAGTCTCATTCTTTTAGCTCCTTAGTCAAATAGCGACGCGAAGGTATATTTCTTTTCCCTCTTTGCATTCACTGTATACCTTCATAGTTTTGTGTGTGTGCTTGATTTAACCTTTGTTTGTGTGCTCGTTTGCTTGTTTTTTAGTTTGTTTTAGTTCTTTATAAAAGAAAACCAAAAAAATGAAAAAAACCAAAAAAAAATGGTGCGTAATGAATACCTCTTTATGAATCTTTATAAGCGGTATTATTGAATGTTCATTCATATCCTTGTAGAAATCATTGTATTATTGTTATAGCTACATACGCATGTTAGAAACTATTTGATAGCCATGACATGCTTCTTGAAATGATTAATTTGATTTCTACACCTACATACGCACTTTCACGAATACTAAACTGGTTGTAATTTTGGAGATTCTTTTTATGAATAGTAGAAAGTGAATGTAGGATGAATAAAAACTGAATATTCTAAGGGATATGATGTGTATTGCCATGAATAAAAATTGAGCACAAAAAGAATTGTAAATGAAAAAAATATACATGAACTTTGCTCCGTATGAAAAATGGATACAATTCATGTCAAGTACACGACCCACGAGTATCCAACATATGCTTTATGGATAATCTTTAACGTTGGTGTATTTTACTCGTCAAGCAATGCCACCCCGCATCTAAGAGTCCTTATAGGCTATGTTTTCGGGTTTGGTATCTTGAACTCATTTTTAATGAGATGTGAAAAATCAATCCTAGTAAAATTCTTGTTCAATGGAAAATGTGGGTCGATTTGGTTGATGTTCTAAATTGAATCTCCCTTTGTACTTCAATGTTTATATTAACACACTTACACATTGGTGATGAAGTCTAAATTATGATTTTCCTGAATTTGAATTGCCTACTTTATAGAAAATGCATGCAAGTGCTAGCTATACTCAATAACACTTTATTTTTGCATGTGTTATTTGATGACTTCATTAGTCTACTTTTGATGATAACAAAGGGAGGGAAAGGAAAAGATTTGGGAAAAGATTTCGGTATTGTTGTCACATAATGGTAATGGTATTATTTGTTGAAGGGGAAGTATTGAAATACATGTCCAAGGGGGAGCTTGTAAATAGGGGGAGCATGTTTTTTTCATTGGTATATTGTGCATGCTCGTAATGCTTATCTCTCATTGTATTGCTCTTATGCATGACATTCTTCAACACACTTCACATTCTATTTGCTCAAATCTTTCATTGGGTTGTCATCATCAAAAGGGGGAGATTGTTGGATGCAATGATCTAGGAACTGTAGTTTGATGATGACAAACGTGTGCAAATTATTTAACGTGTGTGCTAAGTGTGTTTCAGGAATGGCAAAGTCGTAGTATTAAGCGTTGGCAAAATTGCTATTCATATAGCATATTGGGAGAGAGGAAGTGTTGTCTACAAAGCAATTGGACTTGGTCCAATATAAGATAAGATGGAAAGAATCTACTTGATTTGTTCATATCTATTTGAGGAATGGGTCACTCTAATATTTCTATTGAAACCCTATTCATTCTCAGTTCCTTGATTCAAGGGATTATCAATTAGCATCATCATATGCCGCTTGAAAACCTAGCACACCTTATTTAAACCCTCTCAATAGAAGAGCTTAAGGTGTGCGGCTGAAAACCCTAGCATCAAAAAAAACTTGTGCCCACACATAACATTTTCGAAAAAGCTCTCGACCAAGCAAATTGTTTCCAAAAGCTATGTGGCCAAACAAAGAGTAAACACTAGTCTATTGTCGCATCAAACATACAAGAGCTTAAGCACATACTCTTGCAACAAAGTCCCAAGGGGAAAGCTCTCAAAGGTTACAACAAGGATTAAAACTCCATCAACTTCTACTTGCCGAAACCCTAATATTCATCATCATCAACATCAAGTACATCGTTGAGTTCACACCCATCTCATCTTCGAAGAAGTGGTTGCGATATCTCCATCATCAAAACACCATCTCGCTGCCATCTTCAAGATGAAGCTGCCATCGGAGTGAAGTTGAAAACGAATTCGAGCTAACATCGCCGCAGAACTCTCGAAGCTGTCATACCCTCTCGCAGCTGACGTGCACACGAGAAAGATGAAGCTGTCGTTGAGCAGTCGGAGAAGAAGGAAGCCTGCCATCGAGAAATCGAAGTCTGCTACCGTTCTCACTGTGGAAGTCAGAAGGCAAACTCGAAGATGCTGCCGTTCTCACTGCGGAAGTCAGAAGGCAAACTCAAAGATCACGGCTGCCCTAAGCCGTTGACCCGCACGCCAAAGTCGAGAGCTCCAAACTGCCATTGTCATACATGGAGAAGCTGCATCCTCTCGCTGCCATACCCTGTCATCTCCTGAAGATCGCCGTCTTCAAAGCCACCGTCGAAGATCAACGAAGCAATCGAAGCCCACTCTCGGAGTTCGCCACTGTAGTGCTCCCGTCATCGAAGAGGAGGCCGTCGCCGTATGATTAAGTCGTCGATCCATCGGAGAAGGCACCATCATCAAAGAGGAGGAGTTGCTGGTGTCGAGTTCACGTTGTCAAAGGAGGACAGTCGGAGTTGCAGAGAAGTCAACGCCGTCGAAGCAATCTGCCGCCGGAGTCATCCTCGCCGTTGTCGACGACGAGGCCGCCGCATCCACGAGATCTTCCGCATGCATGCCCTAATACGAAAACAAACGATTTGCTACCGAAAAGTGCTGACGTGGTAAGGCATTTGCGTGAAATCGAAAAAGAAAAGCGAAGGCTGACGTGGATTAAATGTTTAAGTGTTTACTGTGCACACAACCCGTTTATAAATGTTTTGAACTGCTATTGCTATACGCACAGACCAGTGTGCTATATGAGATCGAGGAGTCGGATCGAGACATCGTTTGCCTCAAATTGGAGCTGACGACGTGTTGATTGACAAAGACGACTATACGGACACGAATTGAGCATTTCTAAACCCTTTACTCTTTATATTCGTGTCTTAGTGTAACGTTCTCTGTAGGGAAAACTTTACCTATATCTTGTGACTATTTTGGACTTGTCTGGTTGGGGCTAGACAAGAGGGTCTTGATGTGTTGGTGCAGTCAAGATACGCATTTACTAGGTTGATAGAGTTCTGCACTTTGTTAAGTGTGGTACAGTGTAGGCGGGGAGTTGGAGCTAGGACCCCATTGTAGGTGTTCAGAAGGAACTTATTAATGCTACTATTTGCTTGGGGCTGGACGTAGGTCGCTGGTGCGACCAAACCAGGGTATATCTGTGTGTACTCTGTGATTGTCTCTCATTTACTCTGGTTTTGCTTTTGACTGCGTGTGACTTCTCGTGGGTTGCACGAAAATTTTTTATAAGCCTATTCACCCCCCTCTAAGATAGGATCCAGATCCAACAAGTGGAATCAGAGTAGGTTTTTAGGATCTAGCCTAGTTTTGACCATGGATCACATTGATAGTGCTTTTGCTGAGGGTCAGTCCATATAACGTCCACCTAGATTTACTAGAGTAGATTATGCTTATTGAAAAAATCATATGAGAATCTACTTAATATCTATTGACTATAAAGCTTGGTAAATTGTTGAAAAAGAATATAAACCACCTGTCATTAAAATTGAAAATGTTGAGATGCTTAAACCTGATGATAAATGGGATGATAATGATTGGAGGCTTTATTCTCTTAATGCTAAAGCTATGAATACTCTCATTTGTTCATTAGATAAATCTGAATTCAATCGTATCTCATATTATCTAACTGCATATGAAATATGGCATACACTGGAGGTGACGCACGAGGGAACGTCACAGGTGAATGAGTCTAGACTTGCACTTTTGAGCACAGAGTACGAGGGATTTCACATGCTACCATCAGAGACTATATCAGAGATGTTTGCGAGATTCACTAACATCGTCTACAAGTCTAGCTCGCTTCATAAGACATATTCTAGTCTTGAACAGGTGAGGAAATTATTAAGAGCGCTGCCAAGCTCTTTCAGACCTAAAGTCACTGCCATCCAAGAAGCGAAGGATCTATCACTGATGAGGGTGGAGGACTTGATAGGTAATCTAATGTCCCGCGAGCTTGAACTGCAAAATATTGAAGAAAGAGAGAAACCTTAGGAGAAGGAAAAAGCTTCAAAGCCACTTGCTCTGAAAGCTAGCGAAGATGAAGATGAGGAGGAGGAGATGACGCTAATGGTTAGAAATTTCAGAAAGTTCGTCAGAGCTCCTCAAGGAAGATCAGAAATGCATAGCAGGTTCATTCGCTATAACACTTTTAATTACGACAAAAATTCTTCTGAACAAGATTCTGCTAATAGAGTTTAATGCTTCAAATGCAGGAAAAAGTGACACTTCGCAAAGAATTGCAGACAAGAGACTGCTCAGGTTGCTAAAGATAAAGGAAAAGCCAAGATGCTAACTTGGGATATGGACAACGAAGTTGAGGATGAGAAAAGAGGTGGTAGCCCACTCCACTGTCGTCTGCTTAATGGCAAAGAGCGATGAGGTAAATTCCTTTACTAAAGCTGAATTGTTAGAAGTTTGTAAAGGAATGCAAAATGAGATTAATGAGCTAGAACTCACACTGATTGATTATAGGAATGCCAGCTTTAAATTACAAAAGGAAAACTGTGATATTTCTGAAGAAGTTTACATTATTAAAGAAAAACTCGATGAACGTGATTCTACCATTGCTATAATGAAAAAGGAAAAATCATGATTTAATGAAGAATTTGTGTGTGTCTCTTGCTCTTCCTTATTGAATGAAATTAGCACGCTTAAGCATCATTTAATTAAGCTCGAAAATGAAAAGAATTATATGATTAAAGAGCTTAATGATAACATGTGCATGTTAAATAACAATCTTAAAAGAAAAATGGTTGAATTTGAAAAGGAGGAGGAGGAAAATAAGGGAGCTTTTATAAGTAAATGTACTTTGCTTGTGGATGAAAATTGCTATTAAAATCCAAAGTCTCTAGTCTTGAATTGTCCATTAAGTTCTCTATAGGAAAACAATCATTGGATACTATTTTAGAGAATCAATTATATGACAATAATAGACGATGACTTGGATTTAATTCAAAAACTGCTAAAAGCCTGTCTTTAAGAAATTCCATAATGTGCCCTCTATTGTGAAAAATATGCATGCAAAGTGCTTTACTTATGATTGTGTTGGCCACACATCCTATTATTGTAAAATTAGGAACACAAACATAAAGTTCAAATAAGTGTGGGGTCCTAAATCTTTAATGGCTAATACTAGTGGACCTTGTTGGATTCCAAGGTCACACTTAACACCTTTCATGTAGGTGGGATGGAGTTTTGGCGAGGAGCAATGAATTGAAAGTCTCATTCTTATAGCTCCTTAGTCAAATAGCGATGCGAAGATATATTTCTTTTCCCTCTTTACATTCACTGCATACCTTTATAGTTTTGTGTGTGTGTGCTTGATTTAATCTTTGTTTGTGTGCTTGGTTGCTTGTTTTTTGATTTGTTTTAGTTCTTTATAAAAGAAAAACAAAACAATTGAAAAAAACAAAAAAATGGTGCTTAATGAATACCTCTTTATTAAATTTTATAAGTGGTATTATTGAATGTTCATTCATATCCTTGTAGAAATCATTGTATTATTGTTATAGCTACATACACATGTTAGAAACTATTTGATAGCCATGACATGCTTCTTGAAATGATTAATTTGATTTCTACACCTACATACGCACTTCCACGAATACTAAACTGGTTGTAATTTTGGAGATTCTTTTTATGAATAGTAGAAAGTGAATGTAGGATGAATAAAAACTGAATATTCTAATGGATATGATGTGTATTGCCATGAATAAAAATTGAGCACAAAAAGAATTGTAAATGAAAAAAAAATATACATGAACTTTGCTCCGTATGAAAAATGGATACAATTCATGGCAAGTACACTACCCACGAGTATCCAACATATGCTTTATGGATAATCTTTAGCGTTGGTGTATTTTACTCGTCAAGCAATGCCACCTCGCATATAAGAGTCCTTATAGGCTATGTTTTCGGGTTTGGTATCTTGAACTCATTTTTAATGAGATGGAAAAAATCAATCCTAGTAAAATTCATGTTCAATGGAAAATGTGGGTCGATTTGGTTGATGTTCTAAATTGAATCTCCCTTTGTACTTCAATGTTTATATTAACACACTTATACATTGGTGGTGAAGTCTAAATTATGATTTTCCTGAATTTGAATTGCCTACTTTATAGAAAATGCATACAAGTGCTAGCTATACTCAATAACACTTTATTTTTGCATGTGTTATTTGATGACTTCATTAGTCTACTTTTGATGATAACAAGGGGGAGAAAAGAAAAGATTTGGGAAAAGATTTGGCTATTGTTGTCACATAATGGTAATGGTATTATTTGTTGAAGGGGAAGTATTGAAATACATGTTCAAGGGGGAGCTTGGAAATAGGGGATCATGTTTTTTTCATTGGTATATTGTGCATGCTCGTAATGCTTATATCTCATTGTATTGCTCATATGCATGACATTCTTCAACACACTTCACATTCTATTTGCATTAATCTTTCATTGGGTTGTCATCATCAAAAGGGGGAGATTGTTGGACGCAACGATCTAGGAACTGTAGTTTGATGATGACAAACGTGTGCAAACTATTTAACGTGTGTGCTAAGTGTGTTTCAGGAATGGCAAAATCGTAGTATTAAGCGTTGGCACAATTGTTATTCATATAACATATTGGGAGAGAGGAAGTAGTGTCTACAAAGCAATTGGACTTGGTCTAATATAAGATAAGATGGAGAAAATCTACTTGATTTGTTCATATCTATTTGAGGAATGGGTCAATATAATATTTCTATTGAAACCCTATTCAAATCTCAGTTCCTTGATTCAAAGAGTTGTCAATTAGCATCATCATATGCCGCTTGAAACCCTAGCACACCTTATTTAAACCCCCCTCAATAGAAGAGCTTAAGGTGTGCGGCTGAAAACCCTAGCATCAAAAAAAACTTACGCCCACACATAACATTTTTCAAAAAGCTCTCGACCAAGCAAATTGTTTCCAAAATCTATGTGGCCAAACAAAGAGTAAACACTACCCTATTGCCGCATCAAACATACAAGATCTTAAGCACATAATCTCGCAACAAAGTCCCAAGGGGAAAGCTCTCAAAGTTGACAGCAAGGATTAAAACTCCAACAACTTCTACTTGTCGAAACCCTAATATTCATCATCATCAATATCAAGTACATCGTTGAGCTCACACCCGTCTTATCTTCGAAGAAGTGGCTGCGACATCTCCATCATCAAATCACCATCTCGCTGCCATCTTCAAGATGAAGCTGCCGTCGGAGTGAAGTTGAAGACGAAGTCGAGCTAACATCACTGCAGACCTCTTGAAGCTATCGTACCCTCTCGCAGCTGACGTGCACATGAGAAAGACGAAGCTGCCATCGAGCAGTCAGAGAAGAAGGAAGCCTGTCATCCAGAAATCTAAGTCCGCTGCCGTTCTCGCTATGGAAGTCAGAAGGCAAACTCGAAGATCGCGGCTGCCCTAAGCCGTCGACCTGCACGCCAAAGTCGAGAGCTCCAAACTGCCATTGTCGTACGTGGAGAAGCTGCATCCTCTCTCTGCAGTACTATGTCATCGCCTGACGATCGCCATCTTCAAAGCCGCCATCGAAGATCAACGAAGCAATCGAAGCCCACTCTCGGAGTTCGCCACTGTAGTGCTCCCGTCGTCGAAGAGGAGGCTGTCACCGTATCATTAAGTCGTCGATCCAACGGAGAAGGCATCGTCATCAAAGAGGAGGAGTTGCCGGTGTCGAGTTCACGCTGTCGAAGGAGGAAAGTCGGAGTTACAGAGAAGTCGACGTCGTCGAAGCAATCCGCTGTCGGAGTCGTCCTCGTCGTTGTCGAAGAAGAGGTCGCTGCATCCACGAGATCTTCCGCATGCATGCCCCAATACGAAAACAAACGATTTGCTATCGAAAAGTGCTGATGTGGTAAGGCATTTGCGTGAAATCGAAATAGAAAAGCGAAGGCTGATGTGGATTAAATGTTTAAGTGATTTACTGTGCGCACAGCCCATTTATAAATAGTTTTGAACTGCGATTGCTATACGCACAGACCAGTGTGTTATTTGAGATCGAGGCGTCGGATCGAGACACCGTTTGCGTCAAATTGGAGCTGATGATGTGCTGATTGACACAGACGACTACACGAACACGAACTGAGCATTTCTAAATGCTTTACTCTTTATATTCGTGTCTTAGTGTAACGTTCTCTGTAGGAAAAACTTTACATATATTTTGTGACTATTTTGGACTTGTCTGGTTGGGGCTAGACAAGAGGGTCTTGCCGTGTTGGTGCAGTTAAGATACACATTTATTAGGTTGATAGAGTTCTGTACTTTGATGAGTGTGGTACAGTCTATGTGGGGAGTTGGAGGTAGGACCCCATTATAGGTGTACAGAAGGAACTTATTAATGCTAGTATTAGCTTGGGGCTAGACGTAGGTCGTTTGTGCGACTGAACCAGGGTATATCTGTGTGTACTCTGTGATTGTCTCTCATTTACTCTGGTTGTGGTTTTGACTGCGTGTGACTTCTCGTGGGTTGCGCGAGAATTTTTTATAAGCATATTCACCCCCCTCTAGGCTAGGATCCAGATCCAACATGATGGTATTTATAATATGTTGTGGATAGCTATACCACTTTAGGGATGTCTATGTATATTAGAATTAGTGTTGGAATATCTACTAGTGGTGTTTGTAGTTTGAAGGTACATGTAAATGTTTGAAATAGTATACTAGTAAAGTCATGTGCATGCTAGGTGTAATGATAATAGGTGTACTTATAGTTAAGTGTGTAGGCCTATTATATGATCTATATGTTAGTACGTATGAGTGTGTGCTCTTACGTAGATATGTATGAGTTTAGTCATAGGTAGATATGCACATACTGTGTGAATATGTATGATATACGTATGATAATAGAGTTATAATTTTGTATAGTACTGCTTGCCTTTATGGGATGTTGTGTGTGTACGTGTATACCATGAGGTATACACGATCATTGTATGTCGTAACTAAGTACGGATAGGTATATATAGTTGTATACTAATTATGTGTAAATTGCTATGGTATGAATATATTATAGTATGTAAAGTGATTGCATTATGGGGATGTTACTTGACTAAATATAAGTGTGACTGATATTGTTGTGGGTATATAATAGCATTTTTTACTTGTATAGTATGACGAGTAATATGATTACATTGGTGTGTGTGTATGAGAGTGGTGTGTTGGCATATGTATGAATATCGTGCTATGAATATAAAGTAATCTGGTTCTTGTGTGAGTCTTTGAGTCTCACTCATGCTTGAGTGGGTATACCCTAAGTATATTGTTATATTTGTCTGGGGTTTGTGTTTAGTGCTGTGAACATAATAATGGATGATGTGTTATAGTGATAGGTTTGGTTGTGCATGGTTACGTTACACACTTGGTTGTGAGTGGCTATACCAATATATAGATATATGTGTTGGATTCGTAATTTGTCGTATGTGGAGAAGCTACATCCTCTCTCTGCAGTACTCTGTCATCGCCTGACGATTGCCATCTTCAAAGCCGCCATCGAAGATCAACGAAGCAATCGAAGCCCACTCTCGGAGTTCGCCACTGTAGTGCTCCCGTCGTCGAAGAGGAGGCCGTCACCGTATCATTAAGTCGTCGATCCAATGGAGAAGGCATCGTCATCAAAGAGGAGGAGTTGCCGGTGTCGAGTTCACGCTGTCGAAGGAGGAAAGTCGGAGTTGCAGAGAAGTCGACGCCGTCGAAGCAATCCGCTGCTGGAGTCGTCCTCATCGTTGTCGAAGAAGAGGCCGCTGCATCCACGAGATCTTCCGCATGCATGCCCCAATACGAAAACAAACGATTTGCTATCGAAAAGTGCTGACGTGGTAAGGCATTTGCGTGAAATCGAAATAGAAAAGCGAAGGCTGATGTGGATTAAATGTTTAAGTGATTTACTGTGTGCACAGCCCATTTATAAATAGTTTTGAACTGCGATTGCTATACGCACAGACCAGTGTGTTATTTGAGATCGAGGCGTCGGATCGAGACACCGTTTGCGTCAAATTGGAGCTGATGACGTGCTGATTGACAGAGACGACTACACGAACACGAACTGAGCATTTCTAAACGTTTTACTCTTTATATTCGTGTCTTAGTGTAACGTTCTCTGTAGGGAAAACTTTACATATATTTTGTGACTATTTTGGACTTGTCTGGTTGGGGCTAGACAAGAGGGTCTTGACGTGTTGGTGTAGTTAAGATACTCATTTACTAGGTTGATAGAGTTTTGTACTTTGTTGAGTGTGGTACAGTCTAGGTGGGGAGTTGGAGCTAGGACCCCATTGTAGGTGTACAGAAGGAACTTATTAATGCTAGTATTAGCTTGGGGCTAGACGTAGGTCGTTGGTGCGACTGAACCAGGGTATATCTGTGTGTACTCTGTGATTGTCTCTCATTTACTCTGGTTGTGGTTTTGACTGCGTGTGACTTCTCGTGGGATGCGCGAGAATTTTTTATAAGCATATTCACCCCCCTCTAGGCTAGGATCCAGATCCAACATGATGGTATTTATAATATGTGTGTGGATAGCTATACCACTTTAGGGATGTCTATGTATATTAGAATTAGTGTTGGAATATCTACTATTGGTGTTTGTAGTTTGAAGGTACATGTAAATGTTTGAAATAGTATACTAGTAAAGTCATGTGCATGCTAGGTGTAATGATAATAGGTGTACTTATAGTTAAGTGTGTAGGCCTATTATATGATCTATATGTTAGTACGTATGAGTGTGTGCTCTTACGTAGATATGTATGAGTTTAGTCATAGGTAGATATGCACATACTGTGTGAATATGTATGATATACGTATGATAATAGAGTTATAATTTTGTATAGTACTGCTTGCCTTTATGGGATGTTGTGTGTGTACGTGTATACCATGAGGTATACACGATCATTGTATGTCGTAACTAAGTACGGATAGGTATATATAGTTGTATACTAATTATGTGTAAATTGCTATGGTATGAATATATTATAGTATGTAAAGTGGTTGCATTATGGGGATGTTACTTGACTAAATATAAGTGCGACTGATATTGTTGTGGGTAAATAATAGCATTTTTTACTTGTATAGTATGACGAGTAATATGATTACATTGGTGTCTGTGTGTATGAGAGTGGTGTGTTGGCATATGCATGAATATCGTGTTAAAGTAAGCTGGTTCTTGTGTGAGTCTTTGAGTCTCTCACTCATGCTTGAGTGGGTATACTCTAAGTATATTGTTATATTTGTCTGGGGTTTGTGTTTAGTGTTGTGAACATAATAATGGATGATGTGTTATAGTGATAGGTTTGGTTGTGCATGGTTACGTTACACACTTGGTTGTGAGTGGCTATACCAATATATAGATATATGTGTTGGATTCGTAATATAGTTCTTTATGAAGGACTTACGTGTTTAAATGTATATGTGCTAGCTAACTAGGTGTGTAGAATGTGCTAAGTATATAGTGGTATGAGTAGCATATATGAAGAGTATATTAGCGTGTGTGGGTGTGCACCATGCACGAGTAAGTATGTGCTTAGATATAGGTGTTTGCGACTATGATATGTGTGGTGTGTCTTGAATATAGTTATGGGATTGTATGTGATGTGCATATATGATGAAGTATCTGCGTGTATTTGAATAACTATATATGTGTGTATTTATAGTAGGGGTGAATGTATATTAGATATAGTAAACATGTTTTAATATTGTATGGTGTGATTACATGTGTTGATATGTTTGGTGTTGAACGTACACTAGGAGATATAGGGAGTAGTATATCCATATTGTTTGTTCATAGGTAGTTATCTATACGTGAAGTACTATGATTGTATTTGCTAGTGTGAACTATTTTTTATGTATGTATCAGTAACATGGTTATGTGATAAATGAGTGATAGTTATATAAGGGATGTACGTGACTATATGAATGATTAAAGTATGTGTATGTATTTGACTGTCTATGATAGGTATAAGTATAGAATGTGCATATATATACATGTTTGTAGTATTAATGTTTGACTACCTTGTGCATATATAAGCACTTGTAATAACTATACATGATTTGAATTATAGCATAATACGATTGGGGTAGTTACTAGAATGGCTAGATATATATTTTTTAGTTAGAAAGTCTGAGGACGGACTTTGCTCTAAGGTGGGTAGGATGTTACGGTCGCTTTTCGATCGTGTGTTCTTCGTGCGCGTACCTTCTTGTTCGTACACGTATTTTTGTGACCTCTTCTTGTATTCTGAATGCGTAAAGTTATATATCGTTGAGACCTTCTGAGAGAGTACTTATTTGTGGAATTTTTCGTGAACGACATTTCATGGCTCATTCTTCCACAAAACAGCTTTGTTTGAAGGGGTGTCGTAACTTTTAGACTTCGACGTTGACCTTTTTATTTTTTGTTCAGTTTTTTGTTACCCTAGCTCATGACCGACCATCTTAATCTCAACCCTCACATTGACACGGTCGTCCCGATATTTTTCTAGTATTTATCAGACACCGTTAGACCGACCCTTTACTCTAATCACTTTTAATCTATAATTAGCCCTAGCTAATTCAGAATTCAATCCCTAATTAAATCTAATTAAAACTAATCCTATGAATCCTACGTATCACATGTTATATTCCCTAGCTATTTGCACCCTAATTCTACCCTCCCCTCTCACACACTCTCTCTCCAATCACCCCTTAGTGCACCCCTTTCTACCCCCATATAGCAAATCATCCTATTATAACGAAACGTGACCTAGGGCTTTAAATCTCACGCGCAGCCGTCGTCATCCATCTTCCTTCCCCTTAGTCACGGCCATCTTCTCCATTGTAGGCCACCCATCGCCGGACTCCTCCACGGCGGCCTCCACCCACCGAAAAACCCCACGCAACCACTCCCAAACTGTCGCAATCTCCCCCTCCTCTAAAACTTCCGCCCTCTCCCCTTAAACTGCCAACTGCTCCTCCCTACCGCTGGCCACCCAGCCGCAAGACCCAGCTGCCCTTTTCCCCTTGCTTCGGCCAAGCCCCTCCACGATCTCCTCCTCCTCCTCCTGCCGACTGCTCCTCCCTACCGTTGGCCACCCAGCCGCAAGACCCAGCTGCCCTTTTCCCCTTGCTTCGACCAAGCCCCTCCACGATCTCCTCCTCCTCCTCCTTAAACCGCACAAACACAACCCCCTTTGTCCCAAAAAATGTTGCACCCCCATATGTACAGCCGTACCCTCCCCTTAGGCTGCCGTCGGCTACCTCTTGAAGCCAGGCCGCGTCCCCCGACAGTCGTACCACCTCGCGCAACACCCCATCTCCCTACATCCGGCCACCTTCTTCCAAAACAGTCGAACCCGACAAAATTATTGCCATTCTCCACAAAAACTACCCATTTCCGCACTCCCCCTTGCCCAAAAACAAGCCCTCTCCCCTTAGCCACTGATGTTGCCGCGCCACCCTAGGCCGACAACTCCTCCTGCGGCCATCTTCCTCCGTACCGCTGATCCGTGGCCACCTTCGTCGCTAGCCGACGCCGTACCTTGCTCGCTTCCGGATCTAACCCCAGATGTTGCTACCCGACGTCAGTGTAGCTCTCGCATCGTGTTGAGGTATATCCCGATCCATAGGACTCAAACACCGCATGTTTAAACAAGATAAAAATCGTTAATTTTATTGCTTGGTTAAATCACTAATTTAAGATAATTGAATACGTGACTGTAGGTTGGTGAATGGTGATTGGTGATTGGTGATTGAGCACATAAGGAGATTCTGGACTGTTGAACTGAGGATTACGGACATCGTTTCAGGCAAGTGAAACTTGCTCAGTTGTTGTTGTAAGCCATGTTTAGTCTATTTTGTGAATTTGTGTAAAAGAGACTAGGCGGTGAAATGATAGTCGCCTAGACACCCGTACTAGATCTAGCTTGACAATGAAGCTAGATCCTACACCATACTTGATCTAGCTTGACAACGAAGCTAGATCCGACACCATACTTGATCTAGCTTGACAACGAAGCTAGATCTGACACCCTTGCCATGTCATTTCATGCATATCACATGTAATGTTTATTTTGATATAACTGTATGCAATTCAATATCTGCTATCATACTATCATGTTGCATATCGCATGCCATATCATGCATTGAATGTCTTGAAATGAATGTGTAGCACATACTACTATTGAAATGTAAGTTGCGACGAGTAAGATTCTGACTCCTACATCATGAATGAGGCTTGGTCAACCCTAAGACATATACACTTCCTGGCGCGTGATCCAGAAGATGGGTGCTAGTCCATACACACGTGGAGGGGTAGGGTTAAGCGATCACTCAGCGTAGAAGTGTGCCCGTATAGCAACTTCAGCTGAAAGGCGTAAACCCTGTGCGCATTGTGAATGCATGTTTTTCGTGAAAATCGTGAAATTGTGAATATTGTTTAGTAGCTCTCGCTACGACATGTCATGCATTGCAAAATATCATGTTCATGTTTAAACTGCTACACTCATTAAAATATCATGCCATGTCATCATCATTTTAAACTGCTATTGCATTCATTTTAACCTTGTTCCTTGCACAAAAGTCTCTACCTTTTACCTTCTTGAGACTTTTGCTGACATGCGCCCTTTTCTCTTTGGGTGTCGCATGTTAGGTTTTGAGCCTGAGTTAGTTGCTGAGGACGACCTGTTGCTGACGTTCAGTTTGATGATACCAGAGATCTCTCCTAGTCTTAGCTGGAGGCTATTTTCGTAGTTGGTATTTGTTTTTCCTAGTAGCTGCTGTTAGGTTGTTCGGTGCATATCACCTTATCTATGTTGTAGTTTCGACCATGCTTGGGGCCTTTCATTTCAGACTCTGTTCTTTCTTTTATGACTATACCTCTGAAATTTTTTGGATAATGAAATGGATGTTTTGAATGTTGGTTATTTTATTACCTGTGTTCATATCTATTATTATTGTTGTTGTTTCATTACAATGCATGAATCTGCGAATGGATGAACACACAGATGCTTATCGGACTGTAGCTTCACAACTTCAAGTCTGAGCGGACCTCTTCACGTCTCGCCTTCCATACTTGGAAAGCGGGACGTGACAATGGCGATCTCCCGGTTCCAACGGATATTTTTGCAGAGTTTTGTGATATCTGTGCTATTTTCTAAATTTTCTGTAAGCTATGGATCTTTATATTAAATGATATGATTTTTATGGCATAAGTTTGTCTTCTCTTATTTTTTTCAGTTGTACATGGCGATCTCCCACTTCTTATGGACATTTTTGCGATTTTTTTGAGCTTGGTGCTATTTTCTATATTTTGTGGAAGATGTGGGTATATATATTTATTGATATGATTTTTTAGGTTTTCTTTTGAAGATGTCCGTCTCGTGGTTCCAACCGACATTTCTGCAGATTTTTCTGAGCTCTGGGCTATTTTCCACATTTTCTGGAAGATATTTATGTGGATTTCTTTGACCTCCGAGCTATTTTTGCACACTTTCTGGAAGTTATGGATTGTTTTATTAGATGATATGATTTTTTGGGCCTAATTTTGTTTTCACTTTTTTAGGCGATCACCTGATTCCCGTAGACATTTTTTCGGTTTTTCTGAGCTTAGTCGTAATTTATACATTTTTGAAAGTTATAGATCTTTTTATTAAATTATATGATTTTTTGGCCTAATTTTGTCTTCTCTAATTTTTTGGTTGAAGATGATGATCTCCCGGTTTAAATGGACAGTTTTTCGTATTTTACTGAGCTTTGGCCTATGTTCCACATTTTTGGAAGATATGGATCATTTTATTAAATAATATTTTTGGCTTAATTTTGGCTTCTCTTTTTTTCCAGTTGAAGATTACGATCACCCGGTTCCAACGAACATTTTTGCAGATTATTGTGAGCTCTGGATTATTTTCTACATTTTCTGGAAGATATGAACTTATTAAATTTTAAGATTTTTGTAGCCTAATTTTATCTTCTCTTATTTTTAAGTTGAAGATGGCGATATCCCTGTTCCACCGAAATTTTGCCCGATATTTCTGAGCTCGGGACTATTTTCAACATTTTCTGTAAGATATGTATATTTTTATTAAATGATATGATTTTTCTAGCCTAATTTTGTCTTTTCTTATTTTTTAATTGATGATGTCAATCTCCCTATTCAAACGGAAATTTTTGTGGATTTTTCTGAACTTGAGTCTATTTTCTACATTTTATTGTAGATTTGGATCTTTTTATTAAATGATAAGATTTTTATTGCCTACATTTGTCCTCTCTTATTTTCCACTGGAAGATGCATGTTTCCCGGTTCCAACGGAAATTTTTGTGGATTTTTCTTTCCTTAGAGCTATTTTCTGTATTTTCTGGAAGGTAACGATCATTTTATTAAATGCTATGATTTTTTGTATAATTTTGTTTTCTCTTAGATTTTTCGTTGATGATGGCGATCTCCCGGTTTCAACAGACATTTTTGCGGATTTTTGTGATCTCTGGATATTTTCTAAATTTTCTGTAAGCTCTGAATCTTTATATTGCATGATATGATTTTTATGGCATAATTTTGTCTTCTCTTATTTTTTTCAGTTGTACATGGCGATCTCCCGGTTCTAATGGACATTTTTGCGAATTTTTTGAGCTTGGTGTTATTTTCTACATTTTATGGAAGTATGGGTATATATATTTATTGATATAATTTTTTAGGTTCTAATTTTGTCTTCTCTTATTTTTTCGTTGAAGATATCGATCTCTTAGTTCTAACCGACATTTTTGCGGATTTTTCTGAGCACTGGGCTATTTTCCACATTCTCTGGAAGATATTTCTGTGGATTTTTTGACCTTCGAGCTATTTTTGCACACTTTCTGGAAGATTTGGATTGTTTTATTAGATGATATGATTTTTTGGGCCTAATTTTGTTTTCTCTTTTTTAGGCAATCACCCGGTTCCTATAGACATTTTTCCTGTTTTTGTGAGCTTAGTCCTAATTTATACATTTTTGAAAGGTGTAAATCTTTTTATTAAATGATATGATTTTTTGGCCGAATTTTTTCTTCTCTAATTTTTCGGTTGAAGATGCCGATCTCCTGGTTTAAAAGGACAGTTTTCTGGATTTTACGAAGCTCTAGCCTACGTTCCACATTTTTGGAAAATATGGATCGTTTTATTAAATAAAATAATATTTTGGCTTAATTTTGGCTTCTCTTTTTTCTAGTTGAAGATTACGACCTCCTGGTTCCAACAGACATTTTTTGCGGATTTTTCCGAGCCTGGTATTATTTTCTACATTTTCTGAAAGATATGAATCTTTCTATTACATTATATGATTTTTGTAGCCTAATTTTATCTTCTCTTATTTTTAGGTTGAAGATGGCGATACCCTGTTACAACAGACATTTTGCCTGATATTTCTGATCTCGGGACTATTTTCAACATTTTCTGTAAGATATGTATATTTTAATTAAATGATATGATTTTTCTAGCCTAATTTTGTCTTTTCTTATTTTTCAATTGTTGATGGCGATCTCCCTGTTCAAACGGAAATTTTTGCGGATTTTTCTGAACCTGAGTCTATTTTGTCATTTTATTATAAATATGGATCTTTTTATTAAATGATATGATTTTATAGCCTACATTTGTCTTCTCTTATTTTTCACTAGAAAATGCATGTTTCCTGGTTCCAACTGAAATTTTTGAGGATTTTTCTTTCCTCAGAGCTATTTTCTGTATTTTCTGGAAGATAACGATCGTTTTATTAAATGTTATGATTTTTTGTCTAATTTTGTTTTCTCTTAGATTTTTCGTTTACGATGGCGATCTCCTTGTTTCAACGGATATTTTTGCGGATTTTTGTGATATCTGGGCTATTTTCTAAATTTTCTGTAAGATATGGATCTTTATATTAAATGATATGATTTTTATGGCATACTTTTGTCTTCTCTTATTTTTTTCAGATGTACGTGGCGATCTCCCAGTTCTAATGGACATTTTTGCGATTTTTTTGAGCTTGGTGCTATTTTCTACATTTTATGGAAGACATGGGTATATATAATTAATGATATGATTTTTTTGGTTCTAATTTTGTCTTCTCTTATTTTTGTGTTGAAGATGGGGATCTACCTTGTAACGACCGCTTTTCATGTATCTGGATTTATTATAATATAATATATGTTTTGGTGGATTTTCTCCTCTTGTGTGGTTTTCGTCTCCGTAGCTTTCATTTTCGATCGATTCGTCGTATTTTCTCGCTTCTTCCTTAGGATTGTCGATTTCGAAGTATGTCACTCGTGACGGACTTCATAACGGTCGTATCTAACTATTAGATCAAGCCTAGGAGACTTAGGAATTGATCCCGGGGCCCCGCGCTCCGTATCGGAACTTTTTGTGCTCATTAGCCGGTATAAGAAGGGGCACCGACCGACTAGATGACGATCCAGTCGGTCGGCAATCCTTCTTGGACCGACTAGTTAGCTTTCTAAATTTCTCAGGAGTTACTGTTTATCGTTAGTCGGTCTAAGAACGTTGGTTGACCGACTAGGTTGCAAACTAGTCGGTCAGTAATGCTTCTTTAACCGACTAACACATCATCTTAATTTTAGTTGAGTTACTGTTTACTCTTAGTCGGTCTAAGAACGTTCATCGACCGACTAGATGCAAAACTAGTCGGTCAGTATTTGTTCATGGACCGACTAACTCTAGAATCCTATTTTCGTTCAGGAGTTACTGTTTGCACTTAGTCGGTCTGCGTTGGTCGACCGACCGACTAGTTGCCAAACTAGTCGGTCAGTGGTTGCTCTTTGACCGACTAACCTGTGTTAAAACCCTAATTTCTGGGCAGCCGCCAGCCCAACCTATTTAAACCCAACCCAATCGTTTTCTTCTTCCCCAACACGACCCAAAACCCTAAAATCTTCCCCCTTGAGCCCCCATCTTCCTCCAAGCTTCATTTCTTCATTCCAAGCCCTAAATCCATCATCCAAACCATCCATCCACTCTATCTACCTCTCATCTTCCCCAAAATCTCACCAAATCCATCAAAATCCCCAAATCCCCCAAAAACCCTAGTTTCCCCAAACTTCTCCAATCTTTTCCAGATCTGATCCTAGGGTTCCCCGGAGTGTTTCTTCCGCCTCCTCTCGGTAAGAAATCGATCTACCGTTGTTTTCATAACCTATTTATATTTTTATGAAACCCTAATAAAATTTCATGTTGTTTGATGATTGTTCCCCCAAAACAGCGATTTCCCCGTAGATTGGCATCCGTGTGACGAAGTGGTCGTCATCCCCGGTGCTAGGCAAGTGAAACTTGCCACTTAGGGTTTAGGCCATGTTTTAGGCCATTTGCTTGTTGTAGGCGTAAAAGAGGCTAGGCGACGAAATGATACTCGCCTAGGCGCAAATTGGGGAACTAGCTTGACAACGAAGCTAGTTCCGACATTTAGCATGTTGCACAATTACCATGTCATGTTTACTTTCCATTAACGGTACGCAAATTACATGTCATGTCATTGCATTCTTTTGATGATCCCGTGATTGCGTAGCATCGCTACAATACTTGTGTTCCTGGCTCGTGACCAGAAGCGAGCATAATGAGTTGCTAACCCCAACGCTCAATATATTGAATTGTGAACTAAGAAACAAGCTCCCGTGCGGGGCAACCCTGGCTCACTTGCTGGGCTCATGTGCAGGGACCCTGGCTTGTTTACGTGTGGGATGGGGTAAGGGTTAAGCGGCCATTCAACTGGGGGTCTGTTTGATCAACAACTATAGTTGTAAGGCGTAAACTCTGGGGTGGGGTAGTGTTTAGTGCCGATCGGTGTGAATGATGTACCATTCAGCTGAAGGGCGTAAACATCTACAAAACAACGTGAAACGTGAATTGGGTTTAGTGCCGATCGGTGTGAATGATGAACCATTCAGCTGAAGGGCGTAAACACCTACAACAATGTGAATTGATTGAGAATGATAGTAGCTTGGCTACTCTTGTCTTGTCCCGATAATTGTTCCCTTGTACAAAATTGTCTTGCCATGTTTTAATTGTGCACTCATGTTATAACTGCCATGTCATGCATACTAAACTGCTAGGTTGCTAGAGCCTTACTTTCAGTTTCCTTGCTCAAGTCTTTTAGACTTGCTGACATGTGCCCCTTTACTCTTTTGGGTGACACATGTTAGATCCCGAGCCTGAGTACCTTGTTGAGGACGAGGTGTTTACTGAAGCCGAGCCCGAGCTTGTGTTTGACGGGGAGTACGTGGACACTGGGGACCAGTCCTAGTGTTTTCATTGTGTTTTACTTTTGTTAGACAGTTGTTTTGTTATCGGTGCGTAGCACCATACTTGTTATGTCGTTGCTTTTGTTGGCCTTGTTCTGGGCCTTTAGACTCTTTTCCTTTAGCCTGGTGGCTTTTCTGGATGTTGAACTTATTTTCTTGTTGGACAATGTATGAGATGCGAGATTTTATTTTCAGTCTCTCCTTGTGTTATTATTGTTATTCTGTTGTGGTTACATGGACCTGCTTATGTATTATTGACGCTTATCGAGTTTGGGGCTTCGCAGCTCCTCTCCCGTGCGGACCTTCTCACGTCTCGCCTCCATTTTAGGGAAGCGGGTCGTGACAGGTTTTGTTGGTGGCCCATGCAGGTCCTTCTGTAACTGCGATTTTTGGAATAGCGATAATAATATTAGAATGTCTAATAAAATAAGTTCTACATCCGATGTCATAAGCTATGAGTCTAATCTGATTCGTTTTCTGTGTCACTAGATGGCAGGAAGACGTTTCACCCGTGGTGGGGGTAGTGGCGCGGTCCCTCATGATGAGGAGCCTGAGCGGGAACCCACCAGCGGTGAGATGATGCGGATGATGCTCCAGATGATGCAAGTGCAGCAGGGCGTGCTTTTGCAAGTCCAGAATGCTCCACTTGCTCGAGCTGCCCGGGCTCTTCCGGATGCCCCTCGCTCTGAGCCAGGAGCGAAGCAATTTCGGGAGCTGGGTCCCGCATATTTTAATGGGTCTGAGGGTCCTCTGGCTACCGATGAGTGGATTCGGAACATCGAGGACAATCTGAAGATGGCCAAGATCACCCCGGCTGGATGGGTTGATTTGGCGATGAGGCAACTCAAGGATAATGCTCGGAATTGGTGGGATGCGGAAGAGAAGATGTTGGTGGAGCCGATAGCTTGGGCTACCTTCAAGGCCAGATTTGATGGTGAGTTCTTCCCGAAGGCTGCCAGGGAGGAGATGCTGCAGCGTTTTATCGATTTGAAGCAAGGGAACTCGTCGGTGGACCTATATCACCAAGAGTTCATGAGGCTGAGTCGGTTTGCACCAAAGATGGTGCAGGACGCTGAGGAGAAGGCTCAGAGGTTCCTGCAGGGGCTTGCTTCGGAGCTCCAGAGTTTTGTGACCTCCTCTGACCGGGAGTCTTATCAGAAGGTTCTGGTCGCTGCCAAGAGGCAGGAGCTGCTCGTGAACCAGAGGAGGGGGTCTGTTGTTGGTGCTGGGAAGAGGCCTGTGGAACAGGCGAGAGCTGTGGTTAGACCGGGATTCAGGCCTAATCAGTCTGCTCAGTTTAAGAGGCCAGGAGGGCCTATTCTGAAGACTTGCCATTTCCGCGGCAAGCCTGGCCATGTCAAGGATCAGTGTCGGAAGTTTCTGGGCCAGTGTCTGGTTTGCAGTGATGCTTCTCATGTTGCGAAGGATTGTCGGCATGCGGGTCCGCTGCGGAGGGCTCCTGTTGCAGCACAGCCGTTGCAGCAGCGAGCGTCTGTTCCTGCTGGTCGTGGAGCAGCTCTTGTTCCGCAGAGGCAGGCTTTTCAGCAGGCTGTTCCGCCGAGGAGGCAGGCTTTTCTGATGACCGCTGCGGAGAGCGAGGCTGTGGACAAGGTTATCGCAGGTAATCCTCGATCTAGCTGTTACTTTCCTAGCTGGTTTTTATTGTTAGATTATGTTGTTTGCTTGAACATGGTTGTTTGCTAGACTAGGGTTTGATTGTTAATTGCTTGTTAGGTGTGGTTTTGGTTTGCACATTTCCTGCAAGAGTCATCTTTGACTCTGGTGCATCGATGTGCATTATTTCTCGGAGCTTCGTGGAGAGGCATTCCTTGTCGACGTCCCCTCTTCCAAAGAGTTGGAATATCGTTACAGGGAATGGTGTGGTCTCGGTGCATCGTGGTTGCAATTCTTGCTCGTTGGTGGTCTGTGGACATGAGCTTTTTGCTGATTTCATTGTCCACGACATCATCAACTATGATGCAGTTCTTGGGATGGACTGGCTTGCGAGCTTCTATGCTACGATTGACTGCAGGAGGAAGAAGGTGATGTTCGAGATTCCCGGACATCCAGTGTTTGAGTTCAGTCGTGGTAGCAGTTCGCTTGGTCCTGTCAGATTTCGGGCCAGGCCGGTGGAGGCTGTGGCTATGCAGATGGAGTTGGAGTGGACAGCTGTGGTGCGTGATTTTGGCGACGTCTTCCCCGAGGAGATGTCTGGTTTGCCGCCTGATCGAGCTTTGGAATTTTCTATCGATCTTGTTCCAGGTGCGCAGTCGATTTCGAAGGCGCCGTATCGTATGGCACCTGCAGAATTGGAAGAGTTGCGGAAGCAGTTGGATGAGCTTTTGCAGAAGGGTTATATTAATCCTAGCGTGTCTCCGTGGGGAGCACCGGTGTTGCTGGTTAAGAAGAAGGATGGTTCGCGTCGCATGTGTGTGGACTATCGGGAGTTGAATGCGGTGACCATTAAGAATAAATACCCGTTGCCTCGCATCGATGATATTTTTGATCAGCTTGGAGGTTCGAGGGTGTTTTCTAAATTGGATTTGAGGAGTGGTTACCATCAGTTGAAGGTGAAGAAGGATGATGTTCCGAAGACAGCGTTCAGGACGAAGTATGGACACTATGAGTTTGTGGTTATGCCTTTCGGCGTAACTAACGCGCCCGCAGTTTTCATGAATCTGATGAACCTGATTTTCTACGAATTTTTGGATAAGTTTGTCGTTATCTTTATTGACGACATTCTGATCTATTCGAAGTCGGAGGAAGAGCATGCCTCGCACTTAAGGACGGTGTTGGAGATTTTGAGGAAGCATCGGTTGTATGCTAAGTTTTCGAAGTGCGAGTTTTGGCTGGATCGAGTTGCTTTTCTCGGGCATGTGGTGACTGGAGATGGTATTTCAGTGGATCCCGAGAAGATTAGTGCCATCAGGGAGTGGCCTGTTCCGTCGTCGGCGTCTGAGATTCGGAGTTTCCTTGGACTTGCTGGTTATTATCGGCGATTCATTAAGGACTTTTCCCGTATTGCTGAGCCGATGACCAGGTTGACGCGGAAGGATGTTGCTTTTGTTTGGTCAGGTGATTGTGAGAGTGCTTTTGGCGTTCTGAAGGAGAGGTTGACGACTGCCCCTATTCTTGTTGTGCCTGATCGCAGCGGTGGATTTGAGATCTTTTGCGATGCTTCTGGCAAGGGTCTCAGTTGTGTGTTGCATCAGCATGGGCATGTTGTGGCGTATGCGTCTCGTCAGCTTAAGGTTCATGAGAAGAATTATCCGACGCATGATTTGGAGTTGGCTGCCGTTGTGTTTGCTCTTAAGATTTGGAGGCACTTCTTGCTGAGTGAGAAAGTGAAGATTTTCACCGATCACAAAAGCTTGAAGTACATTTTCACTCAGAAGGAGCTCAACATGCGACAGCGTCGATGGTTGGAGCTTATGGCGGATTATGAGATTGATTTGCAGTTTCACCCTGGCAAGGTGAATGTGGTTCCGGATGCTTTGAGCAGGCTTCCGGCAGTGATGATTTTGACCTCACATTGGAGATTGCAGCAGGATTTTTGCGAGTCTGGCGTGGAGATTGTTCTTCCTGGGGAGGCTTCTTCGTTGATGTACATGCAGGTACAGTCGACGATCGTGGATCGGATTAAGGCTGGCCAGGCTGAGGATCCGAGGCTGGTGAAGATTCGGGAGCAGTTGGAAGCCGGTCTGCGGACTGACTTTTTGATTCATGAGGATGGCTCGCTGAGGTTCGGAGCCTGGTTGTATGTGCCAGCTGGGGATATCAGAGAGGAGCTGATGGTGGAGGCACACAGTTCGCCGTATTCTGTGCATCCTGGTGGCACCAAGATGTACCAGGATCTTCGTCTGAATTATTGGTGGCATGGTATGAAGAGGAGCGTGGCTCGGAGTGTAGCCAAGTGCTTGGTTTGCCAGTAAGTGAAGGCGGAGCATCAGCGTACGGCCGGGTTGCTACAACCGCTTCTGATTCCGGAGTGGAAATGGCAACACATCACTATGGATTTCGTGACTGGACTACCTCGGAGTCCGAAGCAGAATGACGCGATTTGGGTGATCGTAAATCGATTGACCAAATCTACGCACTTTATTCCGTTCCGAGTGGGACAGTCCACTGAGGCGCTAGCAAGGAGATACATGGAGGTAAAATTCTTTTACTCTCCGTTTTATTTCCTTTTCCTAGTTTGGATAGTGATGTAACGTGAATCGTGCAGGAGGTTGTGCGACTTCATGGAGTCCCTGTGAGTATCGTGTCTGACAGAGACACGAGGTTCACATCTCAGTTTTGGCAGAGTTTGCAGAAGAGCTTGGGTACGCGTCTGAGTTTCAGCACGGCGTACCATCCGCAGACGGATGGCCAGTCCGAGAGGACGATTCAGATTTTGGAAGACATGCTGAGGGTGTGCATGTTGGATTTCAAGGGTTCGTGGGAGGACCATCTGCATTTGGTGGAGTTCTCTTACAACAACAGCTTCCAGGCGAGTATTGGCATGGCGCCTTTCGCCGCTCTTTATGGGAGGAAATGTCGATCGCCATTGAGTTGGGATGACGTTGGTGATCGGGAGTTGTTGGGACCTGAGATGATCGTGGAGGCCGTGGATATCGTCAGGAATATTCGGGAGAGGTTGAGAATTGCTCAGGGCCGTTTTAAGCATTGGGCGGATGCTAAACGTCGTCCTTTGGAGTTTCAGCCGGGCGACCATGTGTTCTTGAAGATTTCCCCGAATCGTGGTGTGATTCGTTTCGGGAAGCGTGGGAAGTTGAGCCCGCGATACATTGGACCGTTTGACGTTTTGGAGAGGGTTGGCGAGGTAGCTTATCGCTTGGCCTTGCCGCCATCTTTGGAAGGAGTTCACAATGTTTTCCATGTGTCGCAGCTTCGTCGATACATTAGCGATCCGTCTCATGCGGTAGATTTTTCGGAGATTACCGTTCGCCCCGATATGACGTATGACCAGCATCCAGTGCAGATTCTGGACAGGCGTCAGAAATCGCTTCGGAACAAGATTGTCAATCTTGTGAGGGTGATGTGGCGACACGGCTCACCTGGAGAGTCTACTTGGGAGAATGCGGATGAGATGCGAGAGCGTTTCCCACTTTTGTTTCCGGACTCGTGAGTATTTGGAAATTCCGAGGACGGAATTTTTCTTAAGTTGGGGAGGATGTAACGACTGCTTTTCATGTATCTGGATTTATTATAATATAATATATGTTTTGGTGGATTTTCTTCTCTTGTGTGGTTTTCGTCTCCGTAGCTTTCATTTTCGATCGATTCGTCGTATTTTCTCGCTTCTTCCTTAGGATTGTCGATTTCGAAGTATGTCACTCGTGACGGACTTCATAACGGTCGTATCTAACTATTAGATCAAGCCTAGGAGACTTAGGAATCGATCCCGGGGCCCCGCGCTCCGTATCGGAACTTTTTGTGCTCATTAGCCGGTATAAGAAGGGGCACCGACCGACTAGATGACGATCCAGTCGGTCGGCAATCCTTCTTGGACCGACTAGTTAGCTTTCTAAATTTCTCAGGAGTTACTGTTTATCGTTAGTCGGTCTAAGAACGTTGGTTGACCGACTAGGTTGCAAACTAGTCGGTCAGTAATGCTTCTTTAACCGACTAACACATCATCTTAATTTTAGTTGAGTTACTGTTTACTCTTAGTCGGTCTAAGAACGTTCATCGACCGACTAGATGCAAAACTAGTCGGTCAGTATTTGTTCATGGACCGACTAACTCTAGAATCCTATTTTCGTTCAGGAGTTACTGTTTGCACTTAGTCGGTCTGCGTTGGTCGACCGACCGACTAGTTGCCAAACTAGTCGGTCAGTGGTTGCTCTTTGACCGACTAACCTGTGTTAAAACCCTAATTTCTGGGCAGCCGCCAGCCCAACCTATTTAAACCCAACCCAATCGTTTTCTTCTTCCCCAACACGACCCAAAACCCTAAAATCTTCCCCCTTGAGCCCCCATCTTCCTCCAAGCTTCATTTCTTCATTACAAGCCCTAAATCCATCATCCAAACCACCCATCCACTCTATCTACCTCTCATCTTCCCCAAAATCTCACCAAATCCATCAAAATCCCTAAATCCCCCAAAAACCCTAGTTTCCCCAAACTTCTCCAATCTTTTCCAGATCTGATCCTAGGGTTCCCCGGAGTGTTTCTTCCGCCTCCTCTCGGTAAGAAATCGATCTACCGTTGTTTTCATAACCTATTTATATTTTTATGAAACCCTAATAAAATTTCATGTTGTTTGATGATTGTTCCCCCAAAACAGCGATTTCCCCGTAGATTGGCATCCGTGTGACGAAGTGGTCGTCATCCCCGGTGCTAGGCAAGTGAAACTTGCCACTTAGGGTTTAGGCCATGTTTTAGGCCATTTGCTTGTTGTAGGCGTAAAAGAGGCTAGGCGACGAAATGATACTCGCCTAGGCGCAAATTGGGGAACTAGCTTGACAACGAAGCTAGTTCCGACATTTAGCATGTTGCACAATTACCATGTCATGTTTACTTTCCATTAACGGTACGCAAATTACATGTCATGTCATTGCATTCTTTTGATGATCCCGTGATTGCGTAGCATCGCTACAATACTTGTGTTCCTGGCTCGTGACCAGAAGCGAGCATAATGAGTTGCTAACCCCAACGCTCGATATATTGAATTGTGAACTAAGAAACAAGCTCCCGTGCGGGGCAACCCTGGCTCACTTGCTGGGCTCATGTGCAGGGACCCTGGCTTGTTTACGTGTGGGATGGGGTAAGGGTTAAGCGGCCATTCAACTGGGGGTCTGTTTGATCAACAACTACAGTTGTAAGGCGTAAACTCTGGGGTGGGGTAGTGTTTAGTGCCGATCGGTGTGAATGATGTACCATTCAGCTGAAGGGCGTAAACATCTACAAAACAACGTGAAACGTGAATTGGGTTTAGTGCCGATCGGTGTGAATGATGAACCATTCAGCTGAAGGGCGTAAACACCTACAACAATGTGAATTGATTGAGAATGATAGTAGCTTGGCTACTCTTGTCTTGTCCCGATAATTGTTCCCTTGTACAAAATTGTCTTGCCATGTTTTAATTGTGCACTCATGTTATAACTGCCATGTCATGCATACTAAACTGCTAGGTTGCTAGAGCCTTACTTTCAGTTTCCTTGCTCAAGTCTTTTAGACTTGCTGACATGTGCCCCTTTACTCTTTTGGGTGACACATGTTAGATCCCGAGCCTGAGTACCTTGTTGAGGACGAGGTGTTTGCTGACGCCGAGCCCGAGCTTGTGTTTGACGGGGAGTACGTGGACACTGGGGACCAGTCCTAGTGTTTTCATTGTGTTTTACTTTTGTTAGACAGTTGTTTTGTTATCGGTGCGTAGCACCATACTTGTTATGTCGTTGCTTTTGTTGGCCTTGTTCTGGGCCTTTAGACTCTTTTCCTTTAGCCTGGTGGCTTTTCTGGATGTTGAACTTATTTTCTTGTTGGACAATGTATGAGATGTGAGATTTTATTTTCAGTCTCTCCTTGTGTTATTATTGTTATTCTGTTGTGGTTACAGGGACCTGCTTATGTATTATTGACGCTTATCGGGTTTGGGGCTTCGCAGCTCCACTCCCATGCGGACCTTCTCACGTCTCGCCTCCATTTTAGGGAAGCGGGTCGTGACATACCTATTCCAACAGACATTTTTTTGGATTTTTTTGAGCTCAGGGCTATTTTTTAAATTTATTAAAGACACGAATCTTTTATTAAATGATATTATTTTTATCGTCTAAGTTTATCTTCTTTATTTTTAAGTTGAAGATGGCGTCTCCCGGTTGAAACAAAAAATTTTGTGAATTTTTATGAGCCTGTGGCTATTTTCTGCACTTTCTGGAAGATATGGAACGCTCTATTAAATGATATGATTTTTGGCCTAATTTTGTCCTCTCTTATTTTTTCGTTGAAGATGGCGATCTCTTGGTTCCAACGGAAATTTTTGCTGATTTTTTGAGCTACGTGTTATTTTCTATATTTTCTGTAAGATATGGATCTTTATAAATGATATGATTTTTATAGCCTAATTTGTCATCGCGTATTTTTCATATGAGGATGGCCGATCTCCCGGTCCCAACGAACTTTTTTGCGAATTTTTCTGAGCTCGAGTCTATTTTCAACATTTTCTGAAAGATACGTGTTTTTTAAAGGATATGATTTTTGGCCTAATTTTGTCTTCTCGTCTATTTTTAGCTAAAGTATGTGATATCCCGGTTCCAACAGACTTTCTTGCGGATTTTTCTAAACTCTGTGCGTTTTTCTACATTTCCTTTAAGATTTGGATCGTTATATTAAATGATATGATTTTTATAGCCTAATTTTATCTTCTCTTATTTTTCAGTTGAATATGACGATCTCCCGGTTCCAACGGGCATTTTGCGAATTTTTCTGACCTCGAGGCTATTTTCTGTATTTTCTGAAACATATCGATCGTTTTATTAAATGATATGATTTTTGGCCTAATTTCATCTTCTCATATATTTTTTCCGTTGATGATGGCGATCTCCCGGTTCCAACGGATATTTTTGCGGATTTTTCTGAGCTCTGGGTATTTTCTGCATTATCTGGAAGATATCATCCGTTTTATTAAATGTAGTGATTTTTTGGCTGAATTTTGACTTTTTGTTAGATTTAGCGATCTCTTGGTGCCGACAAATATTTTTACGGGATTTCCTGAGCTCGAAGATATTTTCAACATTTTATGGAAAATAAGAATATTTGTATTAATGATATGATTTTTGTTGCCAAATGTTGTCTTCTCTTATTTTTACAGTTGAATATAGCGATCTCTCGGTCCCAAAGAAATGTTTTTTCTGATTTTCTGAGCTCGATACTATTTTCTTTATTTTATGGAAGATATGGATATTTTTATTAAATGATATTATTTTTATTGCTCAAGTTTGTCTTCAATTTTTTTAAGTTGAAGATGGAATCTCCCGGTTCCAACGGACATTTTTGTGAATTTTTCTGAGCTCATGGCTATTTTAAATGATGTTACTTATTAAATGATGTGATTTTATAACCAAAGTTTGTCTTCTTTTATTTTCCAATTGCAGATGGCGATCTTTATATTGAATGCTATATTTTTTGGCCTAATTTTGTCTTCTCTTATATTTTAGTTGAAGATGGCGTTCTCTTCGTCCCAGGACTTTTTTGCGGATTTTTCTGACCTCCGCGCTATTTTGCACATTTTCTGGAAGATATGGATCATTTTATTAAATGATATGATTTTGGCCTAATTTTGTCTTCTCCTATTTTTCATCGAAGCTGGCGATCTCCCTATTCCAACGAACATTGTTGTGGATATTTCTGAGCTTCGGGTTATTTTCCACATTTTCTAAAAGATATGGATCGTTTTATTAAATGATATCGGAGAAGATAAAATTAGGCCAAAAAAGATTTGTTGGAACCGGGAAATCGTCATTTCAACTGAAATATAAGAGAAGACAAAATTTGGAACCGGGAAATCTCCATCTTCATCTATAAAAATGCACATTGTAACCGAGATATCGCCATCTTCAACTGAAAAGATTTTTTATACCATTTTCTGAGCTTGGGGCTATTTTATACATTTTATGAAAGATATGGATGTTTTTATTAAATGATTTGAATTTTCTAGCCTAAATTTGTCTTCTTTATTTTCCAGTTGAAGATGGTGATCTTTCGGTTCCAATGGAAATTTTTGAGCATTTTTCTGAGTTCCGGCCTATTTTCCACACTTTTGGAAGACATGGATCGTTTTATTAAATGATATGATATTTTGGCCTAATTTTATCTTCTCTTATTTCCAGTTGAAGATGGCAATCTTCTGGTTCCAAGGACATTTTTGCGGATTTTTCTGTGCTTGGGACTATTTTCTACATTTCCTCGAAGAGTTGGATCTTTTACTTGATTTTTGTAGGCTAATTTTGTCTTCTCGTATTTTTCAGTTGAAGATGGCAATATCCCGGTTCCAACAAACATTTTAGCTGATATTCTTGAGCACGGTACTAGTTTCTTCATTTTCTATAAGATTTAGATCTTTTTAGTAAATGATATGATTTTTCTATCCTAATTTTGTCTTTCCTGATTTATCAATTGAAGATGGCGATCTCCCGGTTCCAACGGAAATTTTTTTGGATTTTTCTAACCCGGAGGCTATTTTCTATGTTTTATTGTCGATAGGATATTTTTATTAAATTATATGATTCTATAGCCTACGTTTATCTTCTCTTATTTTTCAGTTGAAGATGGCGGTCTCCCAGTTCCAACGAACATTTTTGCGGCCATTTCTGAACTCGGGGCTATTTCTTGAATTTTCTGGAAGATATCGATCATTTTATTAAATGATAAGATTTTTTGGCCAAAATTTGTATTCTCTTATTTTTTTTTCGCTAATGATGGCGATCTTCTGGGACCAACATATATTTTTGCAGATTTTCTAAGATATAGCCTATTTTCTGTATTATCTGGAAGAGATCAATCGTTTTATTACATGAAATGATTTTTTGACCTAATTTTTTCTTCTTCTTTTTCATTAAATTTGATGATCTCCATATTTTGACGGATATTTTTGCGGATTTTTCTGAGCTCGGGGATATTTTCCACATTTTATGGAAATAAGAACTTTATATTAAATGATTAGATTTCTACTGCCAAATTTTGTCTTCTCTTATTTTTCAGTTGAATATGGCAATCTCCCTGATCCATTGGACATTTTTTGGATTTTTTTGATCGGTGTGCTGTTTTCTTTATTTTATGGAAGATATGCATCTTTTTATTAAATGGTACGATTTTTATAGCATAAATTTGGCTTTTATTATTTTTAAGTTGAAGATCGCGATCTTCCAGTTTCAACGGACATTTTTGCAGATTTTTCTGAGCTCCGGCATATTTTCTACATTTTATGGAAGATATGTATCTTTTATTAAATGATATGAATTTTATACCATAAGTTTGTTTTCTCTTATTTTTCAATTGAAGATGGCGATCTTTATATTTAATGATATGATGTTTTGTCCTAATTTTGACTTCTCTTATATTTCAGTTAAAGATGGCCTACTCTCGGTCCCAAAGGAAATTTTTGCAAATTTTTCTGAGCTCCGGGCTATTTTCCACATTTTCTGCAAGATATGGAATGTTTTATGAAATGATATGGTTTTGGCCTAATTTTGTCTTCTCTTAATTTCCGGTTGAAGTTGGCAATCTCCCGGTTCTAATGGACATTTTTGCGGATATTTCTGAGCTAATGGATATTTTCCATATTTTCTGGAATATATATATCTTTTTTTAAATGATATAAGAGAAGACAAAATTAGGCCAAAAAATATCCGTTGGAACCGGGAAATCGCCATCTTCAACTGAAAGATAAGAGAAGAAAAAATTCGAAGCATGAAAATCGACATCTTCATCTATAAAATGTCCGTGGTAACCGGGATATCGGCATCTTCAACTTAAAATATTTTTGTATATCATTTTCTGAATTTGGTGCAATTTTATTCATTTTATGAAAAATAAGAATCTTTTTATTAATTGATATGATTTTTCAGTCCTAAATTTGTTTTCTCTTATTTTCTAGTTGAAGATGACGGTTGAAGATGACGATCTTTTTATTGAATGATTTGATTGTGGGTCTAATTTTGTCTTTCATATATTCTAGTTGAAGATGGCGATCACCCAGTTCCAAAGGACGTTTTTTCGGATTTTTCTGAGCTCAAGCATATTTTCCACATTTTTGAAAGAAATGGATTGTTTTATTAAATAATATGATATGTTGGCCCAATTTTGTCTTCTCTTATTTTTCAAGTTGAAGATGGCGATCTTCTGGTTCTAAAGAACATTTTTTACAGATTTTTCTAAGCTCGGAATTATTTTCTACATTTTCTGGAAGATATGGATTTTCTTTTATAGTATATTCTTTTTGTAGCCTAATTTTGTCTTCTCTTATTTTTTTCAGTAGAAGATTATGATATCCTGGTTCCAACGGATATTTTGGCCGATATAATTTCTGAGCTCAGGACTATTTTCTACATTTACTGAAAGATATAGATCTTTTTATTCAATGATATGATTTTTCTAGCCTAATTTTATCTTCTCTTCTTTTTAAATTGATGATGGCAATCTCCCGGTTCCAACGAAAAATTTTACGGATTTTTCAAAACTCAAGGCTATTTTCTTCATTTTATTGTAGATATGGATTTTTTTAATTAAATGATTAAGTTTGATAGCTTGCGTTTGTCTTCCCTTATTTTTCACTTGAAAATGGCAGTTTCCCGGTTCCGACGGAAATTTGTGCGGATTTTTCTGACCTCTTGGCTATTTTCTATATTTTCGGGAAGATAACGATCGTTTTATTAAATGCTATGATTTTTTGTCTACTTTTGTCTTCTCTTAAATTTTTCGTTAATGATGGCGATCTCCCGGGTCCCACGGACACTTTTGAGGATTTTTTTGAGCTCTGGGATATTTTCTGTATTATTTGGAAGATATCGATCGTTCTATTAAATGTTATGATATTTTGGCCTAATTTTTTCTTCTCTATTTTTCGTTAAATTTGGCGATCTCCCCGGTTCCGATGGATATTTTTGCGGATTTTTCTGAGCTCGGGGATAGTTTCTACATTTTATGGAAAAAAGAATCTTTATATTAAATGATATGATTTTTATTGCCAAATTTTGTCTTCTCTAATTTTTCAGTTGAACATGGCGATCTCCCAGATTCAACAAACATTTTTTTTTGGATTTTCTGATTTCTATGCTATTTTCTTTATTTTAAGGAGGATATGGATCTTTTTATTAAATGATATAATTTTTATAGCTTAAGTTTGTCTTCTGTTATTTTTCTGAGCTCCGGGCCATTTTCCACATTTTCTGGAAGATATGGAACGTTATTAAATGATATGATTTATTGGCCAAATTTTGGCTTCTCTTAATTTCCAGTTGAAATCCCACGATCTCCCGATTCCAACAGAAATTTTTAGGGATATTTCTAGGCTACATGATATTTTTCATATTTTCTGGAATATATGGATCATTTTTTAAAATGATATCCGAGAAGATAAAATTAGGCTGAAAATGTCCGTTGGAACTAAAAAATCGCCATCTTCAACTGACAGATAAGAGAAGATAAAATTTGGAATAGGAAAATCACCATCTTCATCTATGAAATGTCTGTGGTAACCGGGATATCGCCATCTTCAACTTAAAATATTTTTGTATATCATTTTCTGAGTTTGGTGCTATTTTATACATTTTAAGAAAGATATGGATCTTTTGATTAATTTATATGATTTTTCTGTCCTAAATTTATCTTCTCATATTTTCCAGTTGAAGATGACAGTTGAACATGACGACCTTTTTATTGAATGGTATGATTTTGGGCCAATTTTCTTCTCATATATTCTAGCTGAAGATGGCGATCACCCAGTTCAAACGGACATTTTTCCATATTTTTCTGAGCTCAGGCCTATTTTCCACATTTTTGCAAGATATGGATCGTTTTATTAAATGATATGATATTTTGGCCAAATTTAGTCTTATCTTATTTCCAGATGAAGAAGGCGATCTCATGGTTTTAACGGACATTTTTGCAGATTTTTCTGAGCTCGGAATTATTTTCTACATTTTTGGAAGATATGGATTTTCTTTTTACATTATATTCTTTTTGTAGCATAATTTTGTCTTCTCTTATTTTTTTAATTGAAGAAGACGATTTCCCGGTTCCAACGGACATTTTGGCCGATATTTCTGAGCTAAGAACTATTTTCAACATTTTCTGTAAGATATGTATCTTTTTATTCAATGGTATGGTTTTTCTATCCTAATTTTGTCATTTCTTCTTTTTAAATTGATGATGACGATCTCCCGGTTTCAATGAAAATTTTTACGGATTTTCTGAGCTCGATGCTATTTTCTACATTTTATTGTAGATATGGATTTTTAATTAAATGATATAATTTTTATAGCCTACGTTTGTCTTCTCTTATTTTTCACTTGAAAATGGCGATTTCCCGGTTCCAACAGAAATTTTTGCGGATTTTTCTGATCTTGGGGCTATTTTCTATATTTTCGGAAAGATAACGATCGTTTTATTAAATGCAATGAATTTTTGTCTAATTTTGTCTTCTCTTATATTTTTTGTTGATGATGGCGATTTTTTTGAGGATTTTTTGTTGATAACATCGATATTTTTGATGATTTATCTGATATCTGGGCTATTTTCTGTATTATTTGGAAGATATAGATCGTTTTTAAAATGATATGATATATTGGCCTAATTTTCACTTCTCTGTTTTTCGTTAAATTTTGCACTCTCCCGGTTCCGATGGATATTTTTGCAGATTGTTCGGAGCTCGGAGATATTTTCTACATTTTATGAAAAATAAGAATCTTGATATTAAATGATATGATTTTTATTGCCTAATTTTGTCTTCTTTTATTTTTTCGGTTGAACATAGCGATCGCCCCGGTTCTAACGGACATTTTTGCGGATTTTCTATTATCTGTGCTATTTTCTTGATTTTATGGAAGATAAAGATCGTTTTATTAAATGATATGATTTTTATAACCTAAGTTTGTTTCATCTTATTTTCCAATTTAAGATGGTGATATTTATATTAAATGATATGATTTTTTGGCCTAATTTTGTCTTCTTTTATATTTCAGTTGAATATGGCCTTCTCTCGATCCCCAAGGAAATTTTTGCAGATTTTTCTAAGCTCCGGTCTATTTTCCACATTTTCTGGAAGATATGGACGTTTATTAAATGATATGATTTTTAGGCCTAATTTTGTCTTCTATTAATTTCCTGTTGAAGTTGAAATTGGAAATCTCTCGGTTCCAACGAACCTTTTGCAGATATTTCTGAGCTCCGAGATATTTTTTATTTTCCTAGAATATATGGATCGTTTTATTAAATAATATTAAAGAAGACAAAATTAGGCCAAAAATGTCTGTTGGAGCCGGGAAATCACCATCGTCAACTGAAAGATAAGAGAAGCCAAATTCAAAATCGTGAAATCGCCATCTTCATCTATAAAACTATCCATTGTAACCGGGATATCGCCATCTTCAACTGGAAAGATTTTTATATATCATTTTTGAGCTTCGTGCTATTTTATTCATTTTATGAAAGATAAGTATCTTTTTATTAATTATAATGATTTTTCTGTCCTAAATTTGTCTTCTCTTATTTTCCAGATGAAGATGAAGATATTTTTATTAAATGATATGATGTTTTGGCCTAATTTTGACTTCTCTTATATTCCAGTTGAAGATAGTGATCACCTAGTTCTAACGGACATTTTTGGAGATTTTTTGAGCTCTGGCCTATTTTCCACGTTTTTGGAAGATTTGGATCGTTTTATTAAATGAAATGATATTTTGGCCTAATTTTGTCTTCTTTTATTTTTTTTTCTGTTGAAGATTGCGATCACCCAGTTTCAATGGACATTTTTTCGGATGTTTTTGAGCTCGGGATTATTTCTAACTTTTTCTGGAAAGTATGGATCTTTTATTACACTATATGATTTTTTAGCCTAATTCTGTTTTCTCTTATTTTTCAGTTGAAGATGGTGATATCCCGGGATAAATGGACATTTTGGCCAATAATTTTGAGCTCGGGACTATTTTCTACATTTTCTGTAAGATATGAATCTTTTATAAATGATATGATTTTTCTAGCCTAATTTTGCCTTCTCTTATTTTTCGATTGATGCTGGCGATGTCCTAATTTAAACGTAAATATTAGCAGATTTTTCTGAACTCGATGCTATTTTCTACATTTTATTGTCTATATGGATCTTTTTAATAAATGAAATAATTTTTAGAGCCTACGTTTGTCTGCTCTTATTTTTCACTTGAAGGTGACGGTTTCCCGGTTCCAACAGAAATTTTTGCGGATTTTTCTGATCTTGGGGCTATTTTCTGTATTTTCTGGTAGATAATGATCATTTTATTAAATGCTATGGTTTTTTGTCTAATTTTATCTTCTCTAAAATTATTCGTTGATGATGGCGATCCCCTGTTCACACGAATATTTTTTGAGGATTTTTCTAAGCTCTGGGCTATTTTATGTATTATCTGGAAGATATTGATCGTTTTATTCAATGATATGATATTTTGGCCTAATTTTTCCTTCTCTGTTTTGCATTAAATTTTGCGCTCTCCTGGTTTTGACGGATATTTTGGTAGATTTTTCTATGTTCGGGGATATTTTCTACATCTTTTTGGAAAATAAGAATCTTTATATTAAATGATATGATTTTTATTACCAATTTTGTCTTCTCTTATTTTTCAGTTGAACATAGCGATCTCCCGGTTCTAACAGAAATTTTTGTGGATTTTCTGAGCCTTG
>JAULAV010000053.1:785578-892548 GCA_030789695.1 Scilla litardierei | reverse complement strand
TCCTTCAAGTTCTACTTCAAGGCATAGGTGATTGTAAGTGTTGCTTTCATAATTTCATAACTTTCGTTATTTGAATTTGCTCTCGGGTTGTGAGAGCGGTTTGCTTGCTCCCAAGTTGTGGGAGTCAAGGTAAATCGATTGTTCTTTGATTTCACGTGTAGGGTTGCTACAAGTGGGTTTTAAGGAAACCTCATGTTAGGTTTCTAACTTGAGTATCCGGAGGTATCCGGGTGGAAGGGACGTAAGATTACCGGAAACAAGTCGGGAAGTGACTTGGGTAATCCGAACCCTTGAAACATCTCTGCGTTTGCGTGTGTTTCATTTTGGGTTTATTTTCTATTCCGCATTATTTTGTTGGATTGCACTTAAATTGGTGTAACTATCTTTTTAAATTGCATAAACACTATTCAATCACCCTTCTAGTGTTTTCCCCATAGACAGGATCCTTACAATTTTGTAGCCTAATTTTATCTTCTCTTATTTTTAAGTTGAAGATGGCGATATCCCTGTTCCAACAGAATTTTGCCCGATATTTCTGAGCTCGGGACTATTTTCAACATTTTCTGTAAGTTTTGTATAATTTTATTAAATGATATGATTTTTCTAGCCTAATTTTGTCTTTTCTTATTTTTCAATTGATAATGGCGATCTCCCTGTTCAAACAGAAATTTTAGCGGATTTTTTCTGAACTTGAGTCTATTTTCCACATTTTATTGTATATATGGATCTTTTTATTAAATGATATGATTTTAGCCTACATTTGTCTTCTCTTATTTTTCACTAGAAGATGCATGGGAACCGGGAAATTTTTGCGCATTTTTCTTTCCTCAGAGCTATTTTCTGTATTTTATTGAAGGTAACGATCGTTTTATTAAATGCTATGATTTTTTGTCTTATTTTGTTTTCTCTTAGTTTTTTCGTTGATGATGGCAATCTCCTGGTTCCAACGGACATTTTTGCTGATTTTTGTGATCTCCAGGCTATTTTCTAAATTTTCTATAAGCTATGGATCTTTATATTAATTGATATGATTTTTATGGCATAATTTTGTCTTCTCTAATTTTTTAGTTGTACATGGCGATCTTCCGGTTCTAATGGACATTTTTGCGATTTTTTAAACATGGTGCTATTTTCTGCATTTTATGGATATGGGTATATAAATTTAATGATATGATTTTTTAGGTTCTAATTATGTCTTCTCTTATTTTTCGTTGAAGATGTCGATCTCCTGGTTCCAAGCGACATTTCTGCTGATATTTCTGAGCTCTGGGCTATTTTACACATTTTCTGGAAGATATTTCTGTGGATTTATTTGACCTCCAAGCTATTTTTGCGCACTTTCTGGAAGATCTGGATCGTTTTATTAGATGATATGATTTTTTGGGCCGAATTTTTTTTCTCTTTTTTAGGTGATCACCTGGTTCCCGTAGACATTTTTTCCGATTTTTCTGAGCTTAATCCTAATTTATACATTTTTGAAAGGTGTATATCTTTTATAAAATAATATGATTTTTTGGCCTGATTTTGTCTTCTCTAATTTTCGGTTGAAGATGACGATATCCCGGTTTAAACAGACAGTTTTCCGGATTTTACTAAGCTGTGGCATATATTCCACATTTTTGGAAGATATGGATTGTTTTATTATATAATATGATATTTTGGCTTAATTTTGGCTTCTCTTTTTTCCAGTGGAAGATTTCGATCCCCGGTTCCAATGGACATTTTTTGCGGATTTTTCTGAGGTCTGGATTATTTTCTACATTTTCTGGAAGATATGAATCTTTCTATTACATTATATGATTTTTATGGCCAAATTTTACCTTCTCTTATTTTTCACTTGAAGATGGCGGTCTCCCAGTTCCAACGAAACGTTTGAAAATTTTTCTGACCTCGTGGCTATTTTTTGTATTTTCTGAAAGATATCGATCGTTTTATTAAATGATATGATTTTTGGCCTAATTTCATCTTCTTACATATATTTCTTCGGTGATGATGGTATCTTCAGGTTCCAACAGATATTTTTGCGGATTTTTCTGAGCTCTGGGATATTTTCTGCATTATCTGGAAGATATCGCTTGTTTTATTAAATGTTATGATTTTTTGGCTGAATTTTGACTTTTTTGTTAAATTTAGCAATCTCCCGGTGACGAAAAATATTTTTGCGGATTTTCTGAGCTCGAAAATATTTTCAACATTTTATGGAAAATAAGAATGTTTATATTAATGATATAATTTTTATTGCCAAATTTTGTCTTCTCTTATTTTTCAGTTAAACATAGCGATCTCTTGGTCCCAAAGAAATTTTTTCGCATTCTCTGAGTTCAGTATTATTTTCTTTATTTTATGGAAGATATGGATCTTTTTATTAAATAATATGATTTTTATTGCTCGAGTTTGTCTTCAATTTTTTTACGTTGAAGATGGAATCTCCCGGTTCCAATGGATATTTTTGTGAATTTTTCTAAACTCCGGGATATTTTAGATGATGTTATTTATTAAATGATGTGATTTTATAACCAAAGTGTGTCTTCTCTTATTTTCCAATTGATGATGGCGATCTTTATAATGAATGATATGATTTTTTGGCCTAATTTTGTCTTCTATTATACTTTTGTTGAAGATGGCATTCTCTTGGTCCCAGGACTTTTTTGTGGATTTTTCTTATCTCCGTGTCATTTTACGCATTTTCTGGAAGATATGGATCGTTTTAGTAAATGATATGATTTTTGGCCTAATTTTGTCTTCTCTTATTTTCCATCGAAGTTGGCGATCTCCCTATTCCAACGGACATTTTGTTGGATGTTTCTGAGATACGGGCTATTTTCGACATTTTCTGAAAGATATGGATCATTTTATTAAATGATATAGGAGAAGACAAAATTAGGCCAAAAAATGTTTGTTGGAACCGGGAAATCGTCATCTTCAACTGCAATATAAGAGAAGACAAAATTTGAAACCAGGAAGTCTCCATCTTCATCAATAAAAATGCACATTGTAACCGGGATATCGCCATCTTCAACTGAAAAGATTTTTATATCATTTTCTGAGCTTAGTGCTATTTTATACATTTTATGAAAGATATCGATCTTTTTATAAAATGATATGAATTTTCTAGCATAAATTTTTCTTCTTTATTTTCCAGTTGAAGATGGCGATCTCCCAGTTTCAATGGAATTTTTTGCAGATTTTTCTGAGTTCGGGCCTATTTTCCACACTTTTGGAAGACATTGATCGTTTTATTAAATGATATGATATTTTGGCCTAATTTTGTCTTCTCTTATTTCTAGTTGAAGATGGCAATCTTCCGGTTTCAAAAACATTTTTGTGGATTTTTCTATGCTCGGGACTATTTTCTACATTTCCACGAAGATTTGGATCTTTTTATTAGATTTTTGTAGGCTAATTTTGTCTTCTCTTATTTTCAGTTGAAGATGTCAATATCCCGGTTCCAACGGCATTTTAGCTGAAATTCCTGAGCACGGTACTAGTTTCTATATTTTCTGTAAGATTTAGTTCTTTTTAGTAAATGATATGATTTTTCTATCCTAATTTTGTCTTTCCTTATTTATCAATTGAAGATGGCGATCTCCTGGTTCCGATAGATTTTTTTTTGGATTTTTCTAACCTAGAGGCTATTATCTATGTTTTATTGTCGATATGGATATTTTTATTAAATTATATGATTCTATAGCCTACGTTTATCTTCTCTTATTTTTCACTTGAAGATGGCGGTCTCCCAGTTCCAACGGACATTTTTGCAGATATTTCTGACTCGGGACTATTCCTTGAATGATAAGATTTTTCTGACTCGGGACATTTTTCACTGGAAGACATCGACCGTTTTATTAAATGATAAGATTTTTTGCCCAAAATTTGTCTTCTTTTATTTTTTCGCTAATGATGGCAATTTCCTGGAACCAACCGATATTTTTACGGATTTTCTGAGATATAACCTATTTTATGTATTATCTGGAAGAGATCGATCGTTTTATTAAATGGTATGATTTTTGACCTAATTTTTCTGCTTCTTTTTCGTTAAATTTGGTGATCTCCAGGTTCTGACGGATATTTTTGCGGATTTTTTCTGAGCTCGGGGATATTTTCTACTTTTTATGGAAAATAAGAATATTTATATTAAAATGATATTATTTCTACTGCCAAATTTTTGTCTTCTCTTATTTTTCAGTTGCACATGGCAATCTCCCAGATCCAATGGACATTTTTTTGATTTTCTGATCATTGTGCTATTTTCTTTATTTTATGGAAGATATGGATCTTTTATTAAATGGTATGATTTTTATAGCTTCAACCTGTCTTCTATTATTTTTAAGTTGAAGATTGTGATCTTCCAGTTCCAACGGACATTTTTGCAGTTTTTCTGAGCTCCGACATATTTTCTACATTTTATGGAAGATATGGATCATTTTATTAAACAATATGAATTTTATAACCTACGTTTGTTTTCTCTTATTTTCCAGTTGAAGATGGCAATCTTAATATTTAATAATATGATTTTTTGGCCTAATTTTGTCTTCTCTTAATTTCTAGTTGAAGTTAGCGATCTCCCGATTCCAACGAACATTTTTGCGGATATTTCTAAGCTACTGGATAGTTTCCATATTTTCTGGAATATATGGATCGGTTTTTAAATGATATCATTGAAGACAAAATTAGGCCAAAAAATATCCGTTGGAACTGGGAAATCGTCATCATCAACTGAAAGATAAGAGAAGACAAAATTCGGAACAGGAAAATCGCCATCTTCATCTATAAAATGTCCGTGGTAACCGGGATTTTGCCATCTTCAACTTAAAATATTTTTGTATATCATTTTCTGAGTTTGGTGCTATTTTATTCATTTTATGAAAGATATGGATCTTTTTATTAATTGATATGATTTTTCTATCTAAATTTTTTATTCTCTTATTTTCCAGTTGAAGATGACGGTTGAAGATGACGATCTTTTTTTAAATGATATGATTTTAGGCCTAATTTTGTCTTCTCATATATTCCAGTTGAAGTTGGCGATCACCCAGTTCAAAAGAACGTTTTTCCGGATTTTTTTGAGCTCAGGCCTATTTTCCACATTTTTGGAAGATATGGATCATTTTATTAAATAATATGATATTTTGGCCAAATTTTGTCTTCTCTTATTTTTCTAGTTGAAGATGGCGATCTCATGGTTCTAACAAACATTTTTATGGATTTTTCTGAGCTCGGAATTATTTTCTACATTTTCTCGAAGATATGGATTTTCTTTTACAGTATATTCTTTTTGTAGCCTAATTTTGTCTTCTCTTATTTTTTTCAGTTGAAGATGATGATATTCTGGTTCCAACGGACATTTTGGCCGATATTTCTAAGCTCAGGACTATTTTCTAAATTTTATGAAAGATTTGGATCTTTTTATTCAATGATATAATTTTTCTAGCCTAATTTTGTCTTCTCTTCTATTTAAATTGATGATGGCGATATACCGGTTCCAACAAAGTTTTTTACGGATTTTTCTGAACTCAAGGCTATTTTCTATATTTCATTATAGATATGGATTTTTTAAGTAAATGATATAAGTTTTATAGCCTACGTTTGTCTTCTTTTATTTTTCGCTTGAGAATGGCGGTTTCCCGGTTCCAAAGGAAATTTGTGCGGATTTTTCCGATCTCCTGGCTATTTTCTATATTTCGGGAAGATAACGATCATTTCATTAAATGCTATGATTTTTATCTAATTTTGTCTTCTCTATGATGGCAATCTCCCGGTTCCCACGGATATTTTGAGGATTTTTTGAGCTCTGGGCTATTTTCTGTGTTATTTGGAAGATATTGATTGTTTTATTAAATGATATGATATTTTGGCCTAAATTTGTCTCCTCTTTTCGTTAAATTTGGCGATCTCCCAGATTTATCTTAGCTCGGGGATAGTTTCTACATTTTATGGAAAATAAGAATCTTTACATTAAATGTTATGATTTCTATTGACAAATTTTGTCTTCTCTTATTTTTCAGTTGAACATGTCGATCTTCCCGATCCAACGGACATTGTTGTTCTGATTTTCTGATCTCTATGCTATTTTATTTATTTTATGGAAGACATGGATCTTTTTATTAAATGATATGATTTTTATAGCTTAAGTTTGTCTTCTGTTATTTTTCTGAGCTCCGGGCCATTTTCCACATTTTCTGGAAGATATGGAACATTTTATTAAATGATATGATTTATTGGCCTAATTTTGTCATCTTTTAATTTCCAGTTGAAGTCCCGCGATCTCTCGGTTCCAAGAGAAATTTTTGGGATATTTTTATGTTACGGGATATTTTTCATATTTTCTGGAATATATGGATCCTTTTTTAAATGATATCAGGAAAGACAAAATTAGGCCAAAAATGTACGTGGAACTGGAAAATCGACATCTTCAACTGAAAGATATGAGAAGACAAAATTCGGAACAAGGAAATCGCCATCTTCATCTATAAAAGATCTGTGGTAACCGTGATATCGCCATCTTCAACTAAAATATTTTTGTATATCATTTTTTGATTTTGGTGCTATTTTATTCATTTTAAGAAAGAATGGATCTTTTTATTAATTGATATGATTTTTCTGTCCTAAATTTGTCTTCTCTTATTTTCCAGTTGAAGATGCCAGTTAAAGATGACGATCTTTTTATTAAATGATATGATTTTGGGCTTAATTTTGTCTTCTCATATATTCCAGTTGAAGATGGCGATCACCCAGTTCCAACGGACATTTTTCCAGGTTTTTCTGAGCTCAGGCTTATTTTCCGCATTCTTGGAAGATATGGATCGTTTTATTAAATGATATGATATTTTGGCCAAATTTAGTCTTCTCTTATTTCCAGTTGAAGATGACGATCTCCTGGTTTTCACAGACATTTTTGCATATTTTTCTGACGTCGGAATTATTTTCTATATTTTCTGGAAGATATGGATTTTCGTTTAACAGTATATTTTTTTGTAGCATAAGTTTGTCTTCTCTTATTTTTTTCAATTGAAGATGATGATATCCCGGTTCCAACGGACATTTTGGCCGATATTTCTAAACTAAGGACTATTTTCTAAATTTATATAAGATATGGACCTTTTTATTCATAGATATGATATTTCTATCCTAATTTTGTCTTCTCTTCTTTTTAAATTGATGATGACGATCTCCTGGTTCCAGCGAAATTTTACGGGTTTTTCTGCACTCGATGCTATTTTCTACATTTTATTGTAGATATTGATTTTTTAATTAAATGATATATTTTTTAGCCTACGTTTGTCTTCTCTTATTTTTTCACTTGAAAATGGTGGTT
This sequence comes from Scilla litardierei, assembly GCA_030789695.1. Lineage (NCBI taxonomy): Eukaryota > Viridiplantae > Streptophyta > Magnoliopsida > Asparagales > Asparagaceae > Scilla > Scilla litardierei. Next base: position 885,233 of record JAULAV010000053.1, on the reverse strand, counting down.
TCCCGGTTCCAACGGAAATTTTTGCGGATTTTCTGACCACGAGGTTATTTTCTATATTTCTGGAAAGATAACGATCATTTTATTAAATACTATGATTTTTTGCCAAATTTTGTCTTCTCTTAGATTTTTCGTTGATGATGGCGATCTCCTGGTTCACACCAATATGTTTGAGGATTTTTCTGAGATCTAGGCTATTTTTCTGTATTATTTAGAAGACATAGATCGTTCTATTCAATGATATGATATGTTGGCCTAATTTTCCCTTCTCTGTTTTTCGTTAAATTTTGCACTCTCCCGGTTCCGATAGATATTTTTGGAGATTTTTCGGAGCTTAGAGATATTTTCTACATTTTATGGAAAATAAAAATCTATATATTAAAAGATATGATTTTTATTAACAAATTTTGTCTTCTCTTATTTTTTTGGTTAAACATAGCAATCGCCTGGTTCTAACGGACATTTTTTCGGATTTTCTAATATCTGTGCAATTTTCTTTATTTTATGGAAGATATGGATCTTTTTATTAATGATATGATTTTTATAGCTTAAGTTTGTCTTTTATTATTTTTAAGTTGTAGACGACAATCTCCCGGTCCCAACAGACATTTTTGCAGATTTTTCCGAGCTCCGGCATATTTTCTACATTTTATGAAAGTATGGATGGTTTTATTAAATGATATGATTTTATAACATATGTTTGTTTCTTCTTATTTTCCAGTTTAAGATGGCAAACTTTATATTGAATGATATGATTTTTTGGCCTAATTTTGTCTTCTCTTATATTTCAGTTGAAGATGGCCTTCGCTCGGTCCCTAAGGAAATTTTTGCAGATTTTTCTAAGCTCTGGGCTATTTTCCAGATTTTCTGGAAGAAATGGAACGTTTATTAAATGATATGATTTTAGGCCTAATTGTCTTCTCTTAATTTCCTGTTGAAGTTGAAGTTGGCGATCTCCCTGTTCCAACGGACGTTTTTGCGGATATTTCTAAGCTCCGGGATATTTTCTATTTTTCTGGAATATATGGATCGTTTTATTAAATAATATCAAAGAAGACAAAATTAGGCCAAAAAAATGTCTGTTGGAGCAGGTAAATCGCCATCTTCAACTGAAAGATAAGAGAAGACAAAATTCGAAATCGTGAAATCGCCATCTTCATCTATAAAAATGTCCGTTGTAACCGGGATATCGCCATCGTCAACTGAAAAGATTTTTATATATCATTTTCTGAGATTGGTGCTATTTTTATACATTTTATGAAAGATATGGATCTTTTCATTAATTGTAATGATTTTTCTGTCCTAAATTTGTCTTCTCTTATTTTCCAGATGAAGAACAAGATATTTTTATTAAATGATATGATGTTCTGGCCTAATTTTGACTTCTCTTATATTCCAATTGAAGATGGCAATCACCTAGTTCAAACAGACATTTTTGCGGATTTTTTAAGCTCTGACCTATGTTCCACATTTTTGGAAGATTTGGATCGTTTTATTAAATGAAATGATATTTTGGCCTAATTATGTCTTCTCTTATTTTTTTGTTGAAGATCACCCAATTCCAACGGACATTTTTTGCAGATTTTTCTGAGCTCGGGATTATTTTCTACTTTTCTGGAATGTATGGATCTTTTATTACACTATATGATTTTTGTAGCCCCATTTTGTCTTCACTTATTTTTCAATTGAAGATGGTGATATACCGGGATAAACGGACATTTTGGCCGATAATTCTGAGGTCTGAACTATTTTCTACATTTTCAGTAAGATATGGATCTTTTATTAAATGATATAATTTTTCTGGCCTAATTTTATCTTCTCTTATTTTTCAAATGATGGTGGCGATCTCCCAATTCAAACGTAAATATTAGCGGATTGTTTTGAACTCGATGCTATTTTTATATTTTATTGTCGATATGGATCTTTTTATTAAATGATATAATTTTTAGCGTCTACGTTTGTTTTCTCTTATTTTTCACTTGAAGGTGACGGTTTCCTGGTTCCAACAGAAATTTTTGCAGATTTTTCTGACATTGGGGCTATTTTCTGTATTTTTCTGGTAGATAATGATCATTTTATTAAATGTTATGGTTTTTTGGCGAATTTTATCTTTTCTTAAATTATTCGTTGATGCTGGCAATCCCCGGTTCACACGAATTTTTTTGAAGATTTTTCTGAGCTCTGGGCTATTTTCTGTATTATCTGGAAGATATTGATCGTTTTATTCAATGATATGATATTTTTGCCAAATTTTTCTTTCTCTCTTTTTCATTAAATTTTGTGCTCTCCTGGTTCCGACGGTTATGATTGCGGATTTTTCTTAGTTCGGGGATATTTTCTACATTTTTGGAAAATTAGAATCTTTATATTAAATGATATGATTTTTATTACCTAATTTTGTCTTCTCTTATTTTTCAGTTGAACATAGCGATCTCCCGGTTCTAACAAAAATTTTTGTGGAGTTTCTTAGCTCTGTGCTATTTTCTTTATTTTATGGAAGATATGGATCTTTTTACTAAATGATATGCTTTTTATAGCTTAAGTTTGTCATCTATTATTTTTAAGTTGAAGATGGTGATCTTCTGGTTCCAACAGATATTTTTGCGGATTTATCTAAGCTCATGGATATTTTCTACATTTTTGGAAGATATGCATCTTTTTATTAAACGATATGATTTTTATAACCTACGTTTGTCTTCACTTATTTTCGAGTTGAAGATGGCGATCTTTATTTTGAATGATATGATTTTTTGGCCTAATTTTGTCTTCTCTTATTTTTCAGTTGAAGATGGCATTCTTTCAATCACAACAGACAATTTTGCTGATTTTTCTGAGCTCCAGGCTATTTTCCGCATTTTCTGGAAGATAGGTATCGTTTTATTAAATTGTATGATTTTTGGCCTAATTTTATCGTCTCTTATTTTCCAGTAGAAGTTGGTGATCTCCCGGTTCCAATGGACATTTTTGCAGATATTTCTGATGTCAAGGCTATTTTCACATTTTTTGGATATATGGATCAATTTATTAAATGATATCTGAGAAGACAAAATTAGTCCAAAAAATGTCCGTTGGAACCGAAAAATCACCATCTTCAACTGAAATATAAGAGAAGACAAAATTTGAAACCGGAAAATCGCCATCTTCATCTATAAAAATGTCCATTGTAACTGGGATATTTGAGATCTTCACAGAAAAGATTTTTATATATCATTTTCTGAGCCTGATCTATTTTCTTCATTTTATGAAATATATGAATCTTTTTATTAATTGATATGATTTTTCTAGCCTAAATTTGTCTTCTCTTAATTTCCTGTTGAAGATGTCGATCTTTTTATTAAATGATAAAATATTTTAGCCTAATTTTGTCTTCTCTTATATTCCAGTTGAAGATGGCGATCTCCCAGTTCCAACGGACATTTTTACGGATTTTTCTGAGCTCCGGCTTATTTTCCACATTTTTGGAAGATATCGATCATTTTTTAAATGATATGATATTTTGCCTTCATTTTTGTCTTCTCTTATTTTCAGTTGAAAATGGCGATCTCCCGGTACCAATAGATATTTTTGCAGATATATCTGAGCTCGGGGCTTTTTTCTACACTTTCGGGAAGATAAGAATCGTTATATTATATGACATGATTTTTATATCCTAAATTTATCTAATCTTATTTTTAGTTGAAGATGGCGATCTCCAGGTTCCTACATTTTTTGTGGATATTTCTTAGTTTGGGGCTTTTGTACATTTTCTGAGAGACAAGAACCTTTTTATTAAAGGATACAATTTTTTTGGCCTAATTTTGTCAACTCATTTTTAATTGAATATGGCAATCTCCTAGTTCCAACGGACATTTGTAAGGGTTTTTCTTAGTTCGGGGCTATTTTCTACATTTTATGGCAGATATGTATATTTTTATTAAATGATATGAATTTTGGCTTCATTTATTTTTCTGTTGAAGATGACGATCACCAGGTTCCAACATACATTTTTGTGGATTTTTCTGGGCTTCGATCTATTTTCTACATTTTCTGTATGATATGCATGTTTGTTTTAAATGAAATGATTTTTATAAACTAATTTTTTGTTATTTTATTATTTAGTTGAAGATGGCAATTTCCGGTCCAAACGAACATTTTTGCGGAATTTTCAGAGCTTGTGGTTATTTTTTATTTTCGGGAAGTGATGAAATTTTTTATTGAATGATATGATTTTTTTGGACTTATTTTTTCTTCTCTTATTTTTTGGTTGAAGATGTTGATCTCCCGGTTCCAATGTACATTTCGGCAGATTTTTTTGGGCTCCGGGCAATTTTCTAAATTTACGTAAAGTTATGGATCTTTTAAATAAATGATATGATTTTTATAGCCTAATTTTGTCTTCTATTTTTTTTCAGTTGAACATAGCGATCTCCCGGTTCCAACGAACATTTTTTTGGATTTTCTGAGCTTGTTGCTATGTTCTTTATTTTATTAAAGAAATGGATCTTTTTATTAAATGATATGATTTTTATTGCTCAAATTTGTCTTCAATTATTTTTAATTGAAAATGGGATCTCCCGGTTTCAACGGACATTTTTGCGGATTTTTTTGAGTTCAGAGCTATTTTATATATTTTATGGAAGATATAATCTTTTTATTAAATGATATGATTTTTATAACCAAAGTTTGTCTTCTCTTATTTTCCAATTGAAGATGGCGATCTTTATATTGAATGATATGATTTTTTGGACTAATATTGTCTTCTCTTATATTTTAGTTGAAGATGGCATTCTCTTGGTCCCAAAGGGCATTTTTGCGGATTTTTCTGAGCTTTGCGCTATTTTCCCCATTTTCTGGAAGATATGGATCGTTTTATTAAATGATTGTTATGAGTGGGGAGACTTATGGTCTCCCCTCTCATTTATCCACCATAAACACCCCATACATGGTAGTGAGGTGGACCTTTGGTATACTAGAGACCATTGGTACCCCTTATTAACATGTTGATATAATAAAATGGCACCATGAGCTATAGCCATGGTTAATTGATCTCCAACACGTTATCAGCATGACTTCGCTCTAACAGAAATTTTTCTGAGCCAACAAAATTTCCCTCTTGCAAAGGAATCTTGTAGTTGCGGCAAAGCTTTTGCGACAATGATCGACTGATTTCTTTCACGGATTGCGGGAGCGTGGATTTTTATCTATGGATTTTATTTGTTCTTCCCTATATCTTTGATCCAGAGATAAAAATTCTAATCCCGTAGATATATATTATGGACCGTATTCTATTTTTTTACATATGTATGTTGATTGATTTACTCAAATCAACATGTAAAAAATAGAAAAAAATCAATATTTTTTTCACCAAAATTCCCCTAATTTGGTAGACTAGGAAGAAATGTAGCACTTGTGCAGGACATGCGTAGTCTATGCATCTTTATGAATTTATTGAGTATCAGTGTGTCACGCCCCTGTCAACGTAGACGCATCCGTGTGACATACGTGATGTTCAAAATCATACGAGAGTTTTAACCATATGCAAATGCATGCGAAGTGAAATAAAAATTTGCATAGTTTTATTATGTATTTGATTTGGATAAATGATGGGCTTTGACATTTATGAACTATTTAATGATGTCATGCCATTAGAAACTGAGGATTAGTGGTGCCGATTTTAATAAAGATGTGACATGTCATTTGAATTTGGTTTAAGTACGAATTTATTGGAAGATTAGATTTTTTTATCAAGTTAAATTTTAATGCTTTTATATTAAAAAAATTTGACCCAGAGTATCTGTTACTAGTCAGCCCACAACATCTCGAAGAGAAATCCCAGTTCCAACTCTGAAGGGAAAATTGTAATTATAATAGTAGAGATGATGTCTAAGAATAAGTCTAGTACTTAAAATTAACACTAGTTTTCTCTCAACATTATTCTCATGCAATTATGCATTAAAGATGTTACATGAACCCAAACCTTTTTTTAAGTTGTTTAGGGAGTACTTAAAACCAGCTCCTAAAAATTAACACTGGTTTTCTCTCAACATTATTCTCATGCAATTATTTTTGCATCACTTATCATATGGGCTATTAGCCCATTTACCCATTTATTATAAATAAAAATTAAGATTATTTTTGTCTGTTTGGCCTGCAGCATGCAGCAAGCCTAAGGGCTTTTATTGACATAATTGGGTTATGTTATTCTTCTGATTTAAATATAAATTTAGCTCAAAAAATTTCCATTAATTCTAGAAGAATATCAGAAAATATCAGGTTATTACTGGAAATTCTGAAAAATCTAGATAAATTGATGTGTTGCATTAATATTCATTTTGGGATATTATTTGTTTGTGGTCCATATAATATCAATAACATCACTATCTGCATAATTTGGATAAATAAGACTTTTTATTTAATAATTATGGACGGTCCTGAGGTCGCTCTGCCGTTATTTATCTAACCTAACGGTGCATGATATGTCTCCACGTGGCCCAAGTATTATTAAATATTTTATATTTCTCCAATATATTGCGTGCGATGTTGATTAAATTAAATTTGATAAGCATGTGATGTTGCACAATTATTTATGCCTACGTTTGTTGCATAATTTATAAATTGCGTGGATATTTAATAAATTACGTTGTGGTTTTGGATCGGCCAATTTGTCACCATTTCATATTCCTCGTATTTTCTTTTCTTTTTTGAGAGAAATTGTAGTGAGGACATAATTTGTATAAAGCCAAAGACCAAAGTTTTATTCCTAGAAGACGGAGGCCAAATTGCAAATTTGCAGGGACCCCAATGGGTTTCCAAGTTGTAATTTTTTATTTTAGTCGTTTGTATTTCCTAGACTGTATAATTTTGGACTTTGGACTTTATTATATGGTGGCTGGCCGATCCACGCAACTAATTTATTAGCTTTACATGAATTTCTAATATGTTTTATTAATTCATGTTGATACGTCTATTTTACGGAAGCCCAACAGCTTGGGCCCAAAGGCGCAGCCCACCAAACGAAGCCCGAAAGAACATGGAGCTGGAAACCCAACTACCGATCAGAAGCCCGTCTGCGAGATCAGGCCCGCCCGACAAGGCCCCTTCGAGGGCCCCCGAACGGCGATCCAACCCGGCCCCGGAAACGCGCAAGTCACTCGCCCACTCCAGCGATAACCGCTCCCCCGGGCCCGCGACCACTTAATGGCGGTAATGGGGAGGTGCTGGCATGGTGCAGGGAACGACGATAGGGAGGCGGAGTGAGGGGGCACGATCGGGGGCGGACGAGGGACGTGAGTCGTGGGCAATCGCGACGGGAGGCCTATAAAAGGGCTAGAAGGACGACTAGACAAAGGACCGCATCTGAGGTAACTAAAACCTAAGGTACTCCATCAATGACCTAGTTCCCCCATCTCACCTCCTTCCTCCCCCGCTCGCGCCGGTAGACGCCGTTCCGATCTCCTCTCGAGTCGAACCGTCTCAACCGAGCTTCCTCTTTCAGATCACCGTCTGACTTAGGCATCGGAGGGGATTTGGCCGGAACCAAGGTCCGGCCCCCCTGACGAGTGTTCTCGTCTACGCAGGGAAACATCAGATCCACGAGCCGAGGCTTCCCCTCCGCCCCACACAGGCCACACATCAAGCAAGACGACCGAGGCTACTCCTCGTCGTCCGACCGCCCGAGGCCGAGCACTTCCGTCCGAGCCGAGGCTTCCCCTCCGCTCACGAGGCGCCGAGGCTATCCCTCGCCATCCGACCGTCCGAGGCCGAGCGTCTCACACCGGGCCGAGGCTTCCCCTCGCCCCCCTTGTGGCCGAGGATCTAGACCCGGCCCAGCCGACGCGTTCCACGTCATCCGCAACTCCGATTCGCGCCGCGTCTGCACCGACTCGACACACCCGAGGGACCCAAGTCGGCCCCTTGACCACGTTGACCGGGTGATCCATGGTCAACGCTTTTGTAGTGAGAAAACACTCTGAAACATCTGGCACCGTCTGTGGGAAACGAACTGTCCCACGAAGAAACAAACCGCACCTGCAATGGCACGAGCCTGCAACGGAAAGAGACGCATGCCCCCCATCCCGGAGGAGGGGAATGGCGCACCCAACAGCAACCTTGAGGACGCACCCGACGACAATCACCCCGCCCCCTCAACCGAAGAGACTGGCGGGTCGGAACTAGCCACGCAGGGGCAGCTCCGCGCCCTGGCCCAAGAGACCAATGTGAGCATCCAGACGTTGGTCGTAACGGTACAGCAGCTCGTCAGTGCTGCGCCAGCCAACGGAGACGTGTTGGGCGACGACCATCGTTGGGTGGGGGGGCCCCCGCTCTTACGGTCCGCTGTGGTCGATGACCACGGGAACCGAAGACCGAACACGGAGCGTCGGTTCACGTTGTTCGGCTCCCGTCAGGCGAGATCACGCGCCTCCTCCCCTTATCGTGAAAGGAGCCGAAGAGAAACCGAAGGCACGGGGGACGAATCGGTGACCGCGTCGTCTCGTCGGCCACGATCACCCCACCGCAGAAGAAGCGATCGACACCACTCGAGAGACCGATCATGGCGGAGCGGGAGCTCCCGCCGGAGGAGCCGAGAACGCCGGGTCAGCCCGACCACCAGTGTGTCGAGGGCCGTGGAGCCAGCCCCGCCGGTGCCTGTGCCCCCTCCACCACCGAACGAGCTGGAGGTAGGCAGGTGTCGGACCCCCGGGGGCATCCACGGAGACCGGTGCCCTCTGTCGCGGAGAATAACCGACGCGCGGGTCCCCTCCCGATTCAAGATCCCGGCGCTGGGGAAGTACGACAGGATAGGAGACCCGGGAAACCACGTGATGGACTATGAGGGGACATGTCCTTCCAAGGAGCCGACGATGACATGCTCTGCAGGGGCTTCTATTCGACCCTTAGGGGAGCGGCGAGAACCTGGTACCGCAGCCTACCCAACCGCTCCATCAACAGCTTCGAGGAACTCACCCAGCTGTTCTGCAAACAGTTCATGGCAGGGCGACAGGTAATGCCTGATGCTGAACATTTGTTTAACATAGTGCAGGGCCCGACCGAGCCGCTCTGACAGTTTATGCGCCGCTTCAACGCGGAACGGCTGAACGTGAACAGCCCCCCCGACCTTGTTGTCCAAACGGCCCTAAAGAAAGGGCTGCGCCATAGAGGCCTGAAGAAATCTCTGTACAACGATCCCCCGAAGGACCTCCCTGGGATCATGGCGAGAACCGAGCGCTTCATGTTGACCGAGGAGACCTTGGCCATTGAGGCAGGAAAGGCCAGCCGAGGGACCAAACGCGGCGATGGCGAGCGCCGCAGTCCCGAAGGGTACCGGACCGAGAAGAGGACGAGAAACAGGCAGCGGGGAGAGGGTACCAGGGACGCCACCCCAGACGCCGTCCTCGCTCAAGTACAGAAGGAAGAGCGCGCCGATCGCCCCCCACCAAAGACAAAAAGAGGGGGGAAGAATTGGGAAAAGTACTGCAAATACCACAAGGACAATGGCCACGATACTGAAGACTGCTGGCACCTAAAGAAGGACATTGAGAAGCTGATGAGCCGAGGGCACGCAAGGAATTTAGCTGACGAGCCGGCCCACGGAGAAGGAACCTCCATGCAGCCGGACAAGGGGAAGAAGATCAACACCGTCCAAGGACCCCTCCGCATCATAGAGTGAGCAGGCGAGGCCCCTCCCCCCAGTCGCAGCCTAGTCCGGAGGAGATTATCTAGGTTTACATCCCTCTGTCTAGCTTTATTTCCTGTTTTCTTTCCTCCAAATGTACTAGTCCAATAGGACCCTTAAGAGTACAAACGCATTCCCTTTTATCTTTTCTTTATCTTCGACGGAATCAACATTTCACTAATGGTGCATAAGAGTGAAGACAGCCGCCTCACCGGATGGGGGGTCAGACAAAACCAGTCCCAAGACGAGGAGCTTCGCCCCCGCCGACCGACTCCTTCGCTCGTAAGTTTGGGGGGCAATCCTCCCAGCCAGCACAAATGCCGACCGGTCCTAAGCAGAGGAGCTCCGCCCTCGCCGACCGATTCCTTCGCTTGTAAGTCTGGGGGCAATTCCCCCAGCCAGCCCAGACGCCGACCGGTCCTAAGCCGAGGAGCTTTGCCCTCGCCGACCGACTCCTGCGCTCGCAAGTCTGGGGGCAATTCCCCCAGCCAGCGCGGACGCCGACCGGTCCTAAGCCGAGGAGCTTTGCCCTCACCGACCGTCTCCTGCGCCCGTAAGTCTGGGGGCAACTCCCCCCAGCCAGTGCGGACGTCGATTGGTCCTAAGCCTAGGAGCTTCGCCCTCGCCGACCGACTCCACCGCTCGTAAGTCTGGGGGCAATTCCCCCAGCCAGCGCAAACGTCGACCGGTCCTAAGCCGAGGAGCTTCGCCCTCGCCAACCGACTCCACCGCTCGTAAGTCTGGGGGCAATTCCCCCAGCCAGCGCAAACGCCGACCGGTCCTAAGCCGAGGGGCTTTGCCCTCGCCGACCGTCTCCTTCGCTCGTAAATCTGGGGGCAATTCCCCCAGCTAGCTCGGGCGCCGACCGGTCCTAAGCCGAGGAGCTACACCCCCGCTGACCGACTTCGCTGCTCATAAGACCGGGGGCAGCCCCCCTAGTCATCAAGGACGTTAACCGACTTGTCCACTCCGGGGGCAAGGGACAATCTCCCGGAGAAAGGAGGCGAGCGACCACTGTCTGCAGAGGGGCCGAGGTCGCAGCAACAAAGCAAAATACGCGAGAAGTTCGAGTAAGTCAATTTCATTTCCAACAATTGACCAAGGTACAAAAGTGTGTCTTATTTACAGGAAATCGAAGTGGAGAAACCTCCCTACAAATAATCCGCTCTCGGCAGACAACAAAATTCGCCACCTACAGAAACTAGGGTAACGCCGGCAGAGCAAAACTTGTCGACCAAGAACACAAAGTCGCTGGCTTAGGCGATCATCCTTGCAATCAGCAATTTTTCGCTCCGAAGCAAATAACCGGTAAAGAGGCCAATGGAGATTGCGGGGCCGAGAATCCATTTCAAGTAGACCGGCCCAAAGCGAAGCGGATGCTAAAAAATTTGAGGATAAAAACAAGGATGACAGGCCAGGAAGGACGACCTAGGGGGCCCGGGCTCGAGAGGACGCATCCTCAGGTGCCTCGCCCTGCTCGGATCGAGGGGGATCGACAGGCGGGGGAGCTTGCCAAACACGCTCCGCGCAATCCCGGAAGGAGGACTGGACGAATTCGACGATCCGGGGGCCGATAAGGCCTTCATATGTACCAAAGGCTTCCCTGAGGACCTCGAAGATCCTCTCCCCCAGAGTCCCGACGACGCCCCTCTCCACCTCCTCCGCAAACCGTGCCACCTGACGACGATCCGACAGTTCCTTCTGAAGCTCCTCTCTCTCCAGGCGGAACGACTCCGCCGCTTCCTCGGCCGATTGCCGAGCGTCCTCCAACTTTCCCTGGAGGTCATCCACGCATCCCTCTAGCTCGGCCACCCGGAGCTTGAGATGCCGAGACTCCATCTGGGCCTCCGTTATAGCTACCTTCGCAGCCCCGGCCCGCTCGCGGTCCCTCGCTGAGGACACCTCCAGCTCCCTCAAATGGGCGGCTCGACGCTGCGACTCGACAGCGAGTGTTGAACCCTGAAACGACAAGACATGGCCAAGAAGAGAGCGAAGGAAAGAAAAGGACGACAGAATAACCAAACCTGTTGAAGGATCCAGACCAAGGAGTCTGACACATTGTCGGCAGAGATCCTCTCGAGGAGACTACGGTCCCGGGGGAGGACGGAGCCCTCGGCGAACTGCTGAGCCAGGGCTCGGTCGACGAACACCGAACCCCCGGGGGTGACCTCGAGGGAGGCCGAGCTGCCCGCCAATAGGGCACCGATCCCTGATATTGGAGGCGGAGACGCCGCGACGGGGGTGGTTGTCAGGGCCACCGGAAGATCCCGGCGAAAACTGCCGGGGGTACGGAGCACACCTGACTGGAGGGAGCCTCACCTTCCCTCCTCCTCTTCCCCCCCGTGAGGCTCGGCAGGCACCGAAGGGGAGCGTTTCTGCCTCGGGCCACCTCTGCCCTCGGGGACAAGAGGGGGCACGCCAAGCGCAAGGGAAGCTGCACCGGACCCGTCGTTGCCCCCCGCCTCTTGGGCTGACGGGGCGGATCCAGCCCTTGCGACCCCCCCGGGGAGGAGATCGCCAGAAGAAGAGGCGGGAGGCGCGGCCACCACCTTGCCCACGGAGGGCTCGGCTCAACGCACCTCCTCCTCAACGGTCCGCCGAGGCGCCCTTCCAGAGGTACTGCCCCGGCTTCGAGCGGCTCCACGACGGATCAGCTCATCAACATCGCGGGGGAACTCGCGACCAGCCATTCTTGCAAGGGAAACCGAAATCAGGGTAAGCTACGGGGCAATCCATGACTGAAAAAGCGACCTACCCGGAGACCACAAGACGGCCTTCAGGAGTAGGTCGTCCAACAAAGACCAGATGGACTTCGCCTCCAAGGGGAGGGTCGACAGCAGCGGGACGGCCGCCTGATCAGCCTCAGAGAGGGCTAGCGTTGGGCAAGGCCGGACCGACCCGCCCCAACCTGTCAAAATCTGGGCGTCCTCCAGGAAGACCACAAAGACATAATCCGAGTTCCAATCCCCCGACCAGTGGGGTAGTCCGATCAGGCATTCCCTCCTCAAGCGGGCTCGGACGTGCAACCACGACCCTGGACCGACCGTCTGGATCTGATAAAAGTAGAAGAGAAGGGGGAGAGATGGCTCCAGACCACGAGTACAGCAGAGCATCACGAAGCTCGTCAGTACCGCAATCGAACAGGGGGTGAACTGGCAAAGGGGCACCGTGAGATACTCCATGACCTGGATGAAGAAGGGATTGAGCGGGAAACGAAGACCCAGGAGGAACATCTCGACATAGACGCCGACTTCATTGCTCCTCGGAAGGCAGATCCGCTCGTCGATGAAGGGGACTCGAACATCGTACGGGTAGCAGAGATACCTTTCCCGGATCTCCGCGGCCGCTAGAAGAGGAGTCCTCGACGGCGTTCGGAGGATAACCGGAGGTACATTAAGCCGCACGACAGCCGACGCCACATCATCGCCGGCATAGTCTGGGAAGAGCTTCCCCTTCCCTTTATCTCGGAGGAGACGGCTCCCAGAGGAGGAACCAGATCCCACAGATCGGGACCCGACCCGCCTGGACTCAGGAGGATCCCTCGCCCCTTGGCCAGAACCACCTATCCTAAGAGCAGCCATAATATGAAAATAAGAAAGGAGTTACCTTTTTGCTAATCTGGAGAAGACAAGGAAACGAAGGCGGCGGGAGACTCCGAGTTGTGGAAAGCCTAGAACAGAGGGAAGAGTGAGGAAGAAGTTGGGATCAACGCAGCTGTGGATCTTATATACCAGACCCAGGGGTGAATTCGAAACGCCTGACAGGAACGCGTGGCAGGCCTCAAAGAGCCGGCGGCGTTTCAAAATCGACGCCAAGGGAAGTCCAATCGATCCGCCTCATCATAACCTTCATTTATGACCACGCCTCGACTGACGCACCACTCGGAACCCCAGGAGTCACATCGGTCGAACCGAGCCGGCCAAGGCCGATCGGCCCCACCGATGGGGGCAATTGATACGTCTATTTTACGGAAGCCCAACAGCATGGACCCAAAGGCGCAGCCCACCAAACGAAGCCCGAAAGAACATGGAGCTGGAAACCCAACTACCGATCAGAAGCCCGTCTGCGAGATCAGGCCCACCCGAAAAGGCCCCTTCGAGGGCCCCCGAACGGCGATCCAACCCGGCCCCGGAAACGCGCAAGTCACTCGCCCACTCCAGCGATAACCTCTCCCCCGGGCCCGCGACCACTTAATGGCGGTAATGGGGAGGTGCTGGCATGGCGCAGGGAACGGCGATAGGGAGGCGGAGTGAGGGGGCACGATCGGGGGCGGACGAGGGACGTGAGTCGTGGGCAATCGCGACGGGATGCCTATAAAAGGGCTAGAAGGACGACTAGACAAAGGACCGCATCTGAGGTAACTAAAACCTAAGGTACTCCATCAACGACCTAGTTCCCCCATATCACCTCCTTCCTCCCCCGCTCGCGCCGGTAGACGCCGTTCCGATCTCCTCTCGAGTCGAACCGTCTCCGCCGAGCTTCCTCTTTCAGATCACCGTCTGACTTAGGCATCGGAGGGGATTTGGCCGGAACCAAGGTCCGCCCCCCCTGACGAGTGTTCTCGTCTACGCAGGGAAACATCAGATCCACGGGCCGAGGCTTCCCCTCCGCCCCACGCCGGCCACGCATCAAGCAAGACGATCGAGGCTACTCCTCGTCGTCCGACCGCCCGAGGCCGAGCACGTCCTTCCGAGCCGAGGCTTCCCCTCCGCTCACGAGGCACCGAGGCTATCCCTCGCCATCCGACCGTCCGAGGCCGAGCGTCTCACACCGGGCCGAGGCTTCCCCTCGCCCCCCTTATGGCCGAGGATCCAGACCCGGCCCAGCCGACGCGTTCCACGTCATCCGCAACTCCGATTCGCGCCGCGTCTGCACCGACTCGACACACCCGAGGGACCCAAGTCGGCCCCTTGACCACGTTGACCGGGTGATCCACGGTCAACGCTTTTGTAGTGAGAAAACACTCTGAAACACATGTCATTTTAAATGCATAGATAAAATGGCAAAAATATAGAGCGTTGACTTTGAAGTTCTCGATGCGGCTGGAAAGAATTATCTGAGCTGGTATGTGGACCTGAAGTTCCACTTGCACAGACAGGGCCTAATGGCCACAATCTCTACTCCTGGGCCCACGACAATAGGCACTGCTGAGGCAGCTTCTACACCACAAGTCTCTGATGTAGATAAGTCAAAAGCCATAATCTATATCAGACGACGTATTGACCGGACCCTGAAGGCTGAGTATCTCAATGTAGAAGACCCACTAGAGTTGTGGACTGCACTGGAGGACAAGTATAAACATCAGAAAGATGTGATCCTCCCACGTGCACGTTATGAGTGGGAAAATCTCCGTCTATAGGACTTCAAGTCCGTTACCGAGTATAACTCAGCACTTTACAGTATCACCTCACGCCAGAAGCTGTGTGGCGAACAAGTAACGGAAGAATGCATGTTGGAAAAGACTTACACATCCTTCCATGAGAAGAATGCGATCATCATGCAACAGTACCATGAATGCAAGTTCACTAAGGACTCTGACCTGCACTCCTGCCTTCTCATGGCAGAGCAGAATAGAGAGTTACTACTGGCCACCCATAACCTATGCCCTGCAGGCTCATCTTCTCTCCTTGAGGCTCACAGAGTTTCTTTCCAGAAGCAGAAGAACAAACAGAAGGGAAAATTCAACAAAGGGAAACTCCCTAAGAGGCAGGCCAGAGGTCCTCCCCAGCACAACATCCCTTCCCAAAGCAACAAAAATGAGGGAAAGAAGAAACTCCAGTGGAAGAAAAAGAACACTGGACAGACGTCTATTCCCAACAATAATTGGGAGGACAAATGCCACAGATGTGGCATGACTGGACATTGGTCCAAAAACTGTCGTACTCCACGACACCTCTAAGATCTGTATCAGGTGAGCCTGATGTCTCCCTTTGAAACAAATCTGGTGGACACCCTGTCGACATCCAAGTTCACACTGGATGACTTCGAGAATGAAGACATCCTATATGATGTCATTTTTATCTATTATGCATTTACTTTGTCATCTGTAGTTGGTTTAATCTTTACTTTTTCAATAAATGAATGTCTTCCTTTTATTAAAGTATTGATTTCATTATCTATAGATGAAGTGTGAGTGCCTAGTGGACAGTGCCTCGATGCACATAATCCTTCAAGAAAAAACTATTAGCTTAAATAATTATGATGGTCCTGTTACTACTATGTCAGTACTATCTAACATAATTGAAGGATCTGGTGAAGCAATGATTATGCTCCCAAATAACAAAAGAATAATAATAAAAGATGCACTTTTCTCTCCTAAATCAAATAGGAATATATTAAGTTTCAAAGATAATCGTTTAAACAGATATCACTTAGAAACTATAGATATACATGAGGATGAATATATGTATGTTACTCATCAAAAAGACGGTTTAAAACTGTCTTAGAACGATTTAAGGGACTCCCGTTGGGTCTCTATCATACTTATATTAAGCCTATAGAAGCTAATTTCACTGTGCACCAGAAGTGCCTTTCATCTCCAGAATTCAAACTCTGGCATAACAGACTTGGTCACTCTGGATCGGCAACGATGCACCGCATCATCACCCAATCTTTAGGACATAATCTGAAGAACCTGAAGATTCTTCAGAAAAGTGATTTTCCATGTCTACTTTGTTTCAAGGGTAAATTAATAACGAGATCATCCCTATTGAAAGTGGGATTAAAGTCTCCTAGCTTCTTGGAGAGAATACATGGGGATATTTGCTGGCCTATTCACCCAGCAATTGGCCCATTTCGGTACTTTATGATACTGATAGATGCATCATCAAAATGGTCTTATGTGTGCTCTTGTCCACCCGCAACCTAGCATTTTCAAAGCTTTTGGCACAAATTATTAAGTTGTGGGCTCATTTCCTAGAAAACCATATCAAGAAACTTCGTCTTGATAATGCGGGAGAATTCACTTCTCAAGTCTTTCAAGACTACTGCCAAGCAACTGGCATTGAAGTTGAACATCCAGTAGCACATGTTCACACCCAGAATGGGTTAGCAGAATATCTGATAAAGAGACTGCAATGGATTGCATGTCCATTACTGATGCAATCTCAGTTGCCTGTGGATGTTGGGGCCATGCCATATTGCATGCTGCATCGCTTATCAGAGTACGGCCCTCTGGTGGCCATGTTTTATCGCCGATGCAGCTAGCATATGGTGCACCTCCGAATATTTCTCATTTGAGAGTGTTTGGTTGTGCAGTCCACGTCCCTATTGCACCACCTCAAAGGACCAAAATTAGGTCCACAACGTCGTTTGGGTATCTATATAGGGTATGATTCACCCTCTATAATTAGATATCTTGAACCCCTGACAGTTGACGCATTTAAGCACGTTTTGATGACTGTGAGTTTGATGAAAATGTATTTCCTAAACTAGGCACACAATCTAAGAAGCCAGAAGCTTCTGAGACCATTTCTTGGGACACACAGACTTTGTCTCATTATGATCCACGTACTAGTCAATGTGAAAATGAGATCCTGAAGATCCTTCATCTTCAAAATATAGTACATTTACTACCGGATAATTTTACTGATAACCAGAAGATTGTCAGATCATGCGTCCCTGTTGCCAATACGCCAGCTAGGATTGACATCCCCAAAGATGGATGCAACCCATCGGCAGCAGAATTAGCTGTACCTCAATTAAAGGAGGACGCCCACCAGGTTCGAAGGACAAAGCTCCTCGAAAAAGAAAAAAATCATGGAGAAATAAAGATGAACCCTACACAGGATGCTGATCTCAGACCAACTACCTCTCCCGTCCTACATTCCCTTGAAGAGGAAACTATAAGAGAAACATCATTAAATTTTGTACGTACTGGAGAGGTACTAGACAGATAAAGCACTGTCGTGGACGACGACTTTGCGTTCAATATTACCGTGCACGTCGCTGATTACGACGATGACATCGAACCACGACCTCTAGCAGAATGTAAACACAAAGATGATTGGCCAAAGTGGAACGATGCAATAGGAGTAGAGCTGGACTCACTCTTGAAACGCGAAGTTTTTGGACCAGTAGTCTAAACACCGAAAGGTGTAAAACATGTGAGTTATAAGTGGGTTTTCGTCAGAAAAAGAAAATGAAAATAACAAGATCGTACGCTATAAAGCATGTCTTGTCGCACAAGGTTTATCCCGACGACCGGGGATATATTATGAACAATCGTATTCCCCTGTTATGGATGCGATCACGTTCCGATTTTTATTAAGCCTATCATCTTTGAAAGCCTAGAAATCAACTCAAAGACGTTGTGACTGCATATCTATATAGATAAAGAAATCTATATGAAACTCCCTGAAGGATATAAATTACATCCAGAGATAGCAGAAAGACCTCGAGACATCTACTCTGTAAGGCTTCAAAGATCATTATATGGTCTTAAGCAATCGGGTAAAATGTGGTATAACAGACTGAGTGATTTCCTTGCACAGTAAGGTTTCACCAATAATGAAGTCTGCCCATGTATCTTTATTAAAAGATCGGGAACATGATTTGTTATAGTCGCCATTTATGTGGACGACTTAAATCTCATTGGATCTCCTGCAAAGATGCTGAGATATCTGCAAGCCCTAAAGAATACTTTTGAAATGAAAGACATAGGCAAAACAAAGTATTGTCTTGGCTTGCAAATCGAACACCTACGTGGTGGTATCCTGTTACACCAATCCACATATACAAGGAAATTACTTAAAAATTTCCACATGGATAAATGTCGTCCTATAAGTACACCAATGGGCGTAAAATCCTTGGATGTACATAAGCACCCTTTCGTCTGCTGGAAGAGGGGGAGAAAATGTTAGGTCCTGAAGTACCTTATCTTAGTGCCATTGGAGCACTTCTATATCTAGCTAACTGTACTCGTCCCGATATAGTGTTCTAAGTAAATCTTCTAGCCAGATATAGTGCAGCGCCCACAAAGTGCCATTGGAAGGAGTTAAGCAGCTTCTGCGCTACCTCCAAGGCTCAATTGACCTGGGATTATATTTCCCTAAAGGTAGATCTCCCACTTTAATTGGTTATGCAGATGCAGGTTACATGTCCTATCCTCACATCGATAAATCACAGACAGGTTTTGTGTTCACTTACGGTGGTACAGCCATCTACTGGAAATCTGTGAAGCAAACCACTAGATATCTCTTCCAACCATTCCGAGCACCTCGCAATCCATGAAGCAAGCAAAGAATGTGTATGGCTTTGTTCAGTAATTCATCACATCTTAATGACTACCGGCCTAAAGACTGGTGACCTTGAGCCAACCACGATATTTGAGGACAATGCAGCCTGCATAGCTTAACTACAGACTGGTTTCATCAAGGGTGACAAGACGAAGCACATATCTCCTAAATTCTTTTTGGACGCACGACCTACAAAAGGAGAAACAAGTGAAATACAGCAGATTCAGTCTTGTAATAATTTAGCTGATTTGTTCACTAAGGCTCTGCCTAGATGTATTTTTGTAAAGCTTGTAAAAAGAATCGGGATGAGACAGCTGAGAGACCAACAAGCCTGAAGCTTGTACGGATCAGGGGGAGTAACCTGTAGGTTGTACTCTTTTTTCTTAAGACTGTTGGTTTTTTCCACTGGGTTTTCCACAGCTGTGGTTTTAACGAGGCAAACATGTTTACTCTGAATCCAGAAGTATCCACCCTATTAGCATCATGAATCCTGAAGTATTCATATGCTAAGTCCAAAGGTAATGGATGGATAAGGGTGTTATAAGTGGGGGAGACTTATGGTCTCCCCCCTCATTTATCCACCATAAACACCCCATTACATGGTAGTGGGGGTGGACCTTTGGTATACTAGAGACCATTGGTCTCCCCTCATTAACATGTTGATATAATAAAATGGCACCATGAGCTTTAGCCAAGGTTGACTGATCTCCAACGATGATATGATTTTTTGGCATAATTTCGTCTTCTCTTATTTTACAGTTGAAGTTGGCGATCTCCCTATTCCAACATATATTTTTGCGGATATTTCTGAGCTACAGGCTATTATCCACATTTTCTGGAAGATATGGATCGTTTTATTAAATGATGTCGGAGAAGACAAAATTAGGCCACAAAATGTTTGTTGGAACTGGGAAATCGCCATCTTCAACTGAAATATAAGAGAAAACATAATTCGAAAATGGGAAATCACCATCTTCATCTATAAAAATGTACATTGTAACCGGGATATCGCCATCTTCAACAGAAAAGTTTTTTAAATATCATTTTCTGAGTTTGGTGCTATTTTATACATTTTATGAAAGATATGGATCTTTTTATTAAATGATACAATTTTTCTAGCCTAAATTTGTCTTCTTTTATTTTCCAGTTGAAGATGGCGATCGCCCGGTTCTAATGGAAGTTTTTGTAGATTTTTCTGAGTTCCGGATTATCTTCTCTTATTTTCCAGTTGAAAATGGCGATCTCCCGGTTCTAACGGACATTTTTGCGGATTTTCATGTGCTCGGGACTATTTTTTCTACATTTTCTCGAAGATATGGATCTTTTTATTACCTTATACGATTTTTGTTGTCTAATTTTGTCTTCACTTATTTTTCAGTTGAAGATGGCAATAACCCGGTTACAACGAACATTTTTGTCGATATTCCTTAGCGTGGGACTAGTTTCTACATTTTCTGTAAGATATAGCTCTTTTTATTAAATGATATGATTTTCCAATCCTAAAATTTTCCTTTCCTTATTTTTCAATTGAAGATGGCGATCTCCCGGTTCCAACAGAATTTTTCTCGGATTTTCTGACCTTGAGGCTATTTTTTTCGTTTTAGATATGGATATTTTTATTAAATGAAATGATTTTATAGCCTACGTTTATCATCTCTTAATTTTCACTTGAAGATGGCTGTCTCCGAGTTCCCACAGATATTTTTTGCGGTTTTTTCTGAACTCGAGGTATTTTCTGAATTTTCTGGAAGATATCGATCGTTTTATTAAATGATCTGATTTTTGGCCATATTTTGTCTTCTTTTATTTTTCCGCTAATGATGGCGATTTCCCGAAACCAACTGATATTTTTGCAGAATTTTTTGAGATATGGCCTATTTTCTGTATTATCTCAAAGATATCGATCATTTTATTAGTTGATGTTATTTTGGGCACAATTCTGTTTTCTCCTTTTTTCGTTAAATTTGGCGATCTCCCGGTTCTGACGGATATTTTTGCGGATTTTTCTAAGCTCGGGGATATTTTCTACATTTTATGGAAAATAATAATTTTATATTAAATGATATGATTTCTATTGCCAAATTTTGTCTTCTCTTATTTTCAGTTGAACATGGCGATCTCTCGGATACAACGTACATTTTTTTGGATTTTCTGATCTCTGTGATATTTTCTTTTTATGGAAGATGTGGATTTTTTTATTAAATGATATTATTTTTATAGCTTAAGTTTGTCTCCTGTTATTTTTATGTTGAAAATGGATATCTCCCGATTCCAACGAACAATTTTTGTGGATTTTTCTGAGCTCGGGATTATTTTCTACATTTTCTAGATATGAATCTTTTTATTACATTATAAAATTTTTGTAGCCTAATTTTATCTTCTCTTATTTTTAAGTTGAAGATGTCGATATCCCTGTTCCTACGGACATTTTGCCCGATATTTCTGAGCTCGGGACTATTTTCAACATTTTCTGTAAGATATAAATATTTTTATTAAATGATATGATTTTTCTAGCCTAATTTTGTCTTTTCTTATTTTTCAATTGAATAGCGATCTCCCTGTTCAAACGGAAATTTTTGCGGATTTTTCTGAACTTGAGTCTATTTTCTACATTTTATTGTAGATATGGATCTTTTTATTAAATGATATGATTTTTATAGCCTACATTTGTCTTCTCTTATTTTTCACTAGAAGATGCATGTTTTCCAGTTCGAACGAAATTTTTTATGGATTTTTCTTTCCTAAAAGGCAACGATCATTTTATTAAATGCAATGATTTTTTGTCTAATTTTGTTTTCTCTTAGATTTTTCGTTGATAATGGCGATCTTCCGGTTCCAACAGACATTTTTGCGTATTTTTGTGATATCCAGGCTATTTTCTAAATTTTCTGTAAGCTATGGATCTTTATATTAAATGATATGATTTTTATGGCACAATTTTGTCTTCCTTTATTTTTTCAGTTGTACATGGCGATCTCCCAGTTCTAATGGACATTTTTGCGATTTTTTTTGAGCTTGGTGCTATTTTCTACATTTTATGGAAGATATGTGTATATATATTTAATGAAATGATTTTTAGGGTCTAATTTTGTCTTCTCTTATTTTCCTTTGAAGATGTCGATCTCCTGATTCCAACCGACATTTCTGCAGATTTTTCTGAGCTCTGGGCTATTTTCTACATTTTGTGGAAGATATTTTTATGGATTTCTTTGACCTCCGAGCTATTTTTGCACACTTTTCTGGAAGAAATGGATCGTTTTATTAGATGATATGATTTTTTGGGCCTACTTTTGTTTTCTCTTTTTTAGGCGATCCGATTCCCATAGACATTTTTCCGATTTTTCTGAGCTTAGTCCTAATTTATACATTTTTGAAAGGTATAGATCTTTTTATTAAATGACATGATTTTTTGGCCTAATTTTGTCTTCTCTAATTTTTCGGTTGAAGATGACGATCTCCCGGTTTAAATGGACAGTTTTTCGGATTTTATCTAATTTTTCCGCTGTGGCCTATGTTTCACATTTTTGGAGTATGGATCGTTTTATTAAATAATATTGTTACGAATCAACTACGGGGGGATGAACCCCCAGCCCTTTATTTATAGGCATGGTAGGAGAGTAGAAAGATAGAATACATAGATATGGGCGTATCTCTAAGATACCCACAATCCTAACCGACTCTGGTTATTTCCATTCACAACACTCCCCCTTATCCAGCCATAGGTGTGGACTCTGCTCAATAGTACTTCGGGATTCTGATCTTAATAAGAGTCTCACATGGTGTGGATACTTCAGGATCCTGAGTTGGTGAGGTTCGCCTCGTTAAAACCTTTAGCTATGGAAAACCCTGTGGGAGAAACCATAGTTAAGGAAAAAGAGTACAAACGCTCTGTGACTCCCCTGATTTGTACAAGTGACTCTGCTCATGAATACTTCTGGATTCTGAGCGTCGCAGAGGGGTGGATACTTCAGGATCCAGAGTTGATGTGATTTGCCTCGTTAAAACCTTTGGCTATGGAAAACCCAGTAGGAAAAACCATAGCTAAGGGAAAAGAGTACAAATTCCCTCAACTCCCCCTGATCTGTAAAAGCTCTTAGGCTTTCAGATCTCTTAGGCTTATCTCATCATTCCTATTTATAACATTCCGAAAATATACACAGATTACAAAGTTATCACAATTAAGTAGCTAAGTATCGTTGCATCTGATGTGGTCTTTAGACTATGTGGTCAGCTCCACAATACTAGCCTCTATCCCAATCGTCACTGGGATGTGATGTACCAGCAGGCGCCCTCAAATACACCATTAGTGTGGTGAGGATCTCAGAATGATAGGATGATGATGCCTTCATAGATTGCTTTGCAGATCTGCAGTAGATGGCCATCCCACTGTGGGTACCCGTTCTGTGATTTCTCAGTATATGGATCGGACCTGTAACCTGCATTTGCATGAACATTGGAGGATGATAATTCATTTTGTAAGTCCAAATCTTTCGACCCTTGGAGAAAGCGCAGAAGGCTTAACTCCGGTCTAATGGCCCTTTTTAGGTGCCAACTATCTGTGGCTAATGAGTTTACTGCAATAGCTATATCGGGACGCGTGCAGTTAGCCATAAGTACCGGATTGCACTTAGATAAGGGACTTTAGGACCAGTTATATCCTCCCCCTCTTCCAGCGATCGGAAGGGTTCTTTTTGTACATCCATTAAGTATACTAGCGTAGGTGTACTTTGGATGTCAATGGTCCTTTTAATTTCTCCAACGCACTCTGGGCGTTTGTAACAGGATTCTATGAGCCCTGACTTTATATTTGCCTAGGTCTTTCATTTCATGTTTAATAGTCAGGCTTGAACAGATGTTTCGGTTTTCTCTTCAGGAGATCCGATGAGATTTTAGTTGTTTACAACTATGATCTCTAATCTTGTTCTTTGCTTAGATGCAAAGACAACCCTCAATATGAATCATTAATTTGTCAAATGATTCTTTTGGTTGAACATTTATTTATTATGCTTATTGTTTTTCTTCAATTGAATAGACGTCTCGAAGTCTATTCAGGCATTTGAGGAAATGTGGAAATTATCTTTACCAAGATATTCATGAAGGGATGCCGTCACAACATCCAATAACAGCATATCCAAAATTTTCCTTCGCCAAATCGTAAGGTATTCGCTTTTGATAACTTAGGGAGACTGATGCATCATTTATGAGACATGCTCATTTTAATTTGTTCGATCCCTAGTTTCAGCGAAATTTTCCTTGGGCTATAGGTTGTTCTTTATAGCATACGATTTTGTATTTATTTTTCTTATGTGTGCAATACTTTATTTTATCCACAGGTTTGACACCTTTTGGTGTCTGGACTTCAGGTCCGAACATTTCATGTTTCATAAGTGAGTCCAGCTCATCTTTTATTGCCTCGTTCAACATTTGGCCAATCTCTACGTTTGCATACTAGCAACGGAGTATGGAACGATAATTTATAAACATCATCGCTTTTGCGATGTATATGGCAATATGATACGTGAATACATTGTCGACAATTTATGTTCTATCTGTCCAACACCTCCTCAGTACGTACAACATTTACTTTCAATTTCAGTTTTTCCCGGCAGTTCCTCTGCAGTGGATTCCGGGAAGGGCGAGGGTGTGGACAGGAGCTCATTATCCCGTGGTAGTATTGTCTTAAGGTCTCCAGGAGTCTCTGTCCTTGGAGCCTAGTGGTCTGCCTCTCTTCTGTTGAGGATCAGCCACTTCTGCTGCTGGTGGATTGCATCCATTCTCGGGGATGTCAATCCTAGCTGGAGTTTTTGCAACAGGGATGTGTGATCTGACAATCTTCTGGTTGTCAGTAAATGATTCCGGTAACAGGTGAACATTGTTCTATATGTAGAGGATCTTCAGGCTCTCATCTTCACATTATTTTGTTACCGGATCATGGTAGGTCAAACATTTTGTATCCCACGTTATAATTTGCTTTGCACCAGGTTTCTCAGTGCCTGGGCCTATTTTGGAGAAACTCGTCTCATCGAAATCACAGTCTTCAAGATGTGCCTTAAATACGTCCCCCGTTTGAGGTTCTAGGTATCTTATAATTGAGGGTGAGTCAAACCCTACATAGATACCTAGGCGACGTTGAGGACCCATTTTTGTCCTCTGTGGTGGTGCGATGGGGATTTTGTTGAGTATTGATTCCCCGAATTTGGTTTTGGATGATGAGCAAACATAAATATCTCGTACTAACTGTTTGTGAGCGCAGTTATGAAGATCGTCGCCAAAATACTACGTACATCAAAAGCGACGTCTCAAGACTTCTCAATACGTGTGATCGTGCGCCTGAAGCTTCGTTGAAGCTCAAGGAGTTTTATTGAAGTCAAGAGTGAAGATTGAAGCTTTGAAGATGGTTCGTCATGTTTATATTTTATGTCTTCTAGCTTCATAGAATAGAATGTTAAGCCTTGAGTAGGACTTAAATTATAATCTTCATTTCGCTCATATCTTAGAGCTAGGATTATCATAGAAGCCATTAGAAACTTTCTCGAAGCTTATCTCTTCTTTCCTAGGCTTTTAGTGCATCTTAGTTGGTTCAAGAAGAAGAACCAACCGACTAGATGACGATCTAGTCGGTCGGCAACTCTTCATGAACCGACTAGATGTCCTTGCTCATTTCAGCTCATTCCCTGTTGTTCAATTAGTCGGTCAAAGAAGATTCACCGACCGACTAGATGACGATCTAGTCGGTTAGGGAATCCTTCTCAGAACGACTAGTTATCATTGCCTCATTTCAGCCTGAGTTAATGTTTCGAGTTAGTCGGTCTAAGAACGATTGTCGACCGACTAGTTGCGAAACTAGTCGGTTGGAATTTGTTCTCAGACCGACTAGTTCAACTTGCTTTCAGACTATTTGTTTTGACTCTTAGTCGGTCTAAGAACACTCACCGACCGACTAGTTGTGAAACTAGTCGGTTGGCAAGTCTTCTTAGACCGACTAGTTCTTTATATCTGAACTTTCTCTTTTGGCTGTCAAGCTGTTAGTCGGTTCATGTTGAATCACCGACCGACTAGTTGAGAAACTAGTCGGTCAGTGATCCTTCTTTGACCGACTAGTCTGCTTCAGAATAGAGCCGTTGGAGCATTTATTGCACGAATTTCTCTCCTCTCTTTCCTCTATCCTATATATACTTGGAGGGGATCTTTCATAGGATCCAAGGCTGCATATTTTGGGATTTAGAGAAATCAAAGAGAAGCAAATCAACTCCATTCTAAAGCTATCTCTTCTCACAAGAATCTCTCTCTCACTCTTATTTCAACAGAGAGATTCATTGATTGTAAGCCTTCCAAGCCAAGGAGCTTGATCCAAGGTCACCAACTCCACCATAGGCTTCCATTTCTGGTCAACTTCTTGGAGCTAGGGTTTGGTGACATCTTCTTCCACAAAAATCCCTCTTTGCCCTAATTTGGTAGGATTTACTCAAGGCATAGGATTTTGTGGTAAGTGTTTCTTTATTTCATTTCAATTGATATTGCAAGTGTGTCTCTCGGTTGTGAGAGAGTGTGTGATCCCGGGTTGTGGGAGTCACATTTATATTGTGTATGATTTGGTCTTGTAGAGGTTTTCTACAAGAATTTCATAGTGCTAAATCTTGGGTTAGTGGTTTTTAACTCAAGTATCCGGAGGGGATCCGGGTGGTTGGGACGTAGGATCACCGGGAACAAGTCGGGGAGACTTGGGTGGATCCGAACCCGTTACATGCTTTGTTTGCGTTTGTCTATTCTTGTTGTTTGTAGTCTATTCCGCATTGTTATTTGTATGTTTGCACAATAATTAGGAATAACTCTCTTGATTATTTTAAAGTACTATTCACCCCCCCTCTAGTACATGTGCAGTAGCTTCGTAGGGCACTACAGATTTAAACTGCATGACCGAAGATTCTCAGATGAGAAATGTTCGGTGGCATTCCATATGCAAGTTGCATTGGAGACTCTGACTTCCAGAGGGTCTTATTTTCATTTACGATGCAGCATGCAGAATTTGCATGTCCCCATGCATCCATAGGCAATCGGGATTTAATGGACGTTCAATCCATTGGAGTCTACTTTTCAGTGACTCTGCCGACCCATTTTGGGTATGAACATGCGGCACCTGTATGTTCATTTTCTATTCCCGTTGCTTGGCAGTACTCTTGAATTGACCAGGAGGTAAACTTTCCAACATTAACCAGACTTATTTTCTATATTTTATTGTCTGGAAAATGTGCCCACAACATTTTTATTTTTGTGCCAATATCTTTGGAAAAGCTAAGTTTGCGGGTCTGTAGTAGACACACATATGACTATTCCGAGGATGCATTTATCGGTACAATGAAGTACTGAAATAGCCCACTAGGGATGGATTTTATCCACATCTATCTCCTTATATTCTTTTTGAGGAAACGTGGAGATTCTTTTTCAATTTTTCGTAGAGATGGCCTTGTAATTAGTTTTCCCTTATAGAAAGGGATGTGGGAAAATTCTCCCTTCTGAAGAATCTTCTGGTTCTTCAAGTCATACCCATGGGATAAGATGCGATGCATCGTCACTGATCCAGGGTGGCCAGTCTATCATGCCAGTGTAAAAACTTGGCTGATGTTGGGCACTTCAGGTGCTCCGTTTAATTTCGCTTCCTTTCTCCGAATCTTTGTATGGTTGAGGCCTGTAAGGCTCTCAAAACGTTCAAGTATGGATTTTACTCCTTTTTCTTGAGACGTTACATATAGTAATTTTTTTTCATTTACATTTGCTGTTTCCAAATGGAATCTGTTGAAACAGATGTCCTTGAAACTTTGAAAGTTTCTTTTGGAATTCGGAGAGATTTGTGCATCCTTTATTTTTTTGTTTTCGTGTCATTTGGGGGCAACAGTGTTGCATTCCCTGGATCTTCAATATGGCCCTGATGTTGGGCTTTTTATTTGAAAGATCGTATGTCGTTATTGTCTACGAATCAGTCATGAGAGCAGTTCATCTATTAAAAGATGAATCGTATAGGCACATGCATTTTCAGATAAAAATTTTCATTCAAAACAAATTACATAATTCAAATTCTCTCATAAAGTATTCTCAAAACAAATTGCTAAGATAAAAATAGGGGCTAATCAAGCATGGCATCATATTCGAAGTCGTCAGCTGTAAACTTGACTGGAGCATCAGAGGTCATCAGGTTTGTTTCAGCTTTATTTTTCTTGTTCTCTTTATACAAATCCTGGAGATGCTGCGGAGTTCGGCACACTTCGGACTAGTGGCCTTTCATGCCACATCTATGGCACTGGTCTTCCCATTTCCTCTTGGGTGGGGTGCATCATCTCTATTTTTGTCATTTCTGCGCCTCGTGAACTTTTGCTCACTTTCATTTCTTTGTTGCTGGACTTGGCCCCTAGCACTTTTGTTCTGTCCCCCTTTCTGTGGTCTTTCTTTTCTTTTGTTATCTCTCTTCTTTCGAGAAGAAGAGGCGTTATGAGCTTCTGGGATGGGAGCAGTGCTAAGGGCGCATATTGTGAGTGACGAGGAGAAGCTCTCTGTTTTTTTCAGCCATGAGTAAACATGACAGCAGCTCAGAATACTTGGTGAGCTTTTGTTCACGGTATTACTACATTAGTATCGTATCTTTCTCATGAAAAGATGTGTACGTCTTTTCCAGTAGGCGATCTTCTGAGATTTTTTCACTACACAACTTCAGGCGTGAAGTGATGCTAAAGAGAGCTGAGTTGTACTCAAATATGGACTTAAAGTCCTGCAGTCTCAGGTTCTCCCACTCATATCGTGCCCTTGGTAGTATAACATCTTTCTGATGTTTATATCTATCTTCAAGGGCAGTCCACAGGTCAAGTGGATCTTCGACCGTAAGGTATTCAGCCTTTAGGGTCTTGTCAACATGGCGTCTGTTTCAGAGTGTTTTCTCACTACAAAGCGTTGACCGTGGAGAACCCGGTCAACATGGTCAAGGGGCCCGCTTTGGGTCCCTCGGGGGCTTCGAATCGGTGCAGAAGGGGCGAGGGGAAGCCTCGGCCCTGGTTGAGACGCTCGGCCTCGGACAGACGAGCGCGTCCTCGGAAATAGGACGACGAGGGGAAGCCTCGGTCGTCCGGCTAAATGCGTGTTCGGCGAAGGGCGAGGGGAAGCCTCGGCCCGGGTCGAGACATTCGGCCTCGGTGGTTTGCGCTTGGCTTCGGCGATCGGACGACGAGGGGAAGCCTCAATCGTCCGGCAGGTTGCGTGGTCGGTGAGGGGCGAGGGGGAGCCTCGGCCCGTTGATCAGCCGTCCACCTGCGTAGACGAGAATGCTCGTCAGGGGGCCGGACCTTGGTTCCGGCCAAATCCCCTCCGATGCCTAAGTCAGACAGAGATCTGTGAAAGGAGGCCCGGCGGAGACGGTCCGACTCGTGAGGAGATCATAACGGCATCTCTCGGCGCGAGCGGGGGAGGAAGGAGATGAATTGGGGGAACGAGGTCGTTGATGGAGTACCTTAGGTTTTGTTACCTCAGATGCGGTCCTTTTCTTCGTCGTCCTCCTAGCCCTTTTGTAGAGCTCCCGGCGTGATTGCCTCTGGCCCACTTCCCACGACTGCCCTCGATCGTGCCCCATCAATCCGCCCCCTCGCCGCCGCTCTCTTCGCCCTTCCAGCACCTCCCCATTACCGCCATTTAGTGGTCGCGCATTCGGGGGAACGGTTTTTGCAGGAGTGGGCGAGTGACTTAGCGGGTTATCGGGGCCGGGTCGGATCGACATTCGAGAAGATCCCTTACAGGGCCTTTGCTGAATGGGCTTGAGGATGCAGATGGGCTCTTGACCAGTAGTCGGGCTCCTGGGCTCGTGTCTTTTGGGGTCTCGATCAAATAGGCGTAACAATTGCCCCCATCGGTCGAGTTGATTAGCTTCGGCCTGTTCGGCTCGGCCGATGTGACTCCTGCCGATTTTGACAAGCTCACCAGTCGATGCCGACTCATTTATTAGTCGTCATCATGAGTGGGCCCGTTCGATATTTTTAAGGCGCGGGCTCCGAAGCGCCATTGGTCCTCCGATGCCGCCACGTGTGGCTGCAAATTTACCCCCATCGTTCGCGGGGCCGTCTTCAATCGAGAAGCTGAGGGGTTCAGGCGCCGCCATCGGTGGGATCGATCGGCCTCGGCTAGCTTGGTATAACCGCTACGCCTCCTGGGGTTCCGAGTGGCGCTTCAGCCGAGGCGTGGTCATAAATGTAGGTCATGATGAGGCGGATCGATTGGACTTCCCCTGGCACCGATTTCGAAACGTCGCCAGTTCTTCGAAGCCTGCCGCGCGTTCTTGTCAGCCGCTTCAAATTCGCCCCTGCGCCCGGTATATAAGATCCTCAGCCGCGTTGATCTCCCCTCCTCCCTTGCTCCTCCCGGTATTCAAAGCTTTCCGCAACTCGGAGTTTCCCGTCGCCTTCGCTTTCTTGCCTTCTCCGAACTAGTCAAAAAAGGTAATTCCTCTCTCGCTTTCATCTCATGGCTGCTCTTAGGATAGGCGGTTCTGGTCAAAGGGCGAGGGATCCTCCGGAGTCCAGGCGGGGCGAGCCCCGGCTAGGGGAATCAGGTTCCCCCGCCGGGAGTCGTTCTCTTCAAGATAAGGGGAAGGGGAAACTTTTTCCAGACTACGCCCGTGATGACGTGGCGTCGGCTGCCGTGCGGCTTAATGTGCCCCCGGTTGTCCTCCGTACGCCGTCGAGGACTCCTCCTTCGGTGGCCGCGGAGATCCGGGAAAGATATCTCTGCTTCCCATACGAGGTTCGAGTTCCATTTGTCGATGAGCAGATTTGCCTTCCGAGGAGTAATGAGGTCGGCGCCTACGTCGAGATGTTCCGCCTGGGTCTTCGCTTCCCGCTCCATCCCTTCTTCATCCAGGTCATGGAACATCTCACTGTGTCCCTGTGTCAGTTCACCCCGTGTTCGATCGCGGTACTGACGGGCTTCGTAACGCTCTGCTGTACCCATGGTCTGGAGCCGTCTCTCCCCCTTCTCTTCCACTTTTACCAGGTCCAGACGGTCGGTCCGGGGTCATGGCTGCTACTCCGAGCCCGTTCGAGGAGGGAATGGCTGATCGGGTTGCCCCGCTGGTCAGGGGATTGGAACTCGGATTATGTCTTCGTGGTCTTCTTGGGTGAGGCCCAGATTTTGACAAGTTGGGGAGCGTCTGTCCAACCTCGCCCGCCACTAGCCCTTTCGGATGTTGATCAGGCAGCCGCCGCGACGCTGTCGGCTCTTCCTTTGGAATCGAAGTCCATCTGGCCTTTGTTGGATGACCTACTCCTGAAGGCCATCTTGTGGTCCCCGGGTAGGTCGCTTTTTCCTCCTCGGACTGCCATGTGACTCATCCTGATTTCAGTTTCCTTTGTATGGATGGCAGGCCGCGAGTTCGTCCGTGACGTCGATGAGCTGATCCGTCGTGGAGCTGCTCGGAGCCGAGGCAGTACCTCCGGAAGGGCGCCTCGACGGACCGTTGAGGAGGAGGTGCGCCGAGCCGAGCCCCCCGTGGGCAAGGTAGTTGAGGATGATGTGCGCCGAGCCGAGCCCTCCGTGGGCAAGGTAGTGGCCGTGCCTCCTGCCTCTTCTTCTGGCGATCCCCTCCCCGGGGGCGTAGTAAAGGCCGGACCTGCCCCACCAGCCCGAGAGGCAGGGGGTAATGACGGGTCCGGCGTAGTCCCCCTCGCCCTCGGAGCGTCCCCTCCCGTCCCCGAGAGTGGAGATGGGGCAAGGCGGAAGCGCTCTCCTCCGGCGCTCGTGGTGCCTCACGGAGGGAAGAAGAGGAAGGAGGATGCGGAGCCCTCCAGCCCGGCCAGTTCTGTGCCTCCTGCAGGCGCCACCGGGGATCTTCAGGTGACTCTGACAACCACCCCCATCGCAGCGTCCCCGATTCTGTCCCCGGGAATCGGAGCGCTATTGGCGAGCCATATGGCTTCCCTCGATGTTGCCCCCGGGAGTTCGGTGTTCGCCGACCGAGCCCTAGCCCAGCAGGTGACCGAGAGCTCCGTCTTCCCTCGGGACCGCAGCACCCTCGAGAAGATTCCCGCCGACAAGGTGTCGGATTCTTTGGTTTGGGCCCTTCAACAGGTTCGGCCCTCTCGCAGTCCTTTCTTTCCCTTCACTCCCTTTTTAGCGCATGTCCCGTTTTTCAGGGGTCGACGCTCGCCGTGGAGCTGCAGCGGCGAGCCATCCTCCTGAGGAAGCTGGAGGAGTCCACCATGAAGGCTCAGGAGCGGGCCGGGGCGGCCGAGGTGGCCATGATGGAGGCCCAGATGGAGTCTCGGCGCCTCAACCTCCGTGTGGCCGCGTTGGAGGGACAAGTGGGTGACCTCCAAGGAAAGCTGGAGGATGCTCATCAGTCGGCTGAGGAGGCGGCGGAGTCGTTCCGCCTGGAGAGGGAGGAGCTTCAGAGGGAACTGTCGGATCGGCGCCAAGTGATGCGGCTTGCAGAGGAGGTGGAGAAGGGCGTCTTCGAGACCCTGGGGATGAGGATCCTCGAGGTCCTCAGGGTGGCCTTCGGTAAGTACGAAGACCTCATCGCCCCTCGGATCGTCGAAGTCGTCCAGTCTTCCTTCCGGGAATGTGCGGAGCGTGTCCGGCAGGCCCCTCCGTCGGTCGATCCCCCTCGCTCCGAGCAGGGCGAAGTGCCCGAGGATGTGTCCTCCCGAGCTCGGGCTCCCTAAGCAGTCCCTCCCGGCCTTATCCTCAAATTTTTTAGCATCCGCTTCGCTTTGGGCCAGTCTACTTGAAATGGATCCCTGGCCCCCGCTGTCTCCTTCGGCTTCGTCGATGGTTCCGTGGCCAATAATTGCTGGTTGCATGGCTACTAGCTTGGGCTACCTACTTTGGGTCTTTTGTCAACCAATTTTGCTCTGTCGGTGTCGATCTGGCTTCTGTAGGGTGTTTTCTTCGCCTCGATTCCCTGTAAATAAGACACATTTTTGTACTCTGGTTAACTATTATAAAAGAAATTGACTTACTCGGACTTCTCGTGTACTTTGCGTTGTCGCCTTGTTCTTGGCCTAGGGCTGGTCGGCGTTGGCGTTGGCTGGGGGGATTCTCCCCAGACTTATGGGTGCGAGAGTCGGTCGGCGAAGGCAAAAGCTCCTCGGCTTAGGACCGGTCGGCGTCCGTGTCTTGGGGGAGTTGCCCCCAGACTTATGAGCACAAGAGTCGGTCGACGAGGGTAAAGCTCCTCGGCTTAGGACCGGTCGGCGTCCGTGCTTGCTGGGGGAACTGTCCCAGGCTTATGGGCGCGGAAGTCGGTCTGCGAGGGCCAAGCTCCTCGGCTTAGAACCGGTCGGCGTTCGCGCTGGCTGGGGGGATCGCCCACAGACTTATGAGCGCAGGAGTCGGTCGGCGAGGGCAAAGCTCCTCGGCTTAGGACCGGTCGGCATCCGTGCCTGCTGGGGGAATTGCCCCCAGTCTTATGAGCACAGGAGTCAATCGGCGAGGACAAAGCTCCCCTTCCTCCTCCAGTGAGGCGGCGGTCCCCAGTCTCTTGCGCTATTGGTGACATGTCAATTCCGTCGGGGATTTAAGAAAAGACCAAAAAGGGAATGCATTTGTACTCTCAAGAGTCCTGTCAGACCGGTACATTTGGAGGAAAGGAAAAGGAAATGAAACTAGACAGAGGGACGTAAACCTAGATAGCTCCCTCTTACTAGGCTGCAACCGGGGGGAGAGACATCGCCCGCTCACTCTATGATACGGAGGGGACCTTGGACGGTGTTGATCTTCTTCCCCTTGTCTGGCTGCGTGGAGGTCCCTTCTCCGTGGGCCGGCTCGTCGGCCTGGTTCCTGGCGTGCCCCCGGCTCATCAGCTTCTCAATGTCCTTCTTCAAATGCCAGCAGTCTTCGGTGTCATGACCATCATCCTTATGGTACTTGCAGTACTTCTCCCTGTTCTTCCCACCTCTTCTAGCCTTCGGTGGGGGGCGATCAGCTCGCTCTTCCTTCTGTACTTGGGCGAGGACGGCGTCTGGGGTGGTATCCCTCGCACTTTCTCCCCGCTGTCTGTTCCTCGGCCTCTTCTCGGTCCGGTATCCTTCGGGGCTGACTCGTCCGCCTTCGCCGCGCTTGGTCCCTCGAGTGGCTTTTCCTGCATCCTCGGCCAAGGCCTCCTCGGTCAGCATGAAGCGTTCTGCCCTCGCCATGATCCCGGGGAGGTCCTTTGGGGGATCGTTGTGTAGGGACTTCTTGAGGCCTCGGTGGCGAAGCCCTTTCTTAAGGGCCGTCTGGACCACCAGGTCGGGAGGGTTGTTCACGTTCAGCCTTTCCGCATTGAAGCGACGCATGAACTGTCGGAGCGGCTCGGCCGGGCCTTGCACCACGTTGAACAGATGTTCAGCACCAGGTTTGATCAGCCTCCCCGCCATGAACTGTTTGCAGAACAACTGGGTGAGTTGCTCGAAGCTGTCGATGGAGCGGCCGGGCAGGCTGTGGTACCAGGTCCTTGCCGCTCCCCTGAGAGTAGAATAGAAGCCCCGGCAAAGCAGGTCATCGTCAGCTCCCTGGAAGGCCATGTCCCCCTCGTAGTCCATCACGTGGTGTCCCGGGTCCCCTATTCCGTCGTACTTCCCCAGCACTGGGATCCTGAATCGAGAGGGGACCCGTGCGTCGGTTATTCTCCGTGATAAGGGGCACCGGTCTCCGTGGATGCCCCCAGGGATACGGTATTCGCCTGCCTCTGGCTCGATCGAGGGTGGAGGAAGCACAGGCGTCGGCGGGGCTAGCTCTTCGACCCTCGCCACGCTTGGGGTCGGGCTGACCCGACGTTCCCGAATCCTCCTGCGGGAGCTCCTGCTCCGCCGCGATCGGTCTCTTGAGTGGTGTCGTTCGCTTCTCCTGCGACGGGACGACCGCGACCGACGAGATGATGCCGTCATCGATTCGCCCTCCGTCCCTTCGGTTTCTCTTCGGCTCCTTTCACGATAAGGGGAGGAGGCGCGTGACCTCGCCTGATGAGAGCCGTGCAGCGTGAATCGACGCTCCGTGTTCGGTTTCAGGGTCCCGTGGTCGTCGACCACGGCGGACCGCAAGTGCAGGGGACCCCCCGCCCATCGATGGCTATCGTCCAACGTGCCTCCGTTGGACGGCGCAGGGCCGACGAGCTGCTGCACCGTCGCGACCAATGTCTGGAGGCTCGCGTTGGTCTCCTGAGCCAGGGCACGGAGCTGTCCCTGCGTGGCCAGTTCTGAGCCGCCGGTCTATTCGGTTGAGAGGGCGGGGTGGTCGCCGACGGGCATGTCCTCGGGGTTGCCGTTTGATGCGCCATTCCCTTCCTCCGGGATGGGGGGCATGCGCTTCCTTCCATTGCTGGCTCGTTCCATTGTTGGTGTGGTTTGTTACTTCGTGGGACGGTTTTCGTTCCCACAGACGGCGCCAGATGTTTCAGAGTGTTTTCTCACTACAAAGCGTTGACCGTGGAGAACCCGGTCAACGTGGTCAAGGGGCCCGCTTTGGGTCCCTCGGGGGCTTCGAATCAGTGCAGAAGGGGCGAGGGGAAGCCTCGGCCCTGGTTGAGACGCTCGGCCTCGGACAGACGAGCGCGTCCTCGGAAATAGGACGACGAGGGGAAGCCTCGGTCGTCCGGCTAAATGCGTGTTCGGCGAAGGGCGAGGGGAAGCCTCGGCCCGGGTCGAGACGTTCGGCCTCGGTGGTTTGCGCTTGGCTTCGGCGATCGGACGACGAGGGGAAGCCTCAATCGTCCGGCAGGTTGCGTGGTCGGCGAGGGGCGAGGGGGAGCCTCGGCCCGTTGATCAGCTGTCCACCTGCGTAGACGAGAACGCTCGTCAGGGGGCCGGACCTTGGTTCCGGCCAAATCCCCTCCGATGCCTAAGTCAGACAGAGATCTGAGAAAGGAGGCCCGGCGGAGACGGTCCGACTCGTGAGGAGATCGTAACGGCGTCTCTCGGTGCGAGCGGGGGAGGAAGGAGATGAATTGGGGGAACGAGGTCGTTGATGGAGTACCTTAGGTTTTGTTACCTCAGATGCGGTCCTTTTCTTCGTCGTCCTCCTAGCCCTTTTGTAGAGCTCCCGGCGTGATTGCCTCTGGCCCACGTCCCACGACTGCCCTCGATCGTGCCCCATCAATCCGCCCCCTCGCCGCCGCTCTCTTCGCCCTTCCAGCACCTCCCAATTACCGCCATTTAGTGGTCGCGCATTCGGGGGAACAGTTTTCGCAGGAGTGGGCGAGTGACTTAGCGGGTTATCGGGGCCGGGTCGGATCGACATTCGAGAAGATCCCTTACAGGGCCTTTGCTGAATGGGCTTGAGGATGCAGATGGGCTCTCGACCAGTAGTCGGGCTCCTGGGCTCGTGTCTTTTGGGGTCTCGGTCAAATAGGCGTAACAGCGTCGAATATAGATAATGGCTTGCGCCTTTTCTATATCGCTCACATTTTCATTACTAGTTACAGCAGAAATGAGGGACTTTGCCTGCAGATGAAACTTCACATCGAGGTGCCAGCTCAGATAGTTTCTTCCTGATGCATCCAGCACTTCGAAATCGACAATACAATTTTAGCCATTTTATCTAGCAGAGCACAAATATGCATGAATTAATAATTTTAACATAAACATTTTCATGCGGAGGTAATTTTAATATGAAGGGCTAATTGCGTGGATCGGCCAGTCCCACATAAATAATAGTCCAAAGTCCCCATTACAGTCCATATTACACAAATGAAAGCTTTAAAGAGAAATTTCAACTTTGGAAACCCTCGTGGGTCCCATATAAGATCTTCAGCTTCAATTGTGGCCTCCGTCTCCATGGAAAATGGTTTTCGGTCTTGGAAATTTACAAAATTTCCTCACTACAATTTCTCTTAAAAGTAAAAGAAAAGTACAGGAAAATAAAATATGGGACTTAAACAGCGGATCCAAAAATCACAATTAGACATCCATGCAGAAAATTTGTGCTCATCAAACATTTTCATTAGACATTTTCATCACAGGCATCACATGCATTTAATATTCGCATGAGGATGAATCATTTAATCACTTAATAATTATTGGACCACTGGCCAACGTCATACGCCGTTAGGTTAGGTGACTAACGGTAAAGCGGTCGCAGGATCTTCCTAATTATTAAGTTTTAAATATAATGCACAACCACACATATAATATCCACAGAATAAGCCAGTGATGTAAAGCATCTAAAGATGATTTTACGGAAAAAAAAATCATTTGATGCAAGGGTTGTATAATATGTGGTTTAATCAATCAAATTGAATAAGAGCCCAAAATGACATTTTCGATGTAGAAGGAAAAGGTTTTTCCTTTTTAAATCATCCCAAATGACCCCCCAAAAGTCCCCAATACACACTTATATGCCCAAATAATTGCCCCAAAATGTACCATGATTTTTCACAAATTTATAGGCCCACAGATGATTCGGAGTGAAAAGTGTATATTTATACCCCCTAACTATCCCCATTTTGTGCTAAAGATTAGGTTTAAGCTTGCTCTTTTTGGGTATATTTGCATTTCATTTCATTTTAGGAGCTTAATCTCATTGTTGGCACAAAATATAGATTTTATTGTCTTTATTGGCTTCCTAATATTTTTCAGTAACTCCTGGTATTATTGTGATCATATTGACAAATTTTGAGAATTATTTGAGTAATATGTTATTTTATATGATTTTTGGAAGTCAATATTGTGTTATATAAGTCATTATATTCATTTTCACATCAAATGGACTAATTTCTCCTTCTCATATTTTTCAGCTACCCCTGGGTGTCTTGGGGATTTTCCAGAATTTTTTGGGAATTTTCTGGTCCTCCTAGGTATTTTTGGTGATTTTTGGAAGGAGAAAAGGGCTTTAAAATACCAGAAAAGGAATTAATTAGGGCGCCACGTGTCGCAATCACGTGGCGCCATGTGGCACCAAAGGGCTGCTCATTCCCACTTCAGCCGCTGCTTCATTTCGTTTAAAAAAATAAATAAATAAAAAAGGCCCAACGCAGCGGCCCGCTCTTGGAGCGGGCCGCTGTCAATATTAAAAAAGGGGTTTTTAATTTGTGGGCCGGCCCATTGGCCAGCCCTCTCTCCACGTATGCAGAACGTGCGTGCGGCTGTGTATTTTAGCAGGTCGGGCGCACTGCGCGCCTGACCCGTAGCCCATTGTTTGGGTTAAAGTGTGGCATGTTGCGAAAATTAAAGGGGTTGCTGTTTTTTGGGATTTTAAGGGGTTTTGGGGCTTTTCTTCTTCCCCAAGGCTATGGATAGGGTTGGAGGCCATTGGATGATGGAGAAGCTTGGAGGAGATGCCCAAGTGAGAGGGAAGCCTCATTTCTTGAGAGATTGGTGATCTCTTTCCTCTCTTTTTGTGTAATTTTTGCATTTCTCTTTTGTATTGAACATTGGATGAATTTGTCTATGAATTCCATCTTATTTGGTATGATTGAGTAGTGTGATTGGTGTGGCTTGTGACTCATTGAGATTGGTTGTTAATTTTAGTTCTACTTGCCTCT
The DNA here is from genome assembly GCA_030789695.1 of Scilla litardierei. Taxonomy (NCBI): domain Eukaryota; kingdom Viridiplantae; phylum Streptophyta; class Magnoliopsida; order Asparagales; family Asparagaceae; genus Scilla; species Scilla litardierei. Next base: position 846,859 of record JAULAV010000053.1, on the reverse strand, counting down.
TGCTTACTTTCATGTTAATGTTGGGTGATTATTAGGGCACACTTTCATTGGCAAAGATCCGAAAGGGCACAATTCGAGATGAATCCATGTTCCTAGTTTGATTAGTGCCATGATAATATATCCATCCCTATTGCTAATTATTGTGTTCTTTAAAGCTAAATTTTCCAATTGAGTGTCCTTAGCCGGATGATCAATTGAGTTATATGCTGTAATTAGAGCTTGATTAACACCAATCTTAGTGAACCCACAACCCATGCTTTCTCTCCTAGCTATCCTAACTCCACTTTTGGTTCTCTAACCCTACTCACTTTGGATAGGATTTTAGTTTCACCACACTTTTTCCCACACTTATCCACCGTTATCGAGGTGGTTGTAACACACTTTATTTTTCTTTATCGATCAATTTTGTGAATATAGAACGACTTGTCCCTGTGATCCGACCCGGTACTCACCGGTTATTTTTATTGCATTGACACTCCTATGCTTGGGAGTGGAAGGCGTGCACTTACGCGTCCTTCCCGTCGCAATCAATTGGCACCGTTGCCGGGGACAACGGTTTCTATTAGTAGCATTTTTTGATTGATTTCGAAAGTTTTAGTGTGATACTTCTATCTCTAAGTGTTGTGTCTTTCCATTTTATTTATTTTCCTCTTATTGAGTCTTTTGGTTGTTATTCTCGTTTTCTTGAGAAAATTTTTTTAACAACAAAATGGCATCATCTTCAGACTTTTCCGACATTGATTTGGAGGATATCACACTCCCACCATACTTTCATGGTACGGAGTGGGAGAACCCTCATGTACATTTGAAAAAGTTTGAAGATTGGATATTTTCATGTCTTGGTGGGAAAATTTTTGATGATTGCATATACTTTAGATTTTTTCCCTCTTCTTTACTTGATGATGCTAGATTGTGGTTTGATTCATTATCTCTTGACTCACATTTTACTTGGTTGTCATTTCAGGCTGAATTTCTCCGAGTGTTTTTGCCTATTTTCTTGGAGCAGGTATAGGGGCGGCAGGCCATGGAGCAGCACATAGCGAGCTTTACCCAAGCTGAGTGGGAGGCCTACCATCAGGCTTGGCGGAGGTTCACTGATTTGGTGCTTGCGTGCCCACACCAGAGTTTCCATGAGGATCACCTCCTGCAGATATTTTATACAGGATTATCACCATCTGGGCGAGATTTCGTGCAGATGAGCAGCGGTGGAGAGTTCTTTGATTATTCGACCGAGGATTCATGGTGTTACCTAAGGGACCTTGCAGAGTATTAGGAGACAGTCCAGCAGGTCAGGACCAGCCTGAGGAGCTGGCTGAGGGCTCATTCCATTATGATGAACAAGCAGAACATGATGATGGGGCGCAGTGGAGCTAAGTAGATGAAGCTGAATGTCCACATTTTGAAGAGTCAGAGGAGATGGATGATGGGGTGCCTGTCGACCATGTTGATGACACGATGAATTTTTATGTTGGTGGTGATGTTGTGGTGGATGCATGTGAAGGCAAGAGCGATATGGATGATATTGGAGAGCCTGAGTTATGTTTCTCGCCTACTACATCCACCCATTTTGAGGTGTATGAGTGCATGGGACGGACTGCTGAGATGGCTTACTTTGATGATGATGAGGATGATTTGGGCATGGGAGTGAGTTTACAGACCATGACGGAGCCCGAGCCAGACCTTCCCTCTATTTCAGTGCATCAGGTCATATACCCTTCACCTCAGGATATGCACCAGGCCATCATTCATGGAGATTTTCAGGATACACTTCGTAGTCTGGGGAAGTCTGTGGAGCCTACACTTTCATGCGGAGGCAATTTTAATTTGAAGGGCTAATTGCATGGATCGGCCAGTCCCACATAAATAATAGTCCAAAGTCCCATTACAGTCCATATTACACAAATGAAAGCTTTAAAGAGAAATTACAACTTTGGAAACCCCCGTGGGTCCCATATAAGATCTTTAGCCTCAATTGTGGCCTCTGTCTCTATGGAAAATGGTCTTCAGTCTTGGACATTTACAAAATTTTCTCACTACAATTTCTCTCAAAAGTAAAAGAAAAGTGCAGGAAAATAAAATGTTGGACTTAAACAGCCGATCCAAAAACCACAATTAGCCATCCATGCAGAAAATTTGTGCTCATCAGACATTTTCATCACAGACATCACATGCATTTAATATTCGCATGAGGATAAATCATTTAATCACTTAATAATTATTGGACCACTGGGCAACGTCATACACCGTTAGGTTAGGTGATTAACGGCAGAGCGGTCGCAGGATCTTCCTAATTATTAAGTTTTAAATATAGTGCACAACCACGCATATAATATCCACAGAATAAGCCAGTGATGTAAAGCATCTAAAGATAATTTTACGGAAAAAAATCATTCGATGCAAGGGTTGTATAATATGTGGGTTTAATTTATCAAATTAATCAATCATTCGTCGTTTTTAGGCGATCTAGCAAATTCCCGTGTCGATCTTGCGAGATCTAGGGGTAGAGCAATCATACGTATGATTAAAAACATCATTTTTAGTGATTTTATCTCTATATCCGTCCTCCGGATATAGCGACGGTTGAACAAAGCCCGACGCGGATGACGACGCTCGATTGAGGAAGCCTTGCACCGCACGCGTGGATCACCCGTCTCCTCTCGCCTTCACCTTCGCAACGAACGAAAAATTTGTGGAAAGAAAAATTTTTCTAGAGTCTCGTGCTGATAACGTGTTATGAATCAACTACTATGGGAGGAACCCCCAGCCCTTTATTTATAGGCATGGTAGGACAGTAGAAAGATAGAATACATAGATATAGGTGTATCTCTAAGATACCCGCAATCCTAACCGACTCTGGTTATTTCCATTCACAACAAATATGATATTTTGGCTTTCTTTTTTTCCAGTTGAAGATTACGATATCCCGGTTCCAACGGACATTTTTTGCGGATTTTTTTTGAGCTCGTGATTATTTTCTACATTTTTGGAAGATATGAATCTTTCTATCACATTATATGATTTTGTAGCCTAATTTTATCTTCTCTTATTTTTAAGTTGAAGATGGCGATATTCTTGTTCCAACGGAATTTTGCCCGATATTTCTGAGCTCGGGACTATTTTCAACATTTTCTGTAAGTTTTGTATATTTTTATTAAATGATATGATTTTTCTAGGCTAATCTTGTCTTTTCTTATTTTTCAATTGATGATGGCGATCTCCCTATTCAAACGGAAATTTTAGCGGATTTTTCTGAACTTGAGTCTATTTTCCACATTTTATTGTAGATATGGATCTTTTTATTAAATGATATGATTTTTATAGCCTACTTTTGTCTTCTCTTATTTTTCACTAGAAGATGCATGTTTTCCGGTTCCAATGGAAATTTTGGCGAATTTTTCTTTCCTCAGAGCTATTTTCAGTATTTTATTGAAGGTAACGATCGTTTTATTAAATGCTATGATTTTTTTGTCTGATTTTGTTTTCTCTTAGATTTTTCGTTGATGATGGCAATCTCCTGGTTCCAACGGACATTTTTGCTGATTTTTGTGATCTCTGGGCTATTTTCTAAATTTTCTATGAGTTATGGATTTTTATATTAAATGATATGATTTTTATGGCATAATTTTGTATTCTCTAATTTTTTTCAGTTGTACATGGCGATCTCCCGGTTCTAATGGATATTTTTGTGATTTTTTTGAGCTTGGTGCTATTTTCTGCATTTTATGGAAGATATGGGTATATATATTTAATGATATGATTTTTTAGGTTATAATTATGTCTTCTCTTATTTTTCTTTGAAGATGTCGATCTCCTGGTTTCAACCGATATTTTTGCAGATATTTCTGAGCTTTGGGCTATTTTACACATTTTCTGGAAGATATTTCTGTGGATATATTTGACCTCCGAACTATTTTTGCGCACTTTCTGGAAGATTTGGATCGTTTTATTAGATGATATGATTTTTTGGGCCTAATTTTGTTTTCTCTTTTTTAGGCGATCACCTGGTTCCCATAGACATTTTTCTGGTTTTTCTGAGCTTAATCCTAATTTATACATTTTTGAAAGATGAATATCTTTTTATTAAATGATATAATTTTTGGCCTAATTTTGTCTTCTTTAATTTTCGATTGAAGATGACGATCTCCCAGTTTAAACAGATAGTTTTCCGGATTTTACTGAGTTGTGGCATATGTTCTACATTTTTGGAAGATATGGATTGTTTTATTAAATAATATGATATTTTGGCCTAATTTTGGCTTCTCTTTTTTTCTAGTTGAAGATTTCGATCTACCGGTTCCAACGGACATTTTTTGCGGATTTTTCTGAGCTCTGGATTATTTCTACATTTTCTGGAAGATATGAATCTTTCTATTACATTATATGATTTTTCTAGCCAAATTTTATCTTCTCTTATTTTTCACTTGAAGATGGCGGTCTCCCAGTTCCAACGAAACTTTTGCAAATTTTTCTGACCTCGAGGCTAGTTTCTGTATTTTCTGAAAGATATCGATCATTTTATTAAATGATATGATTATTGGCCTAATTTCATCTTCTCATATATATTTTTTCAGTGATGATGGTGATCTCCCGGTTCCAACAGATATTTTTGCAGATTTTTCTGAGCTCGGGGATATTTTCTGCATTATCTGGAAGATATCGACCGTTTTATTAAATGTTGTGATTTTTTGGCTGAATTTTGACTTTTTTTTGTTAAATTTAGCGATCTCTCGGTGATTTTACGGATTTTCTGAGCTCGAAGATATTTTCAACATTTTATGGAAAATAAGAATGTTTCTATTAATGATATGATTTTTATTGCGAAATGTTGTCTTTTCTTATTTTTCAGTTAAACATAGCGATCTCTCGGTCCCAAAAGAATTTTTTCGCATTCTCTGAGTTCGGTATTATTTTCTTTATTTTATGGAAGATATGGATCTTTTTATTAAATGCTATGATTTTTATTGCTCAAGTTTGTCTTCAATTTTTTTAAGTTGAAGATGGAATCTCCCGGTTCCAATTGACATTTTTGTGAATTTTCTAAACTTCGGGATATTTTAAATGATGTTATTTATTAAATGATGTGATTTTATAACCAAAGTTTGTCTTCTCTTATTTTCCAATTGATGATGGCAATCTTTATATTGAATGATATGATTTGTTGGCCTAATTTTGTCTTCTATTATATTTTTGTTAAAGATGGCATTCTCTTGGTCCCAGGACTTTTTTTTTGGATTTTTCTTAGCTCCGCGTCTTTTGCGCATTTTCTGGAAGATATGGATCGTTTTATTAGATGATATGATTTTTGGCCTAATTTTGTCTTCTCTTATTTTCCATTGAAGTTGGCGATCTCCCTATTCCAACGGACATTTTGTTGGATATTTCTGAGCTCCGGGCTATTTTCGACATTTTCTGAAAGATATGGATCGTTTTATTAAATGATATCGGAGAAGACAAAATTAGGCCAAAAAATGATTGTTGGAACCGGGAAATCATCATCTTCAACTGAAATATAAGAGAAGACAAAATTTGGAACCGGGAAATCTCCATCTTCGTCTATAAAAATGCACAATGTAACCGGGATATCGCCATCTTCAACTGAAAAGATTTTTTATATCATTTTCTGAGCTTAGTGCTATTTTATACATTTTATGAAAGATATCGATCTTTTTATTAAATGATATGAATTTTCTAGCATAAATTTGTCTTCTTTATTTTCCAGTTGAAGATGGCGATCTCCCGGTTCCAATGGAATTTTTTGCGGATTTTTTTTGAGTTCCGGCCTATTTTCCACACTTTTGGAAGACATAGATCGTTTTATTAAATGATATGATATTTTGGCCTAATTTTGTCTTCACTTATTTCTAGTTGAAGATGGCGATATTCCGGTTCCAAAGACATTTTTTTGGATTTTTCTGTGCTCGGGACTATTTTCTACATTTCCACGAAGATTTGGATCTTTTTATTAGATTTTTGTAGGCTAATTTTGTCTTCTCTTATTTTTTTAGTTGAAGATGTCAATATCCCGGTTCCAACGACATTTTAGCTGAAATTCCTGAGCACGGTACTAGTTTCTACATTTTTTATAAGATTTAGATCTTTTTAGTAAATGATATGATTTTTCTATCATAATTTTGTCTTTCCTTATTTATCAATTGAAGATGGCGGTCTCCAGGTTCCAACGGAAATTTTTTGGCATTTTTCTAACCTAGAGGCTATTTTCAATGTTTTATTGTCGATATGGATATTTTTATTAAATTATATGATTCTATAGCCTATGTTTATCTTCTCTTATTTTTCACTTGAAGATGGCGGTCTCCTAGTTCCGACGGACATTTTTGCAGATATTTCTGACTTGGGGTTATTCCTTGAATTTTCTGGAAGACATCGATTGTTTTATTAAATGATAAGATTTTTGGCCAAAATTTGTCTTCTCTTATTTTTTTCACTAATGATGGCGATTTCCTGGAACCAAAAGATATTTTTGCGGATTTTCTGAGATATAACCTATTTTATGTATTATGTGGAAGAGATCGATCGTTTTATTAAATGGTATGATTTTTGAGCTAATTTTTCTTCTTCTTTTTCATTAAATTTGGTGATCTCCAGGTTCCAATGGATATTTTTGCGGATTTTTCTGAGCTCGGGGATATTTTCCACTTTTATGGAAAATAAGAATATTTATATTAAAATGATATTATTTCTACTGCCAAATTTTGTCTTCTCTTATTTTTCAGTTGAACATGGCAATCTCCTAGATCCAATGGACATTTTTTTGGATTTTCTGTTCGTTGTGCTATTTTCTTTATTATATGGAAGATATGGATCTTTTATTAAATGATATGATTTTTATAGCTTCAATTTGTCTTCTATTATTTTTAAGTTGAAGATCGCGATCTTCCAGTTCCAACGGACATTTTTTGCAGTTTTTCTGAGCTCCGGCAGATTTTCTACATTTTATGGAAGCTATGGATCATTTTATTAAACGATATGAATTTTATAACCTAAGTTTGTTTTCTCTTATTTTTCCAATTGAAGATGGCGATCTTTATATTTAATAATATGATTTTTTGGCATAATTTTGTCTTCTCTTATATTTCAGTTAAAGATGGCCTTCTCTCGGTCACAAAGGAAATTTTTGCATATTTTTCTGAGCTCCTAGCTATTTTCCACATTTTCTGGAAGATATGGAATGTTTTATTAAATGCTATGGTTTTTTGGCCTAATTTTCTTATATTAATTTCTAGTTGAAATGAGCGATCTCCCGATTCCAACGAACATTTTTGCGGATATTTCTGAGCTACTGAATAGTTTCCATATTTTCTGGAATATATGGATTGTTTTTTTAAATGATATCATTGAAAACAAAATTAGGCCAAAAAATATCTGTTGGAACCGGGAAATCGCCATCTTCAACTGAAAGATAAGAGAAGACAAAATTCAGACCGGAAACTCGCCATCGTCATCTATAAAATGTCCTTGGTAACCAGGATATCGCCATCTTCAACTTAAAATATTTTTGTATATCATTTTCTGAGTTTGGTGCTATTTTATTCATTTTATGAAAGATATGGATCTTTTTATTAATTGATATGATTTTTCTATCTAAATTTTTATTCTCTTATTTTCTAGTTGAAGATGACGGTTGAAGATGACGATATTTTTTTTTAAATGATATGATTTTGGGCCTAATTTTGTCTTCTTGTATATGCCAGTTGAAGATGGCGATCACCCAGTTCCAAAGGACATTTTCCGGATTTTTTGAGCTCAGGCCTATTTTCCACATTTTTGGAAGATATGGATCGTTTTATTAAATAATATTATATTTTGGCCAAATTTTGTCTTCTCTTATTTTTCTAGTTGAAGATGGCGATCTCCTGGTTCTAACGAACATTTTTATGGATTTTTCTGAACTCGGAATTATTTTCTACGTTTTCTCGAAGATATGGATTTTCTTTTACAGTATAATCCTTTTGCATCTTAATTTTGTCTTCTCTTATTTTTTCAGTTGAAGATGATGATATCCTGGTTCCAACGGACATTTTGGCCGATATTTCTTAGCTCAGGACTATTTTCTAAATTTTATGAAAGATATGGATCTTTTTATTCAATGATACGATTTTTCTAGCCTAATTTTGTCTTCTCTTCTTTTTAAATTGATGATGGCGGTCTCCCGGTTCCAACGAAAATTTTTACGGATTTTTCTGAACTCAATGCTATTTTCTATATTTTCATTGTAGATATGGATTTTTTAATTAAATGATATAAGTTTTATAGCCTACGTTTGTCTTCTTTTATTTTTCGCTTGAAAATGGCGGTTTCCCGGTTCCAATGGAAATTTGTGCGGATTTTTCTGACCTCCTGGCTATTTTCTATATTTTCGGGAAGATAACAATCGTTTTATTAAATGCTATGATTTTTTGTCTAATTTTGTCTTCTCTATGATGGCGATCTCCTGGTTCCCACAGATATTTTTGAGGATTTTTCTGAGCTCTGGGCTATTTTCTGTATTATTTGTAAGATATTGATCGTTTTATTAAATGATATGATATTTTGGCCTAATTTTGTCTCCTCTTTTCGTTAAATTTGGCGATCTCCCAGATTTTTCTGAGCTCGAGGATAGTTTCTACATTTTATGGAAAATAAGAATCTTTACATTAAATGATATGATTTCTATTGACAAATTTTGTCTTCTCTTATTTTTCAGTGGAACATGGCGATCTCCCAGATCTAACGGACATTGTTGTTCGGATTTTCTGATCTCCATGCTATTTTCTTTATTTTATGGAAGATATGGATCTTTTTATTAAATGATATGATTTTTATAGATTAAGTTTGTCTTCTGTTATTTTTCTGAGCTCCGGGCCATTTTCCACATTTTCTGGAAGATATGGAACATTTTATTTAATGATATGATTTATTGGCCTAATTTTGTCTTCTCTTAATTTCCAGTTGAAGTCACGCAATCTCTCAGTTCCAACAGAAATTTTTGGGGATATTTCTATGCTACGGGATATTTTTCATATTTTCTGGAATATATGGATCGTTTTTTTAAATCATATCAGGGAAGACAAAATTAGGCCAAAAATGTACGTGGAACTGGAAAATCGACATCTTCAACTGACAGATAAGAGAAGACAAAATTCGGAACAAGGAAATCACAATCTTCATCTATAAAAGGTCTGTGGTAACCGGGATATCGCCATCTTCAATTTAAAATATTTTTGTATATCATTTTCTGAGTTTGGTGCTATTTTATTCATTTTAAGAAAGAATGGATCTTTTTACTAATTGATATGATTTTTCTATCCTAAATTTGTCTTCTCTTATTTTCCAGTTGAAGATGACAGTTGAAGATGACGATCATTTTATTAAATGATATGATTTTGGGCTTAATTTTGTCTTCTCATATATTCCAGTTGAAGATGGCGATCACCCAGTTCCAACAGACATTTTTCCAAATTTTTCTGAGCTCATGCTTATTTTCCACATTCCTGGAAGATATGTATCGTTTTATTAAATGATATGATATTTTGGCCAAATTTAGTCTTCTCTTATTTTCCAGTTGAAGATGACGATCTCCTGGTTTTAACATACATTTTTGCAGATTTTTCTGACCTCGGAATTATTTTCTACATTTTCTTGAAGATATGGATTTTCTTTTAACTATATATTCTTTTTGTAGCATAATTTTGCCTTCTCTTATTTTTTAATTGAAGATGACGATATCCCGGTTCCAACGGACATTTTGGCCGATATTTCTAAGCTAAGGACTATTTTCTACATTTTCTATAAGATATGGACCATTTTATTCAATGATATGATTTTTCTATCCTAATTTTGTCTTCCCTTCTTTTTGAATTGATGATGACGATCTCCTGGTTCCAACGAAATTTTTACGGGTTTTTCTGCACTCGATGCTATTTTCTACATTTTATTGAAGATATGGGGTTTTTAATTAAATGATATAAATTTTATAGCCTACGTTTGTCTTCTCTTATTTTTCACTTGAAAATGGCAGTTTCCCGGTTCCAAAGGAAATTTTTGCGGATTTTTCTGACCTCGAGGCTATTTTCTATATTTCTGGAAAGATAAGGATCATTTTATTAAATGCTATGATTTTTTTGCCAAATTTTGTCTTTCTTAGATTTTTCGTTGATGATGGCGATCTCCCGGTTCACACCGATATGTTTGAGGATTTTTCTGAGATCTGGGCTATTTTCTGTATTATTTAGAAGATATAGATCATTTTATTAAATGATATGATATGTTGGCCTAATTTTCCCTTCTCTGTTTTTCGTTAAATTTTGCACTCTCCCGGTTCCGACGGATATTTTTGGAGATTTTTCGGAGCTCAGAGATATTTTCTACATTTTATGGAAAATAAGAATCTTTATATTAAAAGATATGATTTTTATTGATAAATTTTGTCTTCTCTTATTTTTTTGGTTGAACATAGCGATCGCCCGGTTCTAACGGACATTTTTGCGGATTTTCTAATATCTGTGCTATTTTCTTTATTTTATGGAAGATATGGATCTTTTTATTAATGATATGATTTTTATAGCTTAAGTTTGTCTTTTATTATTTTTAAGTTGTAGATGGTGATCTCCCGGTGCCAACAAACATTTTTGCGGATTTTTCTGAGCTCCGGCATATTTTCTACATTTTATGGAAGATATGGATGGTTTTATTAAATGATATGATTAACCTATGTTTGTTTCTTCTTATTTTCCAGTTTAAGATGGCAAACTTTATATTGAATGATATGATTTTTGGCCTAATTTTGGCTTCTATTATATTTCAGTTGAAGATGGCCTTCTCTTGGGCCCGAAGGAAATTTTTGCAGATTTTTCTAAGGTCCGGGCTATTTTCCAGATTTTCTGGAAGAAATGGAATGTTTATTAAATGATATGATTTTAGGCCTAATTTTGTCTTCTCTTAATTTCCTGTTGAAGTTGAAGTTGGTGATCTCCCTGTTCCAATGGACGTTTTTGCGGATATTTCTAAGCTCCGGGATATTTTCCATTTTTCTAGAATATATGGATCGTTTTATTAAATAATATCAAAGAAGACAAAATTAGGCCAAAAATGTCTGTTGGAGCTGGGAAATCGCCATCTTCAACTGAAAGATAAGAGAAGACAAAATTCGAAATCGTAAAATCACCACCTTCATCTATAAAAATGTCCATTGTAACCGAGATATCGCCGTCGTCAACTGAAAAGATTTTTATATATCATTTTCTGAGATTGGTGCAATTTTATACATTTTATGAAAGATATGGATCTTTTTATTGATTGTAATGATTTTTCTGTCCTAAATTTGTCTTCTCTTATTTTCCAGATGAAGATGACGATATTTTTATTAAATGATATGATGGTTTGGCCTAATTTTGATTTCTCTTTTATTCCAAACACCTAGTTCAAACGGACATTTTTGCGGATTTTTTTGAGCTCTGGCCTATGTTCCACATTTTTGGAAGATATGGATCGTTTTATAAAATGAAATGATATTTTGGCTTAATTATGTCTTCTCTTATTTTTTTTGTTGAAGATTGTGATCACCCAATTCCAACGGACATTTTTTGCAGATTTTTCCGAGCTCGGGATTATTTTCTACTTTTTCTGGAATGTATGGATCTTTTATTATGCTATATGATTTTTGTAGCCTAATTTTGTCTTCACTTATTTTTCAATTGAAGATGGTGATATCCCGGGATAAACGGACATTTTGGCCGATAATTCTGAGGTCGGGACTATTTTCTACATTTTCTGTAAGATATGGATCTTTTATTAAAAGATATAATTTTTCTAGCCAAATTTTGTCTTCTCTTATTTTTCAAATGATGATGGCGATCTCCCAGTTCAAACGTAAATATTAGCGGATTTTTTTGAACTCGATGTTATTTTTAATATTTTATTGTCGATTTAGATCTTTTTATTAAATGATATAATTTTTAGCGTCTACGTTTGTTTTCCCTTATTTTTCACTTGAATGTGACGGTTTCCCGGTTCCAACAGAAATTTTTGCAGATTTTTCTGACCTTGGGCTATTTTCTGTATTTTCTAGTAGATAACGATCATTTTATTAAATGTTATGGTTTTTTGGCGAATTTTATCTTCTCTTAAATTATTCGTTGATGATGGCAATCCCCGGTTCACATAAATATTTTTGAAGATTTTTCTGAGCTCTGGGCTATTTTCTGTATTATCTGGAAGATATTGATCATTTTATTCAATGATATGATATTTTTGCCTAATTTTTCCTTCCCTCTTTTTCATTAAATTTTGCGCTCTCCTGGTTCCGACGGTTATGTTTGCGGATTTTTCTTAGTTCGGGGATATTTTCTACATTTTTGGAAAATAAGAATCTTTATATTAAATGATATGATTTTTATTGCCTAATTTTGTCTTCTCTTATTTGTCAGTTGAACATAGCGATCTCCCGGTTCTAACAAAAATTTTTGTGGATTTTCTGAGCTCTGTGCTATTTTCTTTATTTTATGGAAGATATGGATCTTTTTACTAAATGATATGCTTTTGTTAGCTTAAGTTTGTCTTCTATTATTTTTAAGTTGAAGATGGCGATCTTCCGGTTTCAACAGACATTTTTGCGTATTTTTCTAAGCTCAGGTATATTTTCTACATTTTTGGAAGATATGCATCTTTTTATTAAACGATATGATTTTTATAACATACGTTTGTCTTCACTTATTTTCGAGTTGAAGATGGCGATCTTTATTTTGAATGATATGATTTTTTGGCCTAATTTTGTCTTCTCTTATTTTTCAGTCGAAGATGGCATTCTCTCAATCACAACAGACAATTTTGCGGATTTTTCTGAGCTCCAGGCTGTTTTCCCCATTTTCTGGAAGATAGGTATCGTTTTATTAAATTGTATGATTTTTGTTCTAATTTTATCGTCTCTTATTTTCCAGAAGAAGTTGGTGATCTCCCGGTTCCAACGGACATTTTTGCAGATATTTCTGATGTTAGTGCTATTTTTCACATTTTCTGGAATATATGGATCGTTTTATTAAATGATATCTGAGAAGACAAAATTAGTCCTAAAAATGTCCGTTGGAACCGGAAAATCACCATCTTCAACTGAAATATAAGAGAAGACAAAATTGGAAACCGGAAAATCGTCATCTTCATCTATAAAAATGTCCATTGTAACTGGGATATTTGATATCTTCAACAAAAAAGATTTTTATATATCATTTTCTGAGCTTGATCTATTTTCTTCATTTTTTGAAATATATGAATCTTTTTATTAATTGATATGATTTTTCTAGCCGAAATTTGCCTTCTCTTATTTTCCTATTGAAGATGTCGATCTTTTTGTTAAACGATAAAATACTTTAGCCTAATTTTGTCTTCTCTTATATTTCAGTTGAAGATGGCGATCACCTGGTTCCAATGGACATTTTTACGGATTTTTCTGAGCTCCTGCTTATTTTCCACATTTTTGGAAGATATGGATCATTTTTTAAATGATATGATATTTTGCCTTCATTTTTGTCTTCTCTTATTTTACAGTTGAAAATGGCGATCTCCCGGTACCAATAGATATTTTTGCGGATTTATATAAGCTCGGGGCTTTTTTCTACACTTTCGGGAAGATAAGAATCGTTATATTATATGACATGATTTTTATATCCTAAATTTTTCTAATCTTATTTTTAGTTGAAGATGGCGATCTCCAGGTTCCTACATTTTTTATGGATTTTTCTTAGTTTGTGGCTTTTTGTACATTTTCTGATAGACATGAACCTTTTTATTAAAGGATACAATTTTTTTGGCCTAATTTTGTCAACTCATTTTTAATTGAATATGGCAATCTCCTAGTTCCAACGGACATTTGTAATGATTTTTCTGAGCTGGTGCTATTTTCTACATTTTATGGCAGATATGTATATTTTTATTAAATGATATGAATTTTGGCTTCATTTATTTTTCTGTTGAAGATGACGATCTCCAGGTTCCAACATACATTTTTGTGGATTTTTCTGGGCTTCGATCTATTTTCTACATTTTCTGTATGATATGCATGTTTGTTTTAAATGATATGATTTTTATAAACTAATTTTTTGTTATTTTATTATTTAGTTGAAGATGGCAATCTCCGGTCCAAAAGAACATTTTTGCGGAATTTTCAGAGCTTGTGGTTATTTTTCATTTTCGGGAAGTGATGAAATTTTTTATTGAATGATATGATCTTTTTGGGCTTATTTTTTCTTCTCTTATTTTTATTGAATGTACATTTTGGTAGATATTTTTAGGCTCCGCGCAATTTCTAAACTTACATAAAGTTATGGATCTTTTAAATAAATGATATGATTTTTATAGCCTAATTTTGTCTTCTATTTTTTTCAGTTGAACATAGCGATCTCCCGGTTCCAATGAACATTTTTTGGATTTTCTGAGCTTGTATTTTATTAAAGAAATGGATCTTTTTATTAAATGATATGATTTTTATTGCTCAAGTTTGTCTTCAATTATTTTTAATTGAAAATGGGATCTCCCGGTTCCAACGGACATTTTTGCGGATTTTTCTGAGTTCAGAGCTATTTTATATATTTTATGGAAGATATGAATCTTTTTATTAAATGCTATGATTTTTATAACCAAAGTTTGTCTTCTCTTATTTTCCAATTGAAGATGGCGATCTTTATATTGAATGATATGATTTTTTGGACTAATGTTGTCTTCTCTTATATTTTAGTTGAAGATGGCATTCTCTTGGTCCCAAAGGGCATTTTTGCAGATTTTTCTGAGCTTTGCACTATTTTCCCCCATTTTCTGGAAGATATGGATCGTTTTATTAAATGATTGTTATGAGTAGGGGAGACTTATGGTCTCCCCCCTCATTTATCCACCATAAACACCCCATATATGGTAGTGAGGTGGACCTTTGATATACTAGAGACCATTGGTCTCTCCTTATTAACATGTTGATATAATAAAATGCCACCATGAGATATAGCCATGGTTAATTGATCTCCAACACGTTATCAGCATGACTTCGCTCTAACAGAAAATTTTTTCTCAGCCAACAAAATTTTCCTCTTGCAAAGGAATCTTATAGTTGCGGCAAAGCTTTTGCGACAACGATCGACTGATTTCTTTCACGGATTGCGGGAGCGGGGATTTTAACTATGGATTTTATTTGTTCTTCCCTAGATCTTTGATCTAGAGATAAAAATTCTAATCCCGTAGATATATATTATGGACCGTATTCTATTTTTTACATATGTATGTTGATTGATTTACTCAAATCAACATATAAAAAATAGAAAAAAAATCAATACTGTTTTCACCAAAATTCCCATAATTAGGTAGACTAGGAAGAAATGTAGCACTTGTGAAGGACATGCGTACTCTATGCATCTTTATGAATTTATTGAGTATCGGTGTGTCACGCCCCCTGTCAATGTAGATGCATCCGTGTGACATATATGATGTTCAAAATTATACGAGAGTTTTGACCATATGCAAATGCATGCGAAGTGAAATAAAAATTTGCACAGTTTTATTATGTATTTGATTTGGATAAATGATGGGCTTCGACATTTATGAACTATTTAATGATGTCATGCCATTAGAAACTGAGGATTAGTGGTGCCGATTTTAATAAAGATCTGACTGTCATTTGAATTTGGTTTAAGTACGAATTTATTGGAAGATTAGATTTTTTATCAAGTTAAATTTTAATGCTTTTATATTAAAAAAAATTTGACCCAGAGTATCTGTTACTAGTCAGCCCACAACATCTCGAAGAGAAATCCCAGTTCCAACTCGGAAGGGAAAACTGTAATTATAATAGTAGAGATGATTTCAAAGAATAAGTCTAGTACTTAAAATTAACACTTATTTTCTCTCAACATTATTCTCATGCAATTATGCATTTAAGATGTTACAGGAACCCAAACCTTTTTTATATTGTTTAGGGAGTACTTAAAACCAGCTCCTAAAAATTAACACAGGTTTTCTCTCAACATTATTCTCATGCATTATTTTTTGCATCACTTATCATATGGGCTATTAGCCCATTTACCCATTTATTATAAATAAAAATTGAGATTTTTTTGTCTGTTTGGCCTGAAGCCTGCAGCAAGCCTAAGGGCTTTTTATTGACATAATTGGGTTATGTTATTCTTCTGATTTAAATATAAATTTAAACTCAGAAAATTTCCATTAATTCTAGAAGAATATCAGAAAAAATCAGGTTATTACTGGAAATTCTGAAAAATCTAGATAAATTGATGTGTTGCATTAATATTCATTTTGGGATATTATTTGTTTGTGGTCCATATAATATCAATAACATCACTATCTGCATAATTTGGATAAATAAGATTTTTTTATTTAATAATTATGGAAGGTCCTGAGGTCGCTCTGCCGTTAGTTATCTAACCTAACGGTGTATGATATGTCTCCACGTGGCCCAAGTAATTATTAAATATTTTATATTTCTCCAATATATTGCATGCGATGTTGATTAAATTAAATTTGATAAGCCTGTGATGTTGCACAATTATTTATGCCTGCGTTTGTTGCATAATTTATAAATTGCGTGGATATTTAATAAATTACGTTGTGGTTTTGGATCGGGAAATTTGTCACCATTTCATATTCCTCGTATTTTCTTTTCTTTTTTGAGAGAAATTGTAGTGAGGATATAATTTGTATAAAGCCAAAGACCGAAGTTTTATTCCTAGAAGACGGAGGCCAAATTGCAAATTTGCAGGGACCCCAATGGGTTTCCAAGTTGTAATTTTTCATTTTAGTCTTTTGTATTTCCTAGACTGTATAACTTTGGACTTTAGACTTTATTATATGGTGACTGGCTGATCCATGCAACTAATTTATTAGCTTTAGATGAATTTTTAATATGTTTTATTAATTCATGTCATTTTAAATGCATAGATAAAATGGCAAAAATATAGAGCATTGTCTTTGAAGTTCTCGATGCGGCTGGAAAGAATTATCTGAGTTGGTATGCAGACCGAAGTTCCACTTCCGCGCACAGGGCCTAATGGCCACAATCTCTACTCTTGTGCCCACGACAACAGGCACTGCTGAAGCAACTTCTACACCACAAGTCTCTGATGTAGATAAGTCGAAAGCCATTATCTATATTAGACGACATATTGATCGGACCCTGAAGGCTGAGTATCTCATTGTAGAAGACCCACTAGAGTTTTGGACTGCACTGGAGGATAAGTATAAACATCAGAAAGATGTGATCCTCCCACGTGCACGTTATGAGTGGGAAAATCTCCGTCTACAGGACTTCAAGTCCGTTACTGAGTATAACTCGGCACTTTACAATATCACCTCACGCCTGAAGCTGTATGGCGAACAAGTGACGAAAGAACGCATGTTGGAAAAGACTTACACATCCTTCCATGAGAAGAATGCGATCCTCATGCAACAGTACCGTGAATGCAAGTTCACTAAGTACTCTGACCTGCACTCCTGCCTTCTCATGGCGGAGCAGAATAGAGAGTTACTACTGGCCACCCATAACCTATGCCATGCAGGCTTAGCTTCTCTCCTTGAGGCTCACAGAGTTTCTTCCCAGAAGTAGAAGAACAAACAGAAGGGAAAATTCAACAAAGGGAAACTCCCTAAGAGGCATGTCAGAGGTCCTCCCCAGCACAACATCCCTCCCCAAAGAAACAAAAATGAGGGAAAGAAGAAACTCCAGTGGAAGAAAAAGAACACTGGACAGACGTCTATTCCCAATAATAATTGGGAGGACGAATGCCACAGATGTGGCATGACTGGACATTGGTCCAAAAACTGTCGTACTCCACGACACCTCCAAGATCTGTATCAGGCGAGCTTGAAGTCTCCCGTTGAAACAAATCTGGTGGACACCCTGTCGACATCCAAGTTCACACTGGATGACTTCGAGAATGAAGACCTCCTATATTGATGTCATTTTTATCTATTATGCATTTACTTTGTCATCTGTAGTTGGTTTAATCTTTACTTTTTCAATAAATGAATGTCTTCCTTGTAATGCCCTGCGTAGCTACTGCACAAGTACTAAGGGGGGTGAATAGTACTTTAAAATAATCAAGAGTGTTATTCCTAATTATTGTGCAAAACACAAACAACAATGCGGAATAACTACAAACAACAAGAATTAAACATGCACAAACAATACGATGTAACGGGTTCGGATCCACCCAAGTCTCCCCGACTTGTTCTCGGTGATCTTACGTCCCAACCACCCGGATCCCCTCCGGATACTTGAGTTAGAAACCACTAACCCAAGATTTCTACTATGAAATTCTTGTAGAAAAACCTCTACAAGACCAAATCATATACAAATGACATGTGACTCCCACAACCCGGGATCACACCCTTTCTCTCACAACCGAGAGAAACACTTACAATCAAAGTAAATGAAATATGAAATACTTACCAACAAAATCCTATGCCTTGAGTAAACTTACCAATATTAGGACAAGGAGGATTTTGAGGAAGAAGATGTCACCAAACCCTAGCTCCAAGAAGTTGACCAGCAATGGAAGCATAGGAAGGAGTTGGTGACCTTGGATCAAGCTCTTAGCTTGAGAGGCTCACAATGAAGAGAATCTCTCTTGAGGAATTTGGCTCAAGGAGTGAAGGAGAGATTCTTGGTGAGAAGAGAGAGCTTTGGAATAGAGTTGAATGGCTCCTCTTTGATTTCTCTAAACCTCTAAAATGGCAGCCTTGAATACTAGGAAAGAACCCCTCCAAGTATATATAGGATAGATGAAAGAGAGAGCAAAAATCGTGGCATTAAATGCTCCAACGGCTCTATTCTGAAGCAGACTAGTTGGTCAAAGAAGGATCACTGACCGACTAGATTCACATCTAGTCGGTCGGTGATTCAACATGAACCGACTAACTGGAGAACAGCCAAAAGAGAAAGTTCAGACATAAAGAACTAGTCGGTCTAAGAAGACTTGCCAACAGACTAGTTTCACAACTAGTCGGTCGGTGAGTGTTCTTTGACCGACTAAGAGTTGAAATAGTATAGTCTGAAATCAAGTTGAACTAGTCGGCCAGAGAACAAATCCTAACCGATTAGTTTCTCAACTAGTCGGTCGATGATTGTTCTTTAACCGACTAATGATAAACAGTAGCTCAGGTTGTGAAATGAAGATATAACTAGTCGGTCCATGAAGGATTTCAAACCGACTAGTTTGACAACTAGTCGGTCGGTGAACCTTCTTGGACCGACTAATTGGTTAACAGTGAATGAGCTGAAATGAGCAAGGAGATCTAGTCGGTTCAAGAAGAATTGCTGACCGACTAGATTGCCATCTAGTCGGTTGGTTCTTCTTCTTGAACCAACTAAGATGCACTAGAAGCCGCGAATCGAAGCGCGAAGCTTCGGGAAAGTTTCTATGGGCTTCTATGAAAATCCTAGCTCTAATAATGTAAGACCTACTCAAGGCTTAACATTCTACGGAAAGAAACTAGAAGACAATAAATAAAACTTGACGAACCGTCTTCAAAGCTTCAATCCGGATCTCTTGACTTCAATAATACTCCTAGAGCTTCAACGAAGCTTCATGCACACGATCACGCGCTTTGAGAAGTCTTGAGAAGTCGCTTTTGATATACGTGCAGTTTTGGCGACGATCTCCATAACTGCGCTCACAAAGGAGTTAGTTCACGATATTTATGTTTGCTCGTAATCAAAACCAAATCCGGGGAATCAATACTCAACATTCTCCCCCTTTTTTGTGATGACAAACCAACATAAATAATAATCAATAATGATAATACAAATGAATTTTACTTACTCCCCCTGCATTGATGACACGTTAGTTCCGTATTCAATAGATAATCATACGCATCAAGCAGACGAGGAAAGTATAAAATGTGAACTCAAGTATTGCAGTTTAGGATCTAAATCCATTTTTATATCTTAACTCCCCCTGAATCTAACATATCAAATTATATTCATGGTAAAATGCTTTAAATTATCATTTAGCATATCGTCATTATTAATTCTCTCCCCCTTTGGCATAAGCAAAAAGAGCGGGATGAGATCAATGACAACAACAATGGCTAAAATAAAAGCACGGGAGTCGTAGAATACGACCACAGTCCAAATGACACCAAAGGAAAATAAGAAGTAAATCAAAGCGTGTCAACAAGACCATAGTCGAAAAATGAAATCATCAAAACACAATTCAATTTCACATATTGAGTTATGGAACATACTCTCCAATATCAACATTCTTGGTTAATTTAGTGCATGGAAAACAATTCTATGTTTTCATAAAAGTAAATCTATTTAACCAATATAATCGTTGAGCGACGAAGTCAATATCAGAGACATAAATATAATGTGCACAAGAAAAAGATGCACACAACATACAACACCAAAAGTCACAACATCGATTGAAAAGGATCACAAAGAATAAGCATTCCAAATCTAGGTGAAGTGTGCGATGTGAGGTGACAAGGTGAATAAACCAATATGCAATCAATAACATACAACAATGTTATGCCAAAAATAGAGATAGAACCTTCGAAAAATTTATGGCATACACAAATCTAGTACTAGCATGCATTCCAAAAGAGATACTCACTAAATGAGTAAATATTAAGCATGGAATGCCATGAGCATGAGAAATATAAGTACATAATCAAAAGCTCAAAACTAGCATCAAAATATGCAAGAGATAGTCTAAAACATAAAAAGACATCAACATGCATTCCACACACATGGATACCAAATGTAAATCAAATGTAAGAATATACTTACAACATTAAGCTCCCCCTACTTTGGTGCATCACTTAAGCACCAACAACTCCATTTGAATGAAAAACTTTGCACGTCAATGAGTTGGTAAGGTTGGTATCCCAAAGCGGATTGAACCTAGAAAACATTATTTTGGTATCCAAAAAAAATCCTTTTGGATCCTATGGGTTAGGCAACAAATTTAACATATTAAATTCAAATAATTGTAACCCATTTCCTAATGTAATCATGTCACTTGATAAATATTTTTATGATGCATGTAATCATAAACATAAACATGAATCAAAACATGTGTTGTATGAAAATATTAAATATTTTATACATAAAAATCATAAGCACAATGATTTACAAATAAACATGCAATGGAAATCACTTCTTAACACACATGCTTTGGTACCCATAAAATGAATATAAGCTTATGGTACCAAGCAATGAAGGGTCAACGAAGACTAACCCTTTGGAAACCAAGTCCAAGAGGACCTTGATTTCCCGACATAATCATCTTTCAAAATAATATCATGAATATACGATCGCACATACATATCCTTAGCATGATCGCTAGTGTTCTTCGGACCCGAAATAGTGTATATTTTGGGTATCCTCTTCCTAGTAGTTGCATGCACAAAAGGTTGATCTCTACGTGGTGCATGTGGCCTAGGGACATGAGATCTAGCAAGAGCATGAGGATATGTGTATGGAACATTGTGTTGTGCTAAAGCATGATGATTGGCATATGATCCATGGTGCGGTGTTGCATACATACGTGGATGAACATGAGGTGTGTATGCATGAGGATGATCACGAGAATAAGCATGCACATGTGGATTAGGAGGTGTGTTCCTATGTGGCATAGCATTGGTGTACATGAATGCATGACCCTTCTTTGGAGGTCCACCCAAAGTGGGTTTCTTTCCAAACGAGGGTGTGTACGAAGTGGAAGCACCATTGGTAGAAGAACTACCAATGGAGTGTTTACTCCCACTAGTTGAGGCATCGGAAGTTGGTCCTAATAAAGGTGGTAGACGATTTGGGTGATTCTCCCATCTTATATGTTGAATATTGGACTCCCTGGATTTGGTTTTGATGATGAGCAAACATAAATAATTCATGAACTAACAATTTGTGAGCGCAGTATTGGAGATCGTCGCCAAATTCACGAGAACAATCAAAGCGACATCTCAACACTTCTCAAAGCTCGTATTCATGCCTAAAGCTTCGTTGAAGCTCTTGCGCCGTTTTGGAAGTCATGAAGAATTAATCGAAGCTCTCGAAGACCATTCATTAAGGTTTTATTTATAGTCTTTTAGCTTCGATCTATAGAATGTTAAGCCTTGAGTATATCTTACGATTCTATCTTCATAGCGCTCATATCGTAGCTCTAGGATCTTAGTACAAGTCTACTCTAATTTCCTCGAAGCGTCACGCTTCGATTCGGACTTGTTTGTGCATATTAGTTGGTACAAGAAGAAGTACTGACCGACTAGATGGTGATCTAGTCGGTCAGCAGAGCTTCTTGGACCGACTAGTTTGTGTTCATCTTTTCTTGTTCAGTACTGTTTACAGTTAGTCGGTCTACGTTGACTCACCGACCGACTAGTTTGTGAACTAGTCGGTCAGTGATGCTTCTTTAACCGACTAGTTATGATTTACTGTACATGCCAAATTTCTCCTAAGCTACTGTTTATCGTTAGTCGGTCTAAGAACGTTTGGTGACCGACTAGTTGATAATCTAGTCGGTCAACTTTTGTTCTGGGACCGACTAAGTCAATTTGTATTCAGACTATTTGTTTTTGCCTCTTAGTCGGTCTACGTTCACTGACTGACCGACTAGTTGTGAAACTAGTCGGTCAGAAAGTCTTCTTGGACCGACTAGATTTCTAGGTCTGAATTTCTATCTCTTCTCAGTTCTTCACTTAGTCGGTCCATGTTGTTTGACTGACCGACTAGTTGATGAACTAGTCGGTCAGTGGTTGTTCTTTGACCGACTAGTTGCCTCAGATTTCTATCCGTTGGAAATTGACCTAACTTGTTTTTATGGGACCCTGTAAATACGAACCTAGGTCATTTCTCTCTAGGTTAGAGCTGCCATTAAGAGATTCATTGAGATAGAAAGAGATAGCCATTCTCACTCATTTCTAAAGCTCTCTTCCTCACAAGAAATCCATTCTCTCACTTTCTAGATCTAGAATCCATCTTGAGAGAAGCTTGTTCTTGGTGAGCCCTTCAAGCTCTTGCTTGATTCAAGTCTCCAAATCACTCCTAGGCACCTATTGATGGTCATTTCCTTGGTGCTAGGTCTTGGTGACTTCATCTTCCTCAAATCCCTCCTTGCACCTATTTGGTAAGAAAACTCAAGGTATAGGATTTTTTGGTAAGATTGTTTATTTCATTATAAACTTGTTTATATTGCTTGTTGATTCTCTCGGTTGTGAGAGAAGGTTGTGATCTCGGGTTGTGGGATTCACTATTGCCATTGCATGTATGATTTGATCTTGTGAAGGTTTTTCACAAGATATCATAGTGGAAATCTTGGGTTAGGGTTTCTAACCTAAGTATCCGGAGGGGATCCGGGTGGTTGGGACGTAGGATCACCGGGAACAAGTCGGGGAGACTTGGGTGGATCCGAACCCATTAACATCTCTTGTTAGCATTGTTAATTTTGTTGTTGTCATTCAATTTAAGCTTCCTCAAATTGTTTTGGTAGTTGTTTGCACTATAATTTGGAATTATACTCCTTGTTATTTTTAAAGTACTATTCACCCCCCCTCTAGTACTTGTGTAGTAGCTTGTAGGGCATTACATTATACCCCAAGCCAATGTGATGATTGGCCGGAAGTAAATCATTTAGGATATTATCCAAATGGCCCTTACCTTTATTGAAATTATTAATACGGCCTAATATGCACTCATACTTCTCGGTGAGAGAAAGCATAGAAGCATCCAAGGTAGACACTTGCGATGTGAGTACATAAACACGAGACTTGAGATTCTCATTCTCGATACTCAAAGTTGAGTTTCGAGAAATCCAATCCGCTATCTCATGTTCATCCGAATTTTCAATATGCACATGCTCAAGTTGAGATTTAAGATTTACGATCTTATTTCTCAACCCTTCAACAACGGTGTCGTTGATGATGATGATAGGCTTAGGCGAGGTTTGAAGGCTAGTTAGCCCTTTTTTAGTCTTAATAAATCTATTAGCCAATTTAGAAAACTTGTAACAAAGTTGTTTGTTGGCTAATCTAAGTTCATCCATAGTTACCTCTTCGCTTTCATCCTCGCTTTCATCGGAGGTGGTCTCTTGATCATATTCCTCTCTTGCCATGAAGCACATGTTTGCTTTCTCCACTTCTTCATCATCCAGCTCTCCACTTTAGGAGTCGGTGAATGAGCCGACGAGCCCTTTCTTGTACCCTTTCTTGTACTTCCTCGACTTGTCATACTTAGGTACCTTACACTTATCCTTGTGTTTGTTGAGAGGACAATCCAGCTTGACGTGTCCTGGCTTGTTGCATTTATAACACACAGGAGTAGATGCATTATAAGAACCAAATTTAGCTTTGCTCTTGAACTTACCTTTTCGGAAGAATCGGTCGAACTTCTTTGCCAAATCGGCCAAAGCTTCTGTGTCCAACTCGTCATCCGATTCTTCATCATCGGTAGATGTAGATGTAGATAAAGCGGCCTTGAATACAATCGTCTTTTTCTTTGGCACGTCTTGCTCCAAGTAAGACTTCATCTTTTCCTGCATCTTGATCTTACTATCCTTGCGTACCTCATAAGACAACAAGGTACCCATTAGCTGTACGACAGTATACTTATTCATATCGTTACCTTCCTCGATGGTGAAGGTACGCTTCTCCTAACAAGAAGGAAGTCTGTCAATAATCTTCGCGACTTTCTCCTTTTGGGTATAGTTCTTCCCAAGAGCTTCCAATTCGTTGGATATGTCCATGAAGCGAGCATAGTACTCCTTCATACTTTCACCCTGTTCCATGTGAAATAATTCGAACTCTTTGTTAGCAATTACAAGTTTAGAGTCCTTTACCGTACTCGTCCCTTCGTGCAAGATGAGGAGTTGGTTCCATATTTGATATGCACTCTTACATGTGCATATCTTGTTGAAGTCTTCGGGCTCCAACGCACATTGCAAGGCATTCATTGCCTAGACATTGTTCACCTCCGCGGCGACCTCCGCGGTAGTCCACTTCGTGAAATCTTGTTCGGTGGGCTCGACATATTCCGTCAACGTGGCTCTCCATAGAGATGTTCTCCGGAGAAACGTTTCCATCCGGCATTTCCAGTACCTATAATTGGTACCGTTGAAGAAGGGAGGCCTAGTTGAGAAGTGTCCTTCCATCACCGAAGAAGCTTCTTCACGATTCTTGAAAACGCTGTAGTCGTTGTTTGTCATAGCTATGAAGCTTGGCTCTGATATCAATTGTAATGCCCTGCGTAGCTACTGCACAAGTACTAGAGGGGGGGTGAATAGTACTTTAAAATAATCAAGAGTGCTATTTCTAATTATTGTGCAAAACACAAACAACAATGCGGAATAACTACAAACAACAAGAATTAAACATGCGCAAACAATACGATATAACGGGTTCGGATCGATCCAAGTCTCCCCGACTTGTTCCAGGTGATCCTACGTCCCAACCACCCGGATCCCCTCCGGATACTTGAGTTAGAAACCACTAACCCAAGATTTCCACAATGAAATTCTCGTAGAAAAACCTCTACAAGACCAAATCATACACAAATGACATGTGACTCCGACAACCCGGGATCACACCCTTTCTCTCACAACCGAGAGAAACACTTACAATCAAAGTAAATAAAATATGAAATACTTGCCAACAAAATCCTATGCCTTGAGTAAACTTACCAATATTAGGGCAAGGAGGATTTTGAGGAAGAAGATGTCACCAAACCCTAGCTCCAAGAAGTTGACCAGCAATGGAAGCATAGGAAGGAGTTGGTGACCTTGGATCAAGCTCTTAGCTTGAGAGGCTCACAATGAAGAGAATCTCTCTTGAGGAATTTGGCTCAAGGAGTGAAGGAGAGATTCTTGGTGAGAAGAGAGAGCTTTGGAATAGAGTTGAATGGCTCCTCTTTGATTTCTCTAAACCTCTAAAATGGCAGCCTTGAATACTAGGAAAGAACCCTTCCAAGTATATATAGGATAGAGGAAAGAGAGAGCAAAAATCGTGGCATTAAATGCTCTAACGGCTCTATTCTGAAGCAGACTAGTCGGTCAAAGAAGGATCACTGACCGACTAGATTCACATCTAGTCGGTCGGTGATTCAACATGAACCGACTAACTGGAGAACAGCCAAAAGAGAAAGTTCAGACAAAAAGAACTAGTCGGTCTAAGAAGACTTGCCAACCGACTAGTTTCACAACTAGTCGGTCGGTGAGTGTTCTTTGACCGCCTAAGAGTTGAAATAGTATAGTCTGAAATCAAGTTGAACTAGTCGGTCAGAGAACAAATCCTAACCGATTAGTTTCTCAACTAGTCGGTCGATGATTGTTCTTTAACCGACTAACGATAAACAGTAGCTCAGGCTGTGAATGAAGATATAACTAGTCGGTCCATGAAGGATTCCAAACCGACTAGTTTGACAACTAGTCGGTCGGTGAACCTTCTTGGACCGACTAATTGGTCAACAGTGAATGAGCTGAAATGAACAAGGAGATCTAGTCGGTTCAAGAAGAATTACTGACCGACTAGATTGCCATCTAGTCGGTTTGTTCTTCTTCTTGAACCAACTAAGATGCACTAGAAGCCGCGAATCGAAGCACGAAGCTTCGGAAAAGTTTCTATGGGCTTCTATGATAATCCTAGCTCTAATAATGTAAGACCTACCCAAGGCTTAACATTCTACGGAAAGAAACTAGAAGACAATAAATAAAACTTGACGAACCGTCTTTAAAGCTTCAATCTGGATCTCTTGACTTCAATAATACTCTTAGAGCATCAACGAAGCTTCAGGCACACGATCACGCGCTTTGAGAAGTCTTGAGACCTCGCTTTTGATATACGTGGAGTTTTGGCGACGATCTCCATAACTGCGCTCACAAAGGAGTTAGTTCACGATATTTATGTTTGCTCATCATCAAAACCAAATCCGGGGAATCAATACTCAACATTCCTTTTATTAAAGTATTGATTTCATTATCTATAGATGAAGTGTGAGTGCCTAGTGGATAGTGCCTCGATGCACACAATCCTTCAAGAAAAAACTATTAGCTTAAATAATTATGATGGTCATGTTATTGGTATTTCAGGACTATCTAACATAATTGAAGGATCTGGTGAAGCAATGATTATGCTCCCAAATAACAAAAGACTAATAATAAAAGATGAACTTTTCCCTCCTAAATCAAATAGAAATATATTAAGTTTCAAAGATAATCGTTTAAATGGATATCACTTGAAAACTATAGATATACATGAGGATGAATATATGTATGTTACTCGTCAAAAAGACGGTTTAAAACTGTCTTAAAACGATTTAAGGGACTCCCGTTAGGTCTCTATCATACTTATATTAAACCTATAGAAGCTAATTTGACCGTGCACCAAAAGTGCCTTTCATCTCCAGAATTCAAACTCTGGCATAACAGACTTGGTTACTCTGGATCGGCAACGATGCACCGCATCATCACTCAATCTTTAGGACATAATCTGAAGAACCTAAAGATTCTTCAGAAAAGTGATTTTCCATGTCTGCTTTGTTTCAAGGGTAAATTAATAACGAGAGCATCCCTATTGAAAGTGGGATGAAAGTCTCCTAGCTTCTTGGAGAGAATACATGGGGATATTTGCTGGCCTATTCACCCAGCAAGTGGCCCATTCGATACTTTATGGTACTGATAGATGCATCATCAAAATGGTCTTATGTGTGCTTCTTGTCCACCCGCAACCTAGCTTTTTCAAAGCTTTTGGCACAAATTATTAAGTTGTGGGCTCATTTCCCGGATAACCATATCAAGAAACTTCGTCTTGATAATGCGGGAGAATTCACTTCTCAAGTCTTTCAAGACTACTGCCAAGCAACTGGCATCGAAGTTGAACATCCAGTAGCACATGTTCACACCCAGAATGGGTTAGCAGAATCTCTAATAAAGAGACTTCAATGGATTGCACGTCTGTTGCTGATGCAATCTCAGTTGCCTGTGGATGTTAGGGCCATGCCATATTGCATGTCGCATCGTTTATCAGAATACAGCCCTTTGGTGGCCATGTTTTATCGCCGATGCAGCTAGCATATGGTGCACCTCCGAATATTTCTCATTTGAGAGGGTTTGGTTGTGCAGTCTACGTTCCCATTGCAGCACCTCAAAGGACCAAAATGGGTCCACAGCGTCGTTTGGGTATCTATATAGGGTATGATTCACCCTCTATAATTAGATATCTTGAACCCCTGACTGATGACGCATTTAAGGCACGTTTTGATGACTGTGAGTTTGATGAAAATGTATTTCCTAAACTAGGCACACAGTCTAAGAAGCCAGAAGCTTCTGAGACCATTTCTTGGGACACAAAGAATTTATCTCATTATGATCCGCGTACTAGTCAATGTGAAGATGAGATCCTTAACATCCTTCATCTTCAGAATACAGTACATTTACTACCGGATAATTTTACTGACAACCAGAAGATTGTCAGATCACGCGTCTCTATTGCCAATACGCCAGATATGATTGACATCCCCAAAGATGGATGCAACCCACCGGCAGCAGAATCGGCTGTATCTCAATTAAAGAGAGGACGCCCACCAGGTTCGAAGGACAAAGTTCCTCGAAAAATAAAAAATCCTGGAGAAATAAAGATGAACCATACACAAGATGCTGAGCTCAGACCAGCTACCTCTCCCCTCCTACATTCCCTTGAAGAGGAAACTATAGGAGAAACATCATTAAATTTTGTATGTACTGGGGAGGTACTGGACAGATAAAGCACTGTCGTTGACGACGACTTTGCGTTTAATATTACCGTGCACGTCGCTGAATACGACGATGATATCGAACCACGATCTCTAGCAGAATGTAAACGCAAAGATGATTGGCCAAAGTAGAACGATGCAATAGGAGTAGAGCTGGACTCACTCTTGAAACGCGAAGTTTTTGGACCAGTAGTCCAAACACAGAAAGGTGTAAAACCTGTGGATTATAAGTAGGTTTTTATCAGAAAAAGAAATGAAAATAACAAGATCGTACGCTACAAAGCACGGCTTGTAGCACAAGGTTTATCCCGACGACCGGGGATATATTATGAACAAACGTATTCC
Source organism: Scilla litardierei (assembly GCA_030789695.1). Lineage (NCBI taxonomy): Eukaryota > Viridiplantae > Streptophyta > Magnoliopsida > Asparagales > Asparagaceae > Scilla > Scilla litardierei. Next base: position 817,782 of record JAULAV010000053.1, on the reverse strand, counting down.
CCTGTTATGGATACGATCACGTTCCGATTTTTATTAAGCCTATCATCTTTGAAAGCCTAGAAATCAACTCAAAGACGTTGTGACTGCATGATCACTCCATATTTTACACCTTTTTTTTGCATGTTTGCATGTCGTTTTAATCGCTCATATCACGTTTTTCATGAATATTCGACAATATTGCGATGCTTTTCACTATTTCTTGTTTTTGTCGTATTTCAGGAAATATGGAGCGATCTGGAGCGAATTTGAGATCAAAGGATTTGCACACGCTTAGGAGTGTCGCCCACGGCTCATTCGAGGACTTATCAGCGATGGAGGATGAGCGGAAGAATAAGGAAATCAATAGGAGCGACGAGGAGGTGAAAAGAAGGAAGAATGAGCTCAACAGCACATCACTCGGCCGAGTGTACCACTCACTTGGCCGAGTAAGAAGCCCTACTCGGCCGAACGAAACGGATACGCACACGATGATTTTCAGCGTATACTCGGCCGAACAAAGGAAGCCCACTCGGTTAGTGATAAAGTTCGCTCGCCCGAGTGGTACATGGAATTTCGTCCAGAGAAAGGCCAAGTTACTGGAATTTTCAGAGATCCTGAGGAGGCCCACTCGGCCGAGTATGAGTTCTCACTCGGCCGAATGAAGAAGTCCACTCGGCCGAGTCACCCCCGAAGACAAACCCTGAAAACCCCCGAAGTTACTGTTTTTATACAGGGTTTGTCACTCGGCTGAGTGACAAGGGTCACTTGGCCGAGTGACCCTCTCCGCCTGCTGTTAGGGTTGCGATTTTTGGGCTGCGCAGTGGCAGTTTGGTCACAATTTTCTGGACGATTTTAGAGGGTATTTAAACCCAGTTTTTGCCCTAGTTTAGGAGAGACTTGAAATATATTATTTAGACTTTCTTTTAGGATTTTGACGGCTACCCTTTTGCGAATTCTCAGCTGGAAATCATTGGCATCTACATTGGTTTGTCTATTCCTATTAAAAACTCAAATTTTATGCATTATTTCTCTTTTGCAATGAATTGTGCCGCGATTATTGTTGTTATTTCTGAGATTTGCATGATGTTTTGTGAGTAGTGACGTCGTTCTAGGGCATGGGGATGAACCCTATGGACCCTATCTCTGAATTGTGATGAATTTGTTGATTTGTTGCTAGAATTGATTAGGGTTAGGTTGTGATTGATTGATTACGGGTAGATAGGAATTCATATCGATCGGGATTTACAAGAGATTGGATCCCAATTGATAGGAAGGCCTAGATATTCGATTTAGATTGACAATTGGATTTCTCTAGATTTGGTTTGCAAGAGATTGGGCCAAAGCTAGGATTTTTAATTGTGAATCTATACTAATATTCGTTTGCAAGAGATTGGACAAATAAGACCTATCTTAACCTAGGTTGTAGCTAGAGTTTGCACGAGAGTGGGCTCGAGTTACGATTGAACAATGACGTCGTTCTTCAGGCTAGCGGCTTAGGCTAGGGTTTGCACGAGAGTGGGCCCTATCCTAGGTTTGCTATAGACCGGCAATAGCACGAGAGCGTGAGCTTGGTTCTACATTAAGTTGCGACTAGTTCACCTACATTCAAGCTTAGCAACAATGAGACTTACGATTCACAATGATGAGAGACGGTCCGTAGTGGGGATTTCCCATCCCTAGACGCTTTTTATTATATTGATATTTTCTTGATACTTGAACGATTGTGACTATTACACCCAACTATTCTTGTACTCTTGATAGCTAGGTGATTTGAGTAAGACACGGTCATTTGTCCTCCCTGAGTTCGATACCAGCTCGCCGCTACACCGTGCGCTTGCGGTAAAACTACAAGTCATTTTTCGGGTATACATCCGGGACGCGATCAAGTTTTTGGCGCTGTTGCCGGGGAGATTTTTGACGGTGTTCTATTTGGATCACCCAGTTATATCTTACTTACTTACTTTCTTCCTTTATTTTTCCTTTTTGACTCTATTTGCTGCCCAATTTACGTGCTCTCCCAGTATTTTCCATAAGATATTAACAGGAACATGGGGGACGCAATGTTGATGACTGAGACTAGCCCGGGAGACAATGATTCCTTCGCAGGCCTTCTTAAGGAACTTGTTGATGAGGTCCATACCACAGGGGCATTTGCCATTGATATCGAGGACCCCATTGAACAACTATTTGCTAGCTTTGTAATGGAGCAAATCTCCCCGGAAGGTACTATCGAGGGCAACATCAGAGTTGATGTGAGGGACGGAAAGTTATATTTTGAAGACAGTAGAGCGTGCATCAAAGAGTACTACACTCTCGAGGAGTCCACTGGGCATGCTAAGATTCAGGGAAGTACACTCTACGACCCTCACTCTTACATTTATGAACCCACTGACACATCTCTTGATTTCAGGTGTAGACCGGAGCAAGGCGGTGGCCCCACCGATGCCCACGCGGAGTTGTACAGTATCTATTCCGATGCACCGTCCTCACTAAGAAGTGAATCTGAGCCTGCATGCGAGAGCCCACTCCCAGAGTAGGAACTAAACCCAGATGTTGCAGAAGAAGCCAAGCTTTCACAGGGAGAGGAAGTAGAGGGTACAGCGCCACCTGAGGTAGAGCTTAAACAATTACCACCAAATCTAAGGTACGCTTTCTTGGGTAATAAATTGACCTATCCGGTTATTGTTAATGCCCACCTCAACCATGATCAACTTGAAAGACTCTTAGATGTCCTTAGAAGTCACAAGGATGTCCTTGTTATACCATCTCTGATCTTAAGGGAATAAGCCCTAGGCTTTGCACGCTATAATCCACTTAGAAAACACTGAAGCCACCTCCATAGAGCCTCAAAGGCGGTTGAACCCTAACATGAAGGAGGTGGTTAAGAAAGAGATTCTCAAATTACTTGAAGCCGGCATTATCTATCCTATCTCTGACAGCAAGTGGGTTAGCCATGTTCATGTCGTCCCTAAAAAGGGGGATGACCGTTATAAAAAACGAAAAGGGAGAGCCCATCTCTACACGCACTGTCGCGGGATGGCGGATGTGTATAGATTATAGGAAATTAAATAAAGCTACCCAGAAAGACCATTACCCATTACCCTTCATTGACCAAATGCTTGAGCGCCTCGCTAAACACAAATTCTTTTGCTATTTGGATGTGTATTTGGGATCCTTTCAAATCCTCTTGCATGAAGATGACCAAGGAAAGACCACTTTCACATGTCCTTATGGTACATATGCCTACCGTAGAATGCCCTTTGGACTTTGCAATGCTCCCGCCACTTTTCAAAGGTGCATGACATCCATCTTTTCTGATTACATTGAAAATATTATGTAAGTCTTCATGGATGATTTTTCTGTATATTGAAGCGAGTTTGATTCTTGTTTGGCTAATCTTACTAAAGTCCTTAAACGATGCCAACAAAATAACCTCACTCTTAATTGGGAAAATGTCATTTTATGGTCACCGAGGGGATAGTTCTTGGGCACCGTGTTTCTTCCAGAGGTATTGAGGTTGATAAGGCGAAAATTGAGGTAATCGAAAAACTCCCTCCTCCTATTAATATTAAGGGAATTAGAGGCTTCCTTGGTCATGCAGGGTTTTACTGCCGCTTTATCAAGGATTTTGCCTTAATTGCCCGACCTCTTACCGCCTTACTTGCTAAAGATGACCCATTTGCCTTTTCAGGAGAGTGCTTGCAAGCATTTAATACATTGAAGGACGCTCTCATTTCTGCTCCCATTATACAACCGCCAGACTGGAGCCTTTCCTTCGAGCTCATGTGTGATGCAAGTGACCAAGCAATTGGAGCGGTGCTGGGAAAAAGGAAGGATAAGAAGCTTCATGCAATATTCTATGCAAGCAAAACATTGGACGAAGCGCAGAAAAACTACACCACAACCGAGAAGGAGCTTTTAGCGATTATCTATTCCATCGAGAAGTTTCGGTTCTACCTCCTCGGATCCAAAGTTATTGTCCACACCGATCATGCGGCATTGAAGTATCTTCTAAGCAAAAAAGAGGCAAAGCCAAGATTGATAAGATGGATACTTTTGTTGCAAGAATTTGACTTGGAGATTAGAGACAAGAAGGGAACGGACAACGTTGTGGCAGACCACTTATCTAGGCTTGTTCGTGACAGGGAGGATGAAAGCTTACCAATCGATGACACCTTTGTCGACAAGAGGCTATTCGCCATAAGACCTGGAGAGGTGCCTTGGTATGGGGATTTTGTTAATTATTTGGCTTGTGGGATAAAACCATGCAGGATGCCCATGCAACAGAAAAGGAGATTTATGCTCGAAGTCCGAAACTATTTTTGGGAAGATCCGTATCTCTTCAAGATATGCAAGGACGGTGTCATACGGAGGTGTGTTTCCAAGGAGGAGGCCACGTCAATCATTTTGCATTGCCATAGTATGCCATGCGGGGGACATCATGCCGCCTCTAAAACCACCGCTAAGATATTACAATGCGGATTTTTCTGGCCAACCATGTTCAAAGATACGCATGACTTCGTCAAGAGTTGCGATAGATGCCAACGGACCGGAAATATATCCAAACAAAATGAGATGCCAATGAAGTCCATTCTAGAAATTGAGCTATTTGATTGTTGGGGAGTTGACTTCATGGGACCTTTTCCGTCGAGCAAATGTAACAAGTATATCTTATTAGCCGTGGACTACATCTCCAAATGGGTAGAAGCCATTGCAACCCCTACCAATGATGCGAGGGTGGTATCAAAATTTTTCAAGAAAAACATCTTTCCATGCTTTGGAGTGCCTCGTACTTTGATAAGCGATTGGGGGAGCCATTTTATAGAAAACAAATTTGAAGCTATGTTGAAAAAGTACGAGGTGAATCATAGAATTGGTATGGCATACCACTCCAGACAAGTGGACAAGTGGAGGTGTCGAACCAGGAAATCAAGCAAATTCTGGAAAAGACTGTTGATAGATCTAGAAAGGATTGGTCGATGAAATTGAATGATGCACTATGGGCATATTGCACGGCTTTTCGCACCCCCATTGGTACCACACCATACCGCCTTGTTTATGGGAAAGCTTGTCACTTGCCGGTAGAGTTGGAGCACCGAGCATATTGGGCTATCAAGACATTTAATTATGACTACAAGAGTGTGGCGGTGAGGAGACTCTTGGACATCAATGAGCTTGACGAGATTAGGCAGATTCTTACGAGAGCTCAAGAATTTACAAGGAAAGGACTAGAATTCTCCACGACCCACGCATAACCGTTACAGACTTCAAGGTCGGAGACAAAATCCTCCTATACAATTTCAGACTCCGACTCTTTTCCGGAAAGCTAAGATCACGATGGTCCGGACCATTCACCATTAAGAACATACAACCAGGAGGAGCCTTTGAGTTGGAAGGAAAGGACGGAGCCACATTCAAAGTAAATGGACATCGGCTCAAGCGTTATTCCGAAGGAGCCCCTACCGGTGAAGTGAATCACATATATCTACTCAAGGGACGGCCCTATGACCTCTCATACCTCCTTGACGAGGTAATCGACGAAGCCATTCCACATTCCATTGGTGCTCTATATGATGACGGCCTTGAAGAAGGCCAAACTTCTAGCATTGGAGAAAAGATGGAGGACCCCCCGGATAGCTCTATGGCCGATGACAAAGAAGACGATGTTGATGTCACGGAGAATAAGGGAGCTATGCAAGCTCTCTACGGCCAACAACTCAAAGAAAGCTCTGCCGAATAGAAGATCGGCGTCACCGGTGAAGAAGAAGATTGGTACTAGCTCAAGCTTGGGGGACTTATCTCCCAACACTACCCATGATGAGGGGACACCGAGGAAGGCCAACGAGCACCAACAACCAAATCCCAGTGGCCTTCTCGGCAAATTTGACGGGCGCATCTCGCATGCGCCCAACATCACGCACTAAACGAAAATCATAAGAGGTCGAGCTCATGACCTTAAACGAGCTCTTGTTGGGAGGCAACCCGATAGTTTTATATCATTCTTAGTTGATTTTTATTTTTATTTTAGATTTTTCTTAGTGTTTAGAGTCTTGCGTCTATAAAAATCGTGACAACGGGCTCTATTTTTAATGACAGGAGATGGAGAATGAGAGATCATTCATATGGAGGAGGACTAAGGCAAAGGAGAGCGCTCCAGAAACGTGCTCAGGCCCCAGGAGAATGTAGAGATTGACTGAAGGAAGAAAAACAGAGATTGGCGCAAAACAAAGAGTCGTTGCAGAAAACAGGATGCCACTCGGCCAAGTGACATATGTCACTCGGCCGAGCAAAGACTCCACTCGACCGAGTGAAGTACAGATCAGGGAAGATCTTACAGACCAACTCTCTGTTATTTTCTCCGATTTATAGTATATTTTGCCACTCGGGCGAGTGAATCAGATACCCTCCACACTCTAAAAATTGCTGAGTGGCCATGCCACTCGGCCGAGTGGAACTTGTCCATTCGGCCGAGTGGGAAAAGCCACTCGGCCGAATCATAAATTGTGGGAGTTATTTCGAAATAATTTTTCAAAGTCCCACTCGGTCGAGTGACTCGGCCGAGTCGATACATCTTTATATACCCCAACGGGCGCAGTGCGAATTTCGAAACGCAAAATCCCCAATTTTTTTCGCACTCACCTGATGTTGTTCTAACTCCCGCTGCCGAATTCACTTCTCCCAACGCCCGAGCTGCCGCTCTGCCTCTGACCGATGCTCACCATCGGTCGCCGCCGCCACCCCATCGTCCGATCTTCACCCGCGCCGCCTCCCCCGTCGCCGGTCACCCTCCATTTGCCCCAAATTCGATTTTCTCCTCCATTCTCCCAATCCGTACGCCCATTGCACCCCATATCCCAATTAATTCTTATTTACATCTATTATCCACCTTCTCCCCCCATATTTATTGATATTTGTTGCTGATTTTATTGTTTGCATTTCAGGATAGCTTGGGGGAGCTTGGGGGAGGTTCTGGACGCATTCGGAGCTTCGCGGAGGAAGCATTTCTTCGCACACTTCGGATTCTGCTCTTACGTCGTGCTCAGGTACACTCGTTCTATTATATAGTGCGTCGCATTTTTATTTGAGTGGGCACGACTCGCGGCACACATGCCGCCACGCCTTAGGCCGCGCACTCGGGAGCCCGCTTCCAAGCAGAAGAGGTCAGGCGATCCTGGTCCCTCTTCTGCTAGGGCGAACTCCCCGCTACCTAGCTCACCCCCACCTACACAGCCACCTCCTGCCGCTCCCATTCCACCACCTGCACCGCCCGCCCCCGCGTTCGATGCGATGGGGATCACATTCCGAGATGACGCCCAGCGCGCCAGATTCGAGCGTATCTCCCATCGCTCGATCGTACCCTCTAGGTTCGCATACCTAGCTGACCTTGACCACCTAGGGGTACTTGAGGGGCTGCTCACGTTGTACGATAACGTGGGATGGCGTGACTTTCTGTCTGTGTTGGCGGACACCTACATCCGTCCGACGTTAGAGGTCCTTAGTTCCATTTCTCGGACCCCTGGAGGATTCTCATTTCGACTGATGGATCGAGAGTTCGAGGTCACTCTCGACATGATTAGAGCATTCTTCTAGTGTCCCGCTGTATCGGTCACAGACCGCGCTTACGCTCCCACGCACATCCCACCCCCGTCGTTCGACACGCATGCCTTTTGGACATGGATCACGGGATCACCACTCACCTTTGACCCTAGTAGGGCTAAGGCATCTGCTATTCTCCACCCCTACCTTCGCATTGCACAGTGCCTTATGGCGACCGCTTTTCTTGCGAGGTACGAGCCCGGGACACTGTCGACGCCATAGCTCTACATGCTCTATGCGATGACATGGCATACGGTCTTCGATAGGGGTAGTGGCGTCCTGGTCTTTGCCGTCGAGATTGATATTGCCAATTGGTACATCGACCGCATAGTTATTTCTGTCGGTGCTCGGATGCCTATTTGCTACGACGGTCTGATTACCCTCTTGGCCCTTATGATCGGCGTCGACCTACCTGCTGACTTGCTTCGACCCCCGGGCCCCACTTCACTTTCGATTGACATTATGGCCCGGATGAGGATGATGTGTCCTCATGGTCGTCAGCACTGGGTATGGCTCCACGGTCCTTTCGCTGCGGACTACATGGTTCTCCCGAGCCCTGCTCGGACACATATAGGACCCGTGGGTGGAGAGTGGATTCCAGCGATGGATCTCCTTATCCCTGCCGCATTCGTGCTAGAGCCTGAGGGTGCTCAGCAGGAGCCCCTCATTCCACCCCAGGACCCCGTGATCCCTCATCCTGCACTTGCTTAGTCTGCACCTCCCGACACCTCTGTTCCCACTTCTGTTAGTGTCGGGAGCACTTCAGCTGAGTCCACCCACACCACCACCACCACTGTGCCTATTTCGATAGATCCCATTTCTGCTGCTAGCCCCGAGCGTCCTCCCACCATAGTTGAGTGCGGTGAGCCTTCTTTTGCTTCCGAGGTAGAGACCCTTTCCTCATTGTTGTCCTCTACTATTAGGGAGTCATTTTCTCCTTCACGACCTCACTGTCTCCACCGCCGTTGTATACTCCGAGAGCGTCGTGACGTCTGTCCCCACTTCTGTGTCACTGACCTCTCTGCCTACCTCGTCGTCCGTTTTCCCTTCCGCTTCAACTGCCGCTCCCACCTCGTCTACTCTTCCTGCATCCCAGCCTCACATAGAGGCTGGTCATCACTTAGCAAGCACAGCACCGCAGCACCACCCCATAGCTGCACATATCCTTTACGGTGGCCGTGTGAGACAGCCCCTTTCTTCACCTGTTCGACCCTCTGCTCCACCTCCCCCCGACACCCTTGTTCAGAGCATCCGTGCTCTTGAGGGGGCTGTTAGTGGACTCAGAGGGGATTTTAAAGCTCTCTCCGCCACCGTCAGTGCAATCCAGACCTACGTCGCTATACTTCCCAGTATTCAGGCTTGCCTGAATCAGATTCTTACGCGTCTGCCTCTGCCACCCACACCCACCCAGCAGCCACCACGCCCGCCACCACCTTCGCCACAGGACGGTGCTGGTCCACCACCACCCCCTTAGGCACACACTGGATGCCTTCCATATTTCTGATGTTGTTTTGCTGATGTTTTGAGCCCGTTGATTTTGCACCCCTCCCACACTGTTTTTGTCACTTTTTGGTCTGATCTGTCTATATCTTTTTGGGAGAGAGGGAGTACTTTTTGGGGACACACTCATATCTGCACTATTTTGATCTCTGCATGCATCACCTGCATTCTCATATCATTTTCTTTCATTTTCTTCCATCATTCATGCATCCTCACCCTCCCCACCCACTTTTTGCCTCTTGGTGTGCCACACTTCACACATTGAGGACACTGTGCACTTTAGCTTGGGGGAGTGAGTTCTCACTCACTTTTTGTTTTTGTCGCCTTTTATTTTATTTTTTCGCACATTTCTTCGTCTTTACACTTGCTTTCACCCACTTTTTTCTTTTTATCATGCATCAAGTTTTTTTATTTTACGAGTGTGCTGCTCTGTACAATAGTTTTTCATTTTCTTTTATCCTTATTTCTTTCATCTTTTTGCTAGAGATGATTTTTCTGTGATGTTGATGACGTGGTGTTAGTTTATCTCTATATGCATACTACCTTGTCATGCCATATTTTTTATTTCAGATATCATATGCTATGTCTTGCTTTGCATTTGAAATAGTAACCCTCACTTTCATGTATGAATATGGATGAAATTCTTTTATTAGCTGAGTCTGATAATTTATATGTATACTCTTCGTAGAAAACACGCCAAGCTTCACGTATTGATTGCTTATATCTGGAGTACTGCTTTCTTTTCCTTATATCACTTCTTATGGCATGAACATTGTACGCTTCACTTTTGGGTTGAATGAATGTATGATAGGTTGATATAACTGGATTAGTTTACTTTCTGAAATTAAACTGAGCAGATTACATTACCCTGCTGAAAGTTGTCGCGCACGTCCTATAGAGTGAACCGAGTGATACATATATTTCTTCCTCCACATATCTTGAGCATTATTTCTATACTTATATTCATTGGTGAATCTCCCTTTAAGTGGATCTTATATTGGCATTTCCCCCGCTATTAAAGTCCATGCTCCAATATCTCCAAAATCAAAAAGAAAAAAATATACATGTAAATCTTTCTATTCTTTTGATTTGGGATCTCAGATCTATATATGCTATGAAAAAAAGAAAAAAAAGAGAAAAGAGAAAAGAAGCTTATACATGATCCCATCTCATACTCTTTCTCTCTCTCTTCCCTCTTTTGTTTTTATTTCTATTGGAGCTCCAAAAATGGGGAATGTACTTATTGATTTATCTAATGCCACCACGCTTATGGATAAGCTTGGGGGAGAGGATCCAATGATGTGTGAGAGAGTGACTACTTGACTGTGCATGACAACCTAAGCTAGGTAATTTTCTATACTCGGTGAGATTACTAGAAGTTTTTACGAAATCCAGGAATTGAAACTTAGCATGCATTTCATGAAAACCATATCTTTCTATTCTTATTGCTTCTTATTGTGTGATACATCTTATACTCCAAATAGAAGGCGATCAATTGAAAAGTGTGTGGTCTATGACTATGTATACCGCTTTAGATGCTTCAGACGATGTTAATTCTAGAATGACTCCATATTTCATACTATTTACACCTTTTTTCTGCATGTTTGGATGTCATTTTGATCGCTCATATCATGTTTTTCACGATTATTCGACAATATTGCGATGCTTTTCACTATTTCTTGTTTTTGTCGTATTTCAGGAAATATGGAGCGATCTGGAGCGAATTTGAGATCAAAAGATTTACACACGCTTAGGAGTGTCGCCCACGGATAATTCGAAGACTTATCAGCGATGGAGGATGAGCGGAAGAATAAGGAAATCAATAGGAGCGACGAGGAGGCGAAAATAAGGAAGAATGAGCTCAACAGCACACCACTCGGCCGAGTGTACCACTCACTCGGCCGAGTAAGAAGCCCTACTCGACTGAACGGAACGGATACGCACACGATGATTTTCAGCGTATACTCGGCCGAACAAAGGAAGCCCACTCGGCCGAGTGATAAAGTTCGCTCGCCCGAGTGGTACATGGAATTTCGTCTAGAGAAAAGGCCAAATTACTGGAATTTTCGGAGATCCTAAGGAGGCCCACTCGGCCGAGTATGAGTTCTCACTCGGTCGAATGAAGAAGTCCACTCGGCCGAGTCACCCCCGAAGACAGACCCTGAAAACCCCCGAAGTTACTGTTTTTATACAGCGTTTGTCACTCGGCCGAGTGATAAGGGTCACTCGGCCGAGTGATCCTCTCCGCCTGCTGTTAGGGTTGCGATTTCTGGGCTGCGCAGGGGCAGTTTGATCACGATTTTCTGGACGATTTTAGAGGGTATTTAAACCCAGTTTTTGCCCTAGTTTAGGAGAGACTTGAAATATATTTTTAGACTTTCTTTTAGGATTTTGACGGCTACTCTTTTGCGAATTCTCAGCTGGAAATCGTTGGCATCTACATTGGTTTGTCTATTCTTATTAAAAACTCAATTTTTATGCATTATTTCTCTTTTGCAATGAATTGTTCTGCGATTATTGTTGTTATTTCTGAGATTTGCATGATGTTTTGTGAGTAGTGCCATCGTTCTAGGGCATGGGGATGAACCCTATGGACCCTATCTCTGAATTGTGATGAATTTGTTGATTTGTTGCTAGAATTGATTAGGGTTAGGTTGTGATTGATTGATTACGGGTAGCTAGGAATTCATATCGATCGGGATTTACAAGAGATTGGATCCCAATTGATAGGGAGGCCTAGATATTCGATTTAGATTGACAATTGGATTTCTCTAGATTTGGTTTGCAAGAGATTGGGCCAAAGCTAGGATTTTTTAATTGTGAATCTATACTAATATTGGTTTACAAGAAATTGGATGAATAAGACCTATCATAACCTAGGTCGTAGCTCGAGTTTGCACGAGAGTAGGCTCGAGATACGATTGAACAATGATGTCATTCTTCATGCTAGCGGCTTAGGCTAGGGTTTGCACGAGAGTGGGCCCTATCCTATGTTTGCTATAGACCGGCAATAGCGTGAGAGCGTGAGCTTGGTTCTACATTAAGTTGCGACTAGTTCACCTATATTCAAGCTTAGCAACAATGAAACTTACGATTCACAAGGATGAGAGACGGTCCGTAGTGGGGATTTCCAATCCCTAGATGCTTGTTATTATATCGATATTTTCTTGATACTTGAATGATTGTGACTATTACACCCAACTATTCTTGTTCTCTTGATAGCTAAGTGATTTGATTAAGACATCGTCATTTGTCCTCCCTGAGTTCGATACCCGCTCGCCGCTACACCGTGCGCTTGCGGTAAAACTACAAGTCGTTTTTCGGGTATACATCTGGGACGTGATCACTGCATATCTATATGGCAATATAGATAAAGAAATCTATATGAAACTCCCTGAAGGATATAAATTACCTCCAGAGATAGCAGAAAGACCTCGAGACATCTACTCTGTAAGGATTCAAAGATCATTATATGGTCATAAGCAATCAGGTAAAATGTGGTATAACAGACTGAGTGATTTCCTTGCACAGTAAGGTTTCACCAATAATGAAGTCTGCCCATGTATCTTTATTAAAAGATCGGGAACATGATTTGTTATAGTCGCCATTTATGTGGACGACTTAAATCTCATTGGATCTCTGCAGAGATGCTGAGATATCTGCAAGCCCTAAAGAATACTTTTAAAATGAAAGACTTAGGCAAAAAAAAGTATTGTCTTGGCTTGCAAATCGAACACCTACATGGTGGTATCCTGTTACACCAATCCACATATACAAGGAAATTACATAAAAATTTCCCCATGGATAAATGTCATCCTATAAGTACACCAATGGTCGTAAGATACTTGGATGTACATAAGGACCCTTTCGTCCGCTGGAAGAGGGGGAGAAAATGTTAGGTCCTGAAGTACCTTATCTTAGTGTCATTGGAGCACTTCTATATCTGGCTAACTGAACGCGTCCTGATATAGTGTTCTAAGTAAATCTTCTAGCCAGATATAGTGCAGCGCCCACAAAGTGCCACTGGAAGGAGTTAAGCAACTTCTGCGCTACCTCCAAGGGTCAATTGACTTGTGATTATATTTCCTTAAAGGTGGATCTCCCACTTTAATTGGTTATGCAGATGCAGGTTACAGGTCTGATCCTCACACCGAGAAATCACAGACTGGTTTTGTGTTCACCTATGGTGGTACAGCCATCTCCTGGAAATCTGTGAAGTAAACCACTACAGCTATTATCTCTTCCAACCATTCTGAGCTCCTCGCGATCCATGAAGCAAGCAAAGAATGTGTATGGCTTCGTTCAGTGATTCATCACATCTTAATGACTACCGGCCTAAAGACTGGTGTCCTTGAGCCAGCCACGCTATTTGAGGACAATGCAGCCTACATAGCTCAACTACAGACTGGTTTCATCAAGGGTGACAAGACGAAGCACGTATCTCCTAAATTCTTTTGGACGCACGACCTGCAAAAGGAGAAACAAGTGAAATACAGCAGATTCAGTCTTGTAATAATTTAGCTGATTTGTTCACTAAGGCTCTGCCTAGATGTATTTTTATAAAGCTTGTAAAAGGAATCGGGATGAGACAGCTGAGAGACCAACAAGCCTGAAGCCTGTACAGATCAGGAGGAGTAAGCCTGTACTCTTTTTTCTTAAGACTGTTGGTTTTTTCCACTGGGTTTTCCACAGCTGTGATTTTAACGAGGCAAACATGTTTACTCTGGATCAGAAGTATCCACCCTATTAGCATCATGAATCCTGAAGTATTCATATGCTAAGTCCAAAGGTAATGGATGGATAAGGGTGTTATGAGTGGGGGAGACTTATGGTCTCCCCCCTTATTTATCCACTATAAACACCCCATTACATGGTAGTGGGGTGGACCTTTGGTATACTAGAGACCATTGGTCTCCCCTCATTAACATGTTGATATAATAAAATGGCACCATGAGCTTTAGCCAAGGTTGACTGATCTCCAACAATGATATGATTTTTTGGCATAATTTCGTCTTCTCTTATTTTCCAGTTGAAGTTGGCGATGTCCCTATTCCAACATATATTTTTGCGGATATTTCTGAGCTCCAGGCTATTTTCCATATTTCCTGGAAGATATGGATCGTTTTATTAAATGATGTCGGAGAAGACAAAATTAGGCCACAAAATGTTTGTTGGAACTGGGAAATCGCCATCTTCAACTGAAATATAAGAGAAAACATAATTCAAAAATGGGAAATCACCATCTTCATCTATAAAAATGTACATTGTAACCGGGATATCGCCATCTTCAACAGAAAAGTTTTTTAAATATCATTTTCTGAGTTTGGTTTTATTTTATACATTTTATGAAAGATATGGATCTTTTTATTAAATGATACAATTTTTCTAGCCTAAATTTGTCTTCTCTTATTTTCCAGTTGAAGATGGCGATCGCCCAGTTCCAATGGAAGTTTTTGTAGATTTTTCTGAGTTCCGGCTTATCTTCTCTTATTTTCCAGTTGAAAATGGCGATCTCCCGGTTCTAACAGACATTTTTGCGGATTTTCCTGTGCTCGGGACTATTTTTTCTACATTTTCTCAAAGATATGGATCTTTTTATTACATTATATGATTTTTGTAGTCTAATTTTGTCTTCACTTATTTTTCAGTTGAAGATAGCAATAACCTGATTCCAACGGACATTTTTGTCGATATTCCTTAGCGTGGGACTAGTTTCTACATTTTCTGTAAGATATAGCTCTTTTTATTAAATGATATGATTTTTCCATCCTAAAATTTTTCTTTCCTTATTTTTCAATTGAAGATGGCGATCTCCCGGTTCCAACAGAATATTTTTCGGATTTTCTGACCTTGAGGCTATTTTTTTCGTTTTAGATATGGATATTTTTATTAAATGAAATGATTTTATAGCCTACGTTTATCATCTCTTAATTTTCACTTGAAGATGGCTGTCTCCGAGTTCCCACAGATATCTTTTGCGGTTTTTTCTAAACTCGAGGTTATTTTCTGAATTTTCTGGAAGATATCGATCGTTTTATTAAATGATCTGATTTTTGGCCATATTTTGTCTTCTTTTATTTTTTTCGCTAATGATGGCGATTTCCCGAAACCAACTGATATTTTTGCGGATTTTTTTTGAGATATGGCCTATTTTCTGTATTATCTCG
The DNA here is from genome assembly GCA_030789695.1 of Scilla litardierei. Classification (NCBI taxonomy): domain Eukaryota; kingdom Viridiplantae; phylum Streptophyta; class Magnoliopsida; order Asparagales; family Asparagaceae; genus Scilla; species Scilla litardierei. The sequence goes on along the minus strand of JAULAV010000053.1, from coordinate 802,540 downwards.
AAGATATCGATCATTTTATTAATTGATGTGATTTTGGGGCACAATTTTTTTGTCATTTTTTCGTTAAATTTGGCGATCTCCCGGTTCTGACAGATATTTTTGCAGATTTTTTTGAGCTCGGGGATATTTTCTACATTTTATGGAAAATAAGAATCTTTATATTAAATGATATGATTTCTATTGCCAAATTTTGTCTTCTCTTATTTTTCAGTTGAACATGGCGATCTCTCGGATACAACGTACATTTTTTTGGATTTTCTGATCTCTGTGATATTTTCTTTTTATGGAAGATATGGATTTTTTATTAAATGATATTATTTTTATAGCTTAAGTTTGTCTCCTGTTATTTTTAAGTTGAAAATGGATATCTCCCGATTCCAACGGACAATTTTTGCGGATTTTTCTGAGCTCGGGATTATTTTCTACATTTTCTAGATATGAATCTTTTTATTACATTATATGATTTTTGTAGCCTAATTTTATCTTCTCTTATTTTTAAGTTGAAGATGTCGATATCCCTGTTCCTACGGACATTTGCCCGATATTTCTGAGCTCGGGACTATTTTCAACATTTTCTGTAAGATATGTATATTTTTATTAAATGATATGATTTTTCTAGTCTAATTTTGTCTTTTCTTATTTTTCAATTGATGATAGCGATCTCCCTGTTCAAATGGAAATGTTTGCGGATTTTTCTGAACTTGAGTCTATTTTCTACATTTTATTGTAGATATGGATCTTTTTATTAAATGATATGATTTTTATAGCCTACATTTGTCTTCTCTTATTTTTCACTAGAAGATGCATGTTTTCCTGTTCGAACGAAAATTTTTATGGATTTTTCTTTCCTCAGAGCTATTTTCTGTATTTTTTGAAAGGCAACGATCATTTTATTAAATGCTATGATTTTTTGTCTAATTTTGTTTTCTCTTAGATTTTTCGTTGATGATGGCGATCTTCCGGTTCCAACAGACATTTTTGCATATTTTTGTGATATCCAGGCTATTTTCTAAATTTTCTGTAAGCTATGGATCTTTATATTGATATAATTTTTATGGCATGATTTTGTCTTCCCTTATTTTTTCAGTTGTACATGGCGATCTCCCAGTTCTAATGGGCATTTTTGCGATTTTTTTTTGAGCTTGGTGCTATTTTCTACATTTTATGGAAGATATGTGTATATATATTTAATGAAATGATTTTTTAGGTTCTAATTTTGTCTTCTCTTATTTTCCTTTGAAGATGTCGATCTCCTGATTCCAACCGACATTTCTGCAGATTTTTCTGAGCTCTGGGCTATTTTCCACATTTTGTGGAAGATATTTTTATGGATTTCTTTGACCTCCGAGCTATTTTGCACACTTTCTGGAAGATATGGATCGTTTTATTAGATGATATGATTTTTTGGGCCTACTTTTGTTTTCTCTTTTTTAGGCGATCCGGTTCCCATAGACATTTTTCCGGTTTTTCTGAGCTTAGTCCTAATTTATACATTTTTGAAAGGTATAGATCTTTTTATTAAGTGACATGATTTTTTGGCCTAATTTTGTCGTCTCTAATTTTTCGGTTGAAGATGACGATCTCCCGGTTTAAACGGACAGTTTTTCGGATTTTATATAATTTTTCCGATGTGGCCTCTGTTTCACATTTTTGGAAGTATGGATCGTTTTTTAAATAATATTGTTATGAATCAACTACTGGGGGAGGAACCCCAGCCCTTTATTTATAGGCATGGTAGGAGAGTAGAAAGATAGAATACATTGATATGGGCGTATCTCTACGATACCCATAATCCTAACCGACTCTGGTTATTTCCATTCACAACACTCCCCCTTATCCAGCCATAGGTGTGGACTCTGCTCAAGAGTACTTCGGGATTCTGAGCTTAATAAGAGTCTCACATGGGATGGATACTTCAGGATCCTGAGTTGGTGAGGTTCGCCTCGTTAAAACCTTTAGCTATGGAAAACCCTGTGGGAGAAACCATAGTTAAGGAAAAAGAGTACAAACGCTCTGTAACTCACCTGATTTGTACAAATGACTCTGCTCATGAATACTTCTGGATTCTGAACGTCACAGAGGGGTGGATACTTTAGGATCCAGAGTTGATGTGATTTGCCTCGTTAAAACCTTTGGCTATGGAAAACCCAGTGGGAAAACCCATAGCTAAGGGAAAAGAGTACAAATTCCTTCAACTCCCACTGATCTGTAAAAGCTCTTAGGCTTTCAGATCTCTTAGGCTTATCTCATCATTCCTATTTACAACATTCCAAAAATATACACAGATTACAAAGTTATCACAATTAAGCGGTTGCAGAATCCAGAAACTCTGGAGAGGTGTGCTAAGTATCGTTGCATCTGATGTGGTCTTCAAACTATGTGGTCAACTCCACAATACTAGCCTCTATCCCAATCGTCACTGGGATGTGATGTACCAGCAGGCGCCCTCAATACACCATTAGTGTGGTGAGGATCTCGGAATGATAGGATGATGATGCCTTCATAGATTGCTTTGCAGATCTGCAGTAGATGGCTATCCCACTGTGGGTACCCGTTCTGTGATTTCTCAGTATAGGGACCGGACTTGTAACCTGCATTTGCATGAACATTGGAGGATGATACTTCATTTTGTAAGTCCAAATCTTTCGACCCTTGGAGGAAGCACATAAGGCTTAACTCCGGTCTAATGGCCCTTTTTAGGTGCCAACTATCTTTGGCTAATGAGTTTACTGCAATAGCTATATTGGGACGCCTGCAGTTAGCCAGGAGTGCCGAATTGCACTTAGATAAGGGACTTTAGGACCACTTATATCCTCCCCCTCTTCCAGCGATCGGAAGGCTTCTTTTTGTACATCCATTAAGTATACTACCGTAGGTGTACTTTGGAAGTCAATGGTCCTTTTAATTTCTCCAACGCACTTCTGGGCGTTTGTAACAGGATTCTATGAGCCATGACTTTATATTTGCCTAGGTCTTTCATTTCATGTTTAATAGTCAGGCTTGAACAGATGTCGGTTTTCTCTTCAGGAGATCCGATGAGATTTTAGTTGTTTACAACTATGATCTCTAATCTTGTTCTTTGCTTAGTTGCAAAGACAACCCTCAATAGGAATCATTGATTTGTCAAATTATTCTCTTGGTTATACATTTATTTATTCTACATATTGTTTTTCTTCAATTGAATAGACGTCCCGAAGTCTATTCAGGCATTTGAGGAAATGTGGAAATTATCTTTACCAAGATATCCACGAAGGTATGCCGTCACAACATCCAATAACAGCATATCCAAAATTTTCCTTCGCCAAATCGTAAGGTATTCGCTTTTGATAACTTGGGGAGACTGATGCATCATTTATGAGGCATGCTCATTTTAATTTGTTCGATCCCTAGTTTCAGCGAAATTTTCCTTGGGCAATAGGTTGTTCTTTATAGCATACGATTTTGTATTTATTTTTCTTATGTGTGCAATACTTTATTTTATCCACAGGTTTGACACCTTTTGGTGTCTTGACTTCAGGTCCGAACATTTCACGTTTCATAAGTGAGCCAGCTCATCTTTTATTGCCTCGTTCCACATTTGGACAATCTCTACGTTTGCATACTAGCAACGGAGTATGGAACGATAATTTATAAACATCATCGCTTTTGCGATGTATATGACAATATGATACGTGAATACATTGTCGACAATTTATGTTCTATCTGTCCAACACCTCCCCAGTACGTACAACATTTACTTTCAATTTCAGTTTTTTCCGGCAGTTCCTCAGCAGTGGATTCCGGGAAGGGTGAGCGTGTGGACAAGAGCTGATTGTCATGTGGTAGTATTGTCTTAAGGTCTCCAAGAGTCTCTGTCCTTGGAGCCTAGTGGTCTGCCTCTCTTCTGTTGAGGATCATCCACTTCTGCTGCTGGTGGATTGCATCCATTCTCGGGGATGTCAATCCTAGCTGTAGTTTTTGCAGCAGGGATGTGTGATCTGACAATCTTCTGATTGTCAGTAAATGAGTCCGGTAACAGGTGAACATTGTTCTATATGTAGAGGATCTTCAAGATCTTATCTTCACATTATTTTGTTACCGGATCATGGTGGGTCAAACATTTTGTATCCCACGTTATAATTTGCTTTGCACCAGGTTTCTCAGTGACTGGACCTATTTTGGAGAAACTCGTCTCATCGAAATCACAGTCTTCAAGATGTGCCTTAAATACGTCCCCCGTTTGAGGTTCTAGGTATCTTATAATTGAGGATGAGTCAAACCCTACATAGATACCTAGGCGACGTTGAGGACCCATTTTTGTCCTCTGTGGTGGTGCGATGGGGATTTAAACTGCGTGACCGAAGATTCTCAGATGAGAAATGTTCGGTGGCATTCCATATGCAAGTTGCATTGGAGACTCTGACCTCCAGAGGGTCTTATTTTCATTTACGATGCAGCATGCAGAATTTGCATGTCCCCATGCATCCATAGGCAATCGGGATTTAATGGACGTTCAATCCATAGGAGTCTACTTTTCAGTGACTCTGCCGACCCATTTTGGGTATGAACATGCGGCACTTGTATGTTCAGTTTCTATTCCCGTTGCTTGGCAGTACTCTTGAATTGACCAGGATGTATATTTTCCAACATTAACCAGACTTATTTTCTATATTTTATTGTCTGGAAAATGTGCCCGCAACATTTTTATTTTTGTGCCAATAGCTTTGGAAAAGCTAAGTTTGCGGGTCTGTAGTAGACACACAGATGAATATTCTGAGGATGCATTTATCGGTACAATGAAGTACTGAAATAGCCCACTAGGAGGTGGATTTTATCCACATCTATCTCCTTATATTCTTTTTGAGGAAGCGTGGAGATTCTTTTTCAATTTTTCGTAGAGATGGCCTTGTAATTAGTTTTCCCTTATAGAAAGGGATGTGGGGGAATTCTCCCTTCTGAAGAATCTTCTGGTGCTTCAAGTCATACCCATGGGTGGCCAAGTCTATCATGCCAGTGTAAAAACTTGGCTGATGTCGGGCACTTCAGGTGCTCCGTTTAATTTCCTTCCTTTCTCCGAATCTTTGTATGGTTGAGGCCTGTAAGGCTCTCAAAACGGTCAAGTATGGATTTTACTCCTTTTTCTTGAGACGTTACATACAGTAGTTTGTTTTTCATTTACATTTGCTGTTTCCAAATGGAATCCATTGAAACGGATGTCCTTGAAACTTAGAAAGTTTCTTTTGGAATTCGGAGAGATTAGTGCATCCTTTATTTTTTGTTTCTATGTCATTTGGAGGCAACAAGATCTTCAATATGGCCCTAATGTTGGGCTTTTTATTTGAAAGATCGTATGTGGCTATTGTCTACTAATCAGTTATGAGAGCAGTTCATCTATTAAAAGATGAATCATATAGGCACATGCATTTTCAGATAAACATTTTCATTCAAAACAAATTACATAATTCAAATGCTCTCATAACATAAAGTATTCTCAAAACAAATTGCTAAGATAAAAATAGGGGCTAATCAAGCATGGCATCATTTTCGAAGTCGTCAGCTGTAAACTTGACTGGAGCATCAGAGGTCATCAGGTTTGTTTCAGCTTTATTTTTCTTGTTCTCTTTATACAATTCCTGGAGATGCTGCGGAGTTTGGTACACTCTGGACCAGTGGCCTTTCATGCCACAGTTATGGCACTGGTCTTCCCATTTCCTCTTGGGTTGGGTGCATCATCTCTATTTTTGTCATTTCTGTGCCACGTGAACTTCCGCTCACTTTCATTTCTTTGTTACTGGACTTGGCCCCTAGACCTTTTGTTCCGTCCCCCTTTCTGTTATCTTTCTTTTCTTTTGTTGTCTCTCTTCTTTCGATAAGAAGAGGCGTTATGAGCTTCTGGGATGGGAGCAGTGCTAGGGGGCGCATATTGTGAGTGGCGAGGAGAAGCTCTCTGTTTTGTTCAGCCATGAGTAAACATGACAGCAGCTCAGAATACTTGGTGAACTTTCGTTCACAATATTGCTGCATTAGTATCGCATCTTTCTCATGGAAAGACGTGTACGACTTTTCCAGTAGGCGATATTCTGAGACTTTTTCACCACACAACTTCAGGCGTGTGGTGATGCTAAAGAGAGCTGAGTTGTACTCAGATATGGACTTAAAGTCCTGCAGTCCCAGGTTCTCCCACTCATATCGTGCCCTTGGTAGTATAACATCTTTCTGATGTTTATATCTATCCTCAAAGGCAGTCCACAGCTCAAGTGGATCTTAGACCGTAAAGTATTCAGCCTTTAGGGTCTTGTCCACATAGCATCGAATATATATATAATGGCTTGCGCTTTTTCTATATCGCTTACATTTTCATTACTAGTCACAGCAGAAATGAGGGACTTTGCCCGCAGATGAAACTTCACATCGAGCTGCCAGCTCAGATAGTTTCTTCCTGATGCATCCAGCACTTCGAAATTGACATTTGCGATTTTAACCAATTTATCTAGCAGAGCACAAATATGCATGAATTAATAATTTAAACATAAACATTTTCATGCGGAGGCAATTTTAATATGAAGGGCTAATTGCGTGGATTGGCCAGTCCCACATAAATAATAGTCCAAAGTCCCATTACAGTCCATATTACACAAATGAAAGCTTTAAAGAGAAATTACAACTTTGGAAACCCCCGTGGGTCCTATATAAGAACTTCAGCTTCAATTGTGGCCTCTGTCTCCATGGAAAATGGTCTTCGGTCTTGGACATTTACAAAATTTCCTCACAACAATTTCTCTCAAAAGTAAAAGAAAAATACAGGAAAATAAAATGTGGGACTTAAACAGCCGATACAAAAACCACAATTAGCCATCCATGCAGAAAATTTGTGCTCATCAAACATTTTCATCGGACATTTTCATCAGACATTTTCATCACATGCATCACATGCATTTAATATTCGCATGAGGATAAATCATTTAATCTCTTAATAATTATTGGACCACTGGGCAACGTCATATGCCATTAGGTTAGGTGACTAACGGTAGAGCGGTCGCATGATCGTCCTAATTATTAAGTTTGAAATATAATGCACAACCACGCATATAATATCCACAGAATAAGCCAGTGATGTAAAGCATCTAAAGATGATTTTACGGAAAAAAATCATTTGATGCAAGGGTTGTATAATATGTGGGTTTAATCAATCAAATTGAATAAGAGCCCAAAATGACATTTTCGATGTAGAAGGAAAAGGTTTTTCCTTTTTAAATTATCCCAAATGACCCACAAAAGTCCCCAATACACACTTATATGCCCAAATAATTGCCCCATAATGTACCGTGATTTTTCATGAATTTATAGGCCCACAGATGATTCAGAGTGAAAAGTGTATATTTATACGCCCTAACTATACCCATTTTGTGCTAAAGATTAGGTTTAAACTTGCTCTTTTTGGGTATATTTGCATTTCATTTCATTTTAGGAGCTTAATCTCATTCTTGGCACAAATATAGATTTTACCGTCTTTATTGGCTTCCTAATATTTTTCATTAACTCCTGGTATTATTGTGATCATATTGACAAATTTTGAGAATTATTTGAGCAATATGTTATTTTATATGATTTTTGGAAGTCAATATTGTGTTATATAAGTCATTATATTCATTTTCACATCAAATGGACTAATTTCTCCTTCTCATATTTTTCAGGTACGCCTGGGAGTCTTGAGGATTTTCTAGAGTTTTTTAGGAATTTTCTGGGCCTCCTAGGTATTTTTGGTGATTTTTTGAAGGATAAAAGGGCTTTAAAATACCAGAAAAGGAATTAATTGGAGCGCCACGTGTCGCAATCACGTGGCGCCATGTGTCGCAATCACCTGGCGCCACGTGGCACCAAAGGGCTGCTCATTCCCACTTCAGCCACTGCTTCATTTCGTTTTTAAAAAATAAATAAATAAAAAAGGCCCAACACAGCGGCCCGCTCTTGGAGCGGGCCGCTGTCAATATTAAAAAAGGGGGTTTTAATTTGCGGGCCGGCCCATTGGCCAGCCCGCTCTCCACGTTTGCAGAACGCGCACGTGGCTGTGTATTTTTAGCGGGTCGGGCGCACTATGCGCCCGACCCGCAGCCCATTGTTTGGGTTAAAGTGTGGCATGTTGCGAAAATTGAACGGGTTGCTGTTTTTTTTGGATTTTAAGGTTTTTTGGGGCTCTTCTTCTTCCCCAAGGATATGGATAGGATTGGAGGCCATTTGATGATGGAGAAGCTTGGAGGAGGTGCCCAAGTGAGAGGGAAGCCTCATCTCTTGAGAGATTGGTGATCTCTTTCCTCTCTCTTTTTGTGTTTTTTTGCATTTCTCTTTTGTATTAAATATTGAATGAATTTGTCTATGAATTCCATCTTATTTGGTATGATTGAGTAGTGTGATTGGTGTGGGTTGTGACTCATTGAGATTGGTTGTTAATTTTAGTTCTACTTGCCTCTTGCTTACTTTCATGTTAATGTTGGGTGATTATTAGGGCACACTTTCGTTGGTAAAGACCAGAAAGGGCAAAATTCCAGATGAATCCATGTTCCAAGTTTGATTAGTGCCATGATAATATGTCCATCCCTATTGCTAATTGTTGTGTTCTTTAAAGCTAAATTTTCCGATTGAGTGTCCTTAGTCGGATGATCAATTGAGTTATATGCGGTAATTAGAGCTTGATTAACACCAATCTTAGTGAACCCACAACCCATGCTTTCTCTCCTAGCTATCCTAACTCCACTTTTGGTTCTCTAACCCTTCCCACTTAGGATAGGATTTTAGTTTCACCACACTTTTTCCACACTTATCCACCGTTAGCGAGGTGGTTGTAACACACTTTATTTTTCTTTATCGATCAATTTTGTGAATATAGAACGGCTTGTCCCTATGATCCGACCCGGTAATCACTGGTTATTTGTATTGCATTGACACTCCTACGCTTGGGAGTAGAAGGCCTGCACTTGCGCGTCCTTCCCGTCGCAATCAATTGGCGTCGTTGCTGGGTACAACGGTTTCTATTAGTAGCATTTTTTGGTTGATTTCGAAAGTTTTAGTGTGATACTTCCATTTTATTTATTTTCCTCTTTTTGAGTCTTTTGGTTGTTATTCTCGTTTTCTTGAGAAATTTTTTAACAACAAAATGGCATCATCTGCAGACTTTTCCAACATTGATTTGGAGGATATCCCACTCTCGCCATACTTTCATTTTACGGAGTGGGAGAACCCTCATTTACATTTGAAAAAGTTTGAAGATTGGATATTTTCATGTCGTGGTGGGAAATTTTTTGATGATTGCATATACTTTAGATTTTTCCCTCTTCTTTACTTGATGATGCTAGATTGTGGTTTGATTCATTGTCTCTTGACTCACATTTTACTTGGTTGTCATTTCAGGCTGAATTTCTCCGAGTGTTTTTGCCTATTTTCTTGGAGCAGGAACAGGGGCGCCAGGCCATGGAGCAGCATAAAGCGAGCTTTACCCAAGCTGAGCGGGAGGCCTACCATCAGGCTTGGCGGAGTTTCACTGATTTGGTGCTTGCGTGCCCACACCAGAGTTTCCACGAGGATCACCTCCTGCAGATATTTTAAACATGATTATCTCCATCTGGGCGAGATTCGTGCAGATGAGCTGCGGTGGAGAGTTCTTTGATTATTCGACCGAGGATTCATGGTGTTACCTGAGGGACCTTGCAGAGTATGAGGAGACAGTCCAACAGATCCAGGACCAGCCTGAGGAGCCAGCTGAGGGCTCATTCCGTTGTGGCCCTACGGAGGAACAAACAGAACATGATGATGGGGTGCGGTGGAGCCAAGTAGATGAAGCTGAATGTCCATATTTTGAGGAGTCAGAGGAGATGGATGATGGGGTGCGTGTCGACCATGTTGATGACACGATGCATTTTTATGTTGGTGGTGATGTTGTGGTGGATGCATGTGAATGCACGAGCGATATAGATGATATTGGAGAGCCTGAGTTATGTTTCTCGCCTACTACATCCGCCCATTTTGAGGTGTATGAGTGCATGGGACGGACTCTGAGATTGCTTACTTTGATGATGATGAGGATGATTTGGGCGAGGGAGTAAGTTTACAGACCATGACGGAGCCGGGGCCAGACCTTCCCTCTATTTCAGTGCATCCGGTCATATACCCTTCACCTCAGGATACGCACCAGACCATCATTCATGGAGATTTTCAGGATACACTTCATAGTCTGGGGAAGTCTACGGAGCCTACACTTTCATGCGGAGGCAACTTTAATATGAAGGGCTAATTGCGTGGATCGGCCAGTCCCACATAAATAATAGTCCAAAGTCCCATTACAGTCCATATTACATAAATGAAAGCTTTAAAGAGAAATTACAACTTTGGAAACCCCCGTGGGTCCCATATAAGATCTTTAGCCTCAATTGTGGCCTCCATCTCCATTGAAAATGGTCTTCGGTCTTGGACATTTACAAAATTTCCTCACTACATTTTCTCTCAAAAGTAAAAGAAAAGTGCAAGAAAAAAATGTAGGACTTAAACAGCCGATCCAAAAACCACAATTAGCCATCCATGCAGAAAATTTGTGCTCATCAGACATTTTCATCAGACATTTTTATCACAGGCATCACATGCATTTAATATTCGCATGAGGATAAATCATTTAATCACTTAATAATTATTGGACCACTGAACAACGTTATACACCGTTAGGTTAGGTGACTAACGACAGAGCAGTCACAGGATCTTCCTAACTATTAAGTTTTAAATATAATGCACAACCACGCATATAATATCCACAGAATAAGCCAGTGATGTAAAGCATCTAAAGATGATTTTACGGAAAAAAATAATCATTCGATGCAAGGGTTGTATAATATGTGGGTTTAATCAATCAAATTGAATAAGAGCCCAAAATGACATTTTCGATGTAGAAGGAAAAGGTTTTTCCTTTTTAAATCATCCCAAATGACCCCCAAAAGTCCCCAATACACACTTATATGCACAAATAATTACAATGTGTCGTGATTTTTCACGAATATATAGGCCCACAGACGCCCTATTTAATTATTTATTTTAGCCCCAAAAATCTTTTAAAGACTTATTTTCAGCCTTCGCCCCCCTTTTTCTTTTTTTGAAGAAATATTGGCCTGCGAGCCTGAAGCCCGCAGGTTGGCTGCGGGCTTCTGGCCCGCAGTCATTTTTTTTTATGAATCTGGGCTAAGAGGCCCAATAGGGTTTTGGGGCGGTGGCTAGGGTTAGCTGTCGTTGCCCCCGTACAGTCGCTAAAATGACGGAGGGGGGAGGGGCGGCTGCCCCCTGCAAGGGGGCGGCGGCGGGCCGGCGTCGCCCCCTGCAGGAGGACGGTAGCAGGGGCACCGCCGCCCCCCTTCAGGGGTGATGGCGGGGCCGCCGGCCCCCTGCAGGGGAGCGACGGTAGGGGCAACCGCCGACCCGCTGCAGGGGGAGCGGCGGGGCCGACGCCCCCTGCAGGGGGATTGGCGGTAGGGGCAGCCGATGTCCCCTTGCAGTGGGAGCGGTGGGGGCCGCCACACCCCTGCAAGGGGGACGGCGGGCCGCTGCCCCCCTTACAGGGGAGACGACAGCGGGGCACTGGCCGCCCCCCTGCAGGGGGCGAGGCACGGCACCGGTCGCCTCCCCTAAGGGGCGACCATGGACGGTAGAGGGGGGAACCCTAAAAATTGGGGTTTTGGGACGAAAAGTTCGTCGTTTTTAGGCGATCTAGAAAATTCCCATGTCGATCTTGCGAGATCTAGGGGTAGAGCAATCATACGTATGATTAAAAACAACGTTTTAGTGATTTTACCTCTATATCCATCCTCCGGATATAGCGACGGTTGAACGAAGCCTGACACGGATGACGACGCTCAATTGAGGAAGCCTTGCACCGCGCGCGTGGATCTCCCGTCTCCTCTCGCCTTCGCCTTCGCAACGAACGAAAAATTTGTGGAAAGAAAAAATTTTCTAGTGTCTCGTGCTGATAACGTGTTATGAATCAACTACTGGGGGAGGAACCCCAGCCCTTTATTTATAGGCATGGTAGGAGAGTAGAAAGATAGAATACATAGATATGGGCGTATCTCTAGATACCCACAATCCTAACCGACTCTGGTTATTTCCATTCACAACAAATATGATATTTTGGCTTAATTTTGGCTTTCTTTTTTTTCCAGTTGAAGGTTACGATATCCCGGTTCCAACGGACATTTTTTGCGGATTTTTTTGAGCTCGTGATTATTTTCTACATTTTTTGGAAGATATGAATCTTTCTATTACATTATATGATTTTGTAGCCTAATTTTATCTTCTCTTATTTTTAAGTTGAAGATGGCGATATTCCTGTTCCAACGGAATTTTGCCCGATATTTCTGAGCTCGGGACTATTTTCAACAATTTCTGTAAGTTTTGTATATTTTTATTAAATGATATGATTTTTCTTGGCTAATTTTGTCTTTTCTTATTTTTCAATTGATGATGGCGATCTCCCTGTTCAAACGGATATTTTAGCGGATTTTTCTGAACTTGAGTCTATTTTCCACATTTCAACCGATACTTCTGCAGATATTTCTGAGCTCTGGGCTATTTTACACATTTTCTGGAAGATATTTCTGTGGATTTATTTGACATCCGAGCTATTTTTTCGCACTTTCTGGAAGATTTGGGTAGTTTTATTAAATGATATGATTTTTTGGGCCCAATTTTGTTTTCTCTTTTTAGGCGATCACCTGGTTCCCATAGACATTTTTCCAGTTTTTCAGAGCTTAATCATAATTTATACATTTTTGAAAGGTGTATATCTTTTTATTAAATGATATGATTTTTGGCCTAATTTTGTCTTCTTTAATTTTCGGTTGAAGATGACGATCTCCCAGTTTAAAAAGACAGTTTTCCAGATTTTACTGAGCTGTGGCATATGTTCCACATTTTTGGAAGATATGGATTGTTTTATTAAATAATATGATAGTTTGGCTTAATTTTGGCTTCTCGTTTTTCCAGTTGAAGATTTCGATCTACCGATTCCAACGAACATTTTTTGCGGATTTTTCTGAGCTCTGGATTATTTCTACATTTTCTGGAAGATATGAATCTTTCTATTACATTATATGATTTTTTTGCCAAATTTTATCTTCTCTTATTTTTCACTTGAAGATGGCAGTCTCCCAGTTGCAACGAAACTTTTGCAAATTTTTCTGACCTCGAGGCTATTTTCTGTATTTTCTAAAAGATATCGATCGTTTTATTAAATAATATGACTTTTGGCCCAATTTCATCTTCTCATATATATTTTTTCAGTGATGATGGTGATCTCCCGGTTCCAACAGATATTTTTGCAGATTTTTCTGAGCTCTGGGATATTTTCTACATTATCTTGAAGATATCGACCGTTTTTAAATGTTGTGATTTTTGGCTGAATTTTGAATTTTTTGTTAAATTTAGCAATCTCCCGGTGTTTTTGCGGATTTTCTGAACTCGAAGATATTTTCAACATTTTATGGAAAATAAGAATGTTTATATTAATGATATGATTTTTATTGCCAAATGTTGTCTTTTCTTATTTTTAAGTTAAACATAGCGATCTCTCGGTCCCTAAGAAATTTTTTTCGCATTCTCTAAGTTCGGTATTATTTTGTTTATTTTATGGAAGATATGGATCTTTTTATTAAATGATATGATTTTTATTGCTCAAGTTTGTCTTCAATTTTTTTAAGTTGAAGATGGAATCTCCCGGTTCCAATGGACATTTTTGTGAATTTTCTAAACTCCGGGATATTTTAAATGATGTTATTTATTAAATGATGTGATTTTATAACCAAAGTTTGTCTTCTCTTATTTTCCAATTGATGATGGCGATCTTTATATTGAATGATATGATTTTTTGGCCTAATTTTGTCTTCTATTATATTTTTGTTGAAGATGGCATTCTCTTGGTCCCAGGACTTTTTTGTGGATTTTCTTAGCTCCGCGTCATTTTGCGCATTTTCTGGAAGATATGGATCGTTTTATTAGATGATATGATGTTTGGCCTAATTTTGTCTTCTCTTATTTTCCATTAAAGTTGGCGATCTCCCTATTCCAACGGACATTTTGTTGGATATTTCTGAGCTCCGGGCTATTTTCGACATTTTCTGAAAGATATGGATCGTTTTATTAAATGATATCGGAGAAGACAAAATTTGGCCAAAAAAATGTTTGTTGGAACCGGGAAATCGTCATCTTCAACTGAAATATAAGAGAAGACAAAATTTGGAACCGGGAAATCTCCATCTTCATCTATAAAAATGCACATTGTAACCGAGATATCGCTATCTTCAACTGAAAAGATTTTTTATATCATTTTCTGAGCTTAGTGCTATTTTATACATTTTATGAAAGATATCGATCTTTTTATTAAATGATATGAATTTTCTAGCATTAATTTGTCCTCTTTATTTTCCAGTTGAAGATGGCGATCTCCCGGTTCCAATGGAATTTTTTGCTGATTTTTTTAGGTCCGGCCTATTTTCCACACTTTTGGAAGACATAGATCGTTTTATTAAAAGATATGATATTTTGGCCTAATTTTGTCTTCACTTATTTCTAGTTGAAGATGGCGATCTATCGGTTCCAAAGACATTTTTGTGCATTTTTCTGTGCTCGGGACTATTTTCTACATTTCCACGAAGATTTGGATCTTTTTATTAGATTTTTGTAGGCTAATTTTGTCTTCTCTTATTTTTTTTAGTTGAAGATGTCAATATCACGGTTCCAACGACATTTTAGCTGAAATTCCTGAGCACGGTACTAGTTTCTACATTTTCCGTAAGATTTAGATCTTTTTAGTAAATGATATGATTTTTCTATCCTAATTTTGTCTTTCCTTATTTATCAATTGAAGATGGCGATCTCCTGGTTCCAACGGAAATTTTTTGGGATTTTTCTAACCTAGAGGCTATTTTCTATGTTTAATTGTCGATATGGATATTTTATTAAATTATATGATTCTATAGCCTACGTTTATCTTCTCTTATTTTTCACTTGAAGATGGTGGTCTCCTAGTTCCAACGGACATTTTTGCAGATATTTCTGACTCGGGGTTATTCCTTGAATTTTCTGGAAGACATCGATCGTTTTATTAAATGATAAGATTTTTTGGCCAAAATTTGTCTTCTCTTATTTTTTTCGCTAATAATGGCGATTTCCTGGAACCAATAGATATTTTTGCGGATTTTCTGAGATATAACCTATTTTATGTATTATGTGGAAGAGATCGATCGTTTTATTAAATGGTTTGATTTTTGACCTAATTTTTCTTCTTCTTTTTCGTTAAATTTGGTGATCTCCAGGTTCCGATGGATATTTTTGTGGATTTTTCTGAGCTCGGGGATATTTTCTACTTTTTATGGAAAATAAGAATATTTATATTAAATTGATATTATTTCTACTGCCAAATTTTGTCTTCTCTTATTTTTCAGTTGAACATGGCAATCTCCCAGATCCAATGGACATTTTTTGGATTTTCTGATCGTTGTGCTATTTTCTTTATTTTATGGAAGATATGGATCTTTTATTAAATGATATGATTTTTATAGCTTCAATTTGTCTTCTATTATTTTTAAGTTGAATATCGCGATCTTCCAGTTCCAACAAACATTTTTGCAGTTTTTCTTTGCTCCGGCATATTTTCTACATTTTATGGAAGATAGGGATCATTTTATTGAACGATATGAATTTTATAACCTAAGTTTGTTTTCTCTTATTTTCCAGTTGAAGATGGCAATCTTTATATTTAATAATATGATTTTTTGACCTAATTTTGTCTTCTCTTATATTTCAGTTAAAGATTGCCTTCTCTCGGTCACAAAGGAAATTTTTGCATATTTTTTTGAGCTCCTCGCTATTTTCCACATTTTCTGGAAGATATGGAATGTCTTATTAAATGCTATGGTTTTTTGGCCTAATTTTGTCTTCTCTTAATTTCTAGTTGAAGTTAGTGATCTCCCGATTCCAACGAACATTTTTGCGGATATTTCTGAGCTACTGGATAGTTTCCATATTTTCTGGAATATATGGATCGTTTTTTAAATGATATAATTGAAGACAAAATTAGGCCAAAAAATATTTGTTGGAACCGGGAAATCGCCATCTTCAACTGAAAGATAAGAGAAGACAAAATTCGGAATAGGAAAATCGCCATCTTCATCTATAAAATGTCCGTGGTAACCGGGATTTCGCCATCTTCGACTTAAAATATTTTTGTATATCATTTTCGAAGTTTGGTGCTATTTTATTCATTTTATGAAAGATATGGATCTTTTTATTAATTGATATGATTTTTCTATCTAAATTTTTATTCTCTTATTTTCCAGTTGAAGATGACGGTTGAAGATGACGATCTTTTTTTTAAATGAAATGATTTTGGGCCTAATTTTGTCTTCTCATATATTCTGGTTGAAGATGGCGATCACCCAGTTCCAAAGGACATTTTCCGGATTTTTTTGAGCTCAGGCTATTTTCCACATTTTTGGAAGATATGGATCGTTTTATTAAATAATATTATATTTTGGCCAAATTTTGTCTTCTCTTATTTTTCTAGTTGAAGATGGCGATCTCCTGGTTCTAACGAACATTTTTACGGATTTTTCTGAGCTCGGAATTATTTTCTACATTTTCTCAAATATATGGATTTTCTTTTACAGTATATTCTTTTTGCAGCTTAATTTTGTCTTCTCTTATTTTTTTTCAGTTGAAGATGATGATATCCTGGTTCCAACGGACATTTTGGCCGATATTTCTAAGCTCATGACTATTTTCTAAATTTTATGAAAGATATGGATCTTTTTATTCAATGATATGATTTTTCTAGCCTAATTTTGTCTTCTCTTCTTTTTAAATTGATGATGGCGATCTCCCGGTTCCAACGAAAATTTTTACGGATTTTTCTGAACTCAAGGCTATTTTCTATATTTCATTGTAGATATGGATTTT
>JAULAV010000053.1:762920-785078 GCA_030789695.1 Scilla litardierei | reverse complement strand
TCATTTACGATGCAGCATGCAGAATTTGCATGTCCCCATGCATCCATAGGCAATCGGGATTTAATGGACGTTCAATCCATTGGAGTCTACTTTTTGTTACTCTGCCGACCCATTTTGGGTATGAACATGCGGCACTTGTATGTTCATTTTCTATTCCCGTTGCTTGGCAGTACTCTTGAATTGACCGGGAGGTATATTTTCCAACATTAACCAGACTTATTTTCTATATTTTATTGTCTGTGAAATGTGCCCGCAACATTTTTTTTGTGCCAATAGGTTTGGAAAAGTTAAGTTTACGGGTCTGTAGTAGACACACATACGAATATTCTGAGGATGCATTTATCAGTACAATGAAGTACTGAAATAGCCCACTAGGGGGTGGATTTTATCCACATCTATCTCCTTATATTCTTTTTGAGGAAGCGTGGAGATTCTTTTTCAATTTTTCATAAAGATGGCTTTGTAATTAGTTTTCCCTTATAGCAAGGGATGTGAGGGAATTCTCCCTTCTGAAGAATCTTCTGGTTCTTCAAGTCATACCCATGGGTAAGTGCGGTGCATCGTCACTGATCCAGGGTGGCCAAGTCTATCATGCCAGTGTAAAAACTTGGCTGATGTCGGGCACTTCAGGTGCTCCGTTTAATTTCGCTTCCTTTCTCCGAGTCTTTGTATGGTTGAGGCCTGTAAGGCTCTCAAAACGTTCAAGTATGGATTTTACTCCTTTTTCTTGAGACGTTACATACAGTAATTTGTTTTTCATTTACATTTGTTGTTTCCAAATGGAATCCATTGAAACGGATGTCCTTGAAACTTAGAAAGTTTCTTTTGGAATTCGAAGTGCATCCTTTATTTTTGTTTCTGTGTCATTTGGGGGCAACAGTGTTGCATTTCCTGGATCTTCAATATGGCCCTTATGGTGAGCTTTTTATTGAAAGAACGTATGTGTTTATTATCTACTAATCAGTCATGAGAGCAGTTCATCTATTAAGATATCAATCATATAGGCACATGCATTTTCAGATAACCAAATTACATAATTCAAATGCTCTCATAACATAAATTATTCTTAAAAAAATTGCTAAGATAAAAATAGGGGCTAATCAAGCATGTCATCATTTTCGAAGTCGTCAGCTGTAAACTTGACTGGAGCATCAGAGGTCATCAGGTTTGTTTCAGCTTTATTTTTCTTGTTCTCTTTATACAAATCCTTGAGATGCTGCGGAGTTCGGCACACTCTGGACCAGTGGCCTATCATGCCACAGCTATGGCACTGGTCTTCCCATTTCCTCTTGGGTGGGGGTGCATCATCTCTATTTTTGTCATTTTCTGCACCAAGTGAACTTCCGCTTACTTTCATTTCTTTCTTGCTGGACTTGGCCCCTAGCCCTTTTGTTTTGTCACCCTTTCTGTGGTCTTTCTTTTCTTTTGTTGTCCCTCTTCTTTCGAGAAGAAGAGACATTATGAGCTTCTGGGAGGGGGGCAGTGCCAGGGGGTGCATGTTGTGAGTGGTGAGGAGAAGCTCTCTGTTTTGTTCAGCCATGAGTAAACATGACAGCAGCTCAGAATACTTGGTGAACTTGCGCTCACGGTATTGCTACATTAGTATCGCATCTTTTTCATGGAAGGACGTATACGTCTTTTCCAGCATGCGATCTTCTGAGACTTTTTCACCACACAACTTCAGGCGTGAGGTGATGCTAGAAAGTGCTGAGTTGTACTTAGCAATGGACTTAAAGTCCTGTAGTCTCATGTTCTCCCACTCATATCGTGCCTTTGGGAGTGTAACATCTTTCTGATGTTTATACCTATCCTCAAGGGCAGTCCATAGCTCAAGTGGATCTTTGACCGTAAGGTATTCAGCTTTTAGGGTCTTGTCCACATGGCGGCGAATATAGATAATGGCTTGCGCCTTTTCTATATCGCTTACATTTTCATGATTGGTCACAGCAGAAATGAGGGACTTTGCCCACAGATGAAACTTCATATCGAGCTGTCAGCTCAGATAGTTTCTTCCTGATGCATCCAGCACTTCGAAATCGACACTTGCAATTTTAGCCATTTATCTAGCAAAGCACGAATATGCATGAATTAATAATTTAAACATAAACATTTTCATGTGGAGGCAATTTTAATATGAAGGGCTAATTGCGTGGATCGACCAGTCCTACATAAATAATAGTCCAAAGTCCCATTACAGTCCATATTACACAAATGAAAGCTTTAAAAAGAAATTACAACTATGGAAACCCCCGTGGGTCCCATATAAGATCTTCAACTTCAATTGTGGCCTCCGTCTCTATGGAAAATGGTCTCCGGTCTTGGACATTTACATAATTTCCTTACTACAATTTCTCTCAAAAGTAAAAGAAAAGTGCAGGAAAATAAAATGTGGGACTTAAACAGTCGATCCAAAAACCGCAATTAGCCATCCATGCAGAAATTTTGTGCTCATCAAACATTTTCATCAGACATTTTCATCACAGGCATCACATGCATTTAATATTCGTAGAGATGGATAAACAATTTAATCACTTAATAATTATTGGACCACTAGGCAACGTCATACATCGTTAGGTTAGGTGACTAACAGCAGAGCGGTCACAGGATCTTCCTAATTATTAAGTTTTAAATATAATGCACAACCACACATATAATATCCAACAGAATTTGCCAGTGATGTAAGCATGAAAAGATGATTTTTACAGAAAAAATCATTACGATGCAATGGTTGTATAGTAGGTGGGTTTAATCAATCAAATTGAATAAGAGCCCAAATTTGACATTTACGTTGTAGAAGGAAAAGGGTTTTCCTTTTTAAAACATCCCAAATAACCCCCAAAAGTCCCCAATAAACCCTTATATGCCCGATAATTTCCCCATAATGTACCGTGATTTTTCACGAATTTATAGGCCCTCAAGCGCCCATTTATATTAATTTTTAGCCAAAAAAATCTTTTAAGGCTTATTTTTAGCCTTTGCCCCCCCATTTTTCTTTTCTTTTTTTTCGAAAAAAACTGTCCTGCGGGCCTGAAGCCCGCAGTCAAAAATTTTTTTGAGAAAGAATTGGCCTGCGGGCCTGAAGCCCGCAGGTCGGCTGCGGGCTTCATGCCCGCAGTCAAAATTTTTTTGTGAAAATGGGCCGAAAAGCCCAATAGGGAATTGGGGCGGCGGCTAGGGTTAGCCATCGCCGCCCCCATATGGCTGTCGAAACGGCGAGGGGGGCGGCGGTCGCCCCTGCAGAGGGGACGGCGGCAGGCCGCCGCCGGCCCCCTACAGGGGGGCGAGGCACGTCGACGGTCGCCTCCCTAAGGGGGCGGCCATAGACGGTAGAGGGGGGGAAAACCCTAAAAATTGGGGTTTTGGGATGAAAAAATTCGTCGTTTTTAAGGCGATCTAGCAAATCCCCGTATCGATCTTGCGAGATTTAGGGGTAGAGCAATCATACGTATGATTAAAAACATTGTTTTTAGTGATTTTACCTCCATATCTGTCCTCCGGATATAGCGACGGTTGAACGAAGCCCTACGCGGATGACAACGCTCGATTGAGGAAGCATTGTACCGCGCGCGTGGATCTCCCGTCTCCTTCCGCCTTCGCCTTCGCAACGAACGAAAAAAATTTGTGGAAAGAAAAAAATTTCTAGAGTCTCGTGTTGATAATGTGTTATGAATCAACTACTGGGGGAGGAACCCCCAGCCCTTTATTTATAGGCATGGTAGGAGAGTAGAAAGATCGAATACATAGATATGGGCGTATCTCTAAGATACACGCAATTCTAACCGACTCTGGTTATTTCCATTCACAACAGTATCATTTAATATAAAGATTCATCTCTAACAAAAAATTTTGAAAATGGCCTGCAGTTCAGGAAAATCATTAAAAATGTTCGTTGGAACTGGGAGATCACAATTTTCAACTGAAAAATTAAGATAATACAAAATTAGGCCAAAAAATCATAATATTTAGTCAAAAGATCCATATCTTCTAGAAAATGTAGAAAAATTGTCCCGAGCTATGAAAAATCTGCAAAAACGTCCGTTGGAACCGGGAGATCACGATCTTCGACTGAAAAAATAAGATAAGACAAACTTATGCTATAAAAATCATATCATTTAATGAAAAGATCCATTTCTTACATAAAATGTAGAAAATAGCTCCGATCTCAAAAAAATCTGAAAAATGTTTGTTGGGACCGGGAGATCGCTATCTTCAACTGAAAACTAAGAGAAGACAAAGTTATACCAAAAATCATATCATTTAATAAAAAGTTTTATGTCTTTTAGAAAATGTAAAAAATAGTCTCGCGATCACAAAAATCTGCAGAAATGTCTATTGGAACTGGGAGATCGTCATTTTCGACTAAAAAAATAAGAGAAGACAAACTTAGTCTATGAAAATCATATCATTTAATAAAAAGATCCATAAAACGTTTGTTGGAATTGGGAGATCGTCATCTTCAACTGAAAATAAGAGAAACTTTTAGGCCATAATAATCATATCATTTAATAAAAAGATCCATGTCTCCAATAAAATGTAGAAAATAGCCCCGAGTTCAGAACAATTCCTAAAATGTCTGTTGGAACCGGAAAATCTCCATATTCAACTGAAAAATAATAAAAGACAAAATTAGGCTATAAAAATCATAAGACTTAATATTAATATTCATATTCATATCTTACAAAAAATGTAGAAAATAGCGTAGAGCTCGAAAAAATCCCGCAAAAACATCCGTTGAAACCGGTAAATCGCCATCTTCAACAAAAAAAATAAGAGAATACAAGATTAGGCCAAAAATCATATCATTCAATAAAAATATCCATATCTTTGAGAAAATAAAGAAAAATAGCCTCAAACTCAGAACAATCCGCAAAAATGTACGTTGGAATCGAAAGATCGCCATTTTCACCTAAAAATAAGAGAAGAGAAAATTAGACCACAAAAAGCATATCATTTGATAAAAATATCCATTTATTCAAGAAAATGAAGAAAATAACACCTGGCTAAGAAAAATCAACAAAAATGTACATTGTAACCGAGAGATCACCATCTTCAACTGAAAAATAAGGGAAGACAAAATTAGGATATACAAATCCTATAATTTAATATAAAGATGCATATTTTACAGAAAATATGGAAAATAGCACATAGACCAGAAAATTTCGCAAAAATATCTGTTGGAACCTGGAGATCGCCATGTTCAACTATAAAAATAAGAGAAGACAAACTTAGTCTATAAAAATCATATCATTTTAAAAAGAAACATATCTTCCATAAAATTTAGAAAATAACCTTGTGATAAAAAAATCCGCAAAAATTCCTGAGCTCAGAAAAATAAGAGAAGACAAACTTAGTTTATAAAAATCTTATCATTTAATAAAATGAACCATATCTTCAATAAAATGTTGAAAATATTCCCGAGCTTAGAAGAATCCGCCAAAATTTCCGTTGGAGCCGAGAGATGGTCATCTTCAACTGAAAAAAATAAGAGAAGACAAATATAGGCTATAAAAATAATACCATTTAATAAAAAGTTAGATATATTCCATAAAATTTGAAAATAGCATCGAGCTCAAAAAAGTCCGCAAAAATGTTCGTTGGAACCGGAAGATCGCCATCGTCAACCGAAAAATAAGAGAAGACAAAATTAGGCTATAAAAATCATATCATTTAATATAAAGATTCATATCTTACAAAAAATATAGAAAATATCTTGGAGCTCGAAAAAATACGCAAAAATATTTGTTGGAACCGGAAGATCGTCATCTTCATCTGAAAAATAGAGAAGACAAAATTAGGCCAAAAAATCATATCATTTTATAAAAGGATCAATATCTTCCAGAAAATGTAGAAAAACAACTTCATGTTAAGAAAAATCCGCTAAAATATCCATTGGAACTGGGAGTTCGTCATCTTCAACAGAAAAAAATAAGAGAATACAAATGTAGTTTATAAAAATAATATCATTCATAAAAATGTGGAAAATTGCTTCGAGCTTATAAAAATCTGCAAAAATGTCCGTTAGAACATGGAAATCTCCATCTTCAACTGAAAAATAAGAGGAGACAAAATTAGGTCAAAATTATATCATTTAATAAAAGATCCATATTTTCTAGAAAATTTAGAAAGTAATCCCGAGGTCAGAATAATACGCAAAGTGTCTGTTAGAAATGGAAGATCACTATCTTCAACTAAAAAATAAAAGAAGAAAAATTTAGACCAATAAATCATATCATTTAATAAAAAGATCCATAACTTCTCGAAAATGTAGAAAAATAGCCCCGAGGTCAAAGAAATCCGCAAAAATGTCATATGGAACCGAGAGATGGCCATCTTCAACTGAAAAAATAAGAGAATACAAAATTAGTTTATAAAAATCATATCATTTAATATTAAGATCCATATTATACAAAAAAAATATAGAAAATAGCTCGTATCTCAAAACAAATCCGCACAAATGTCCACTGGAACTGGGAGATCACCATCTTCAAAGTAAAAAAAGAGAATACAAAGTTAGGCCAAAAATCACATCATTTCATAAAAAGATACATATCTTCTAGAAATTGTAGAAAAATAGTCTCAAGCTAAAAAAACTGCAAAAATGTCCGTTGGAACCGGGAGATCTCCATCTTCAACTAAAAAAAATAAGAGAAGACAAATGTAGGCTATAAAAATCAAATTATTTAATAAGAAGTTCTATATCTTCAATAAAATGTTGAAAATAGCACCAAACTCAAAAAAATACGCAAAAATGTCCGTTGGAACCGGGAGGTCTCCATCTTCAACTGAAAAATATGAGAAGACAAACGTAAGAAAAAAAATCATATCATTTACTAAAAAAGATACATAAATTTCCGAAAATCTAGAAAATAGCCCTTAGCTCAGAAAAACCACAAAAATTTTCGTTGGAATCGGGAGATCACCATCTTCAACTGAAAAATATGAGAATAAAAAATTAGGATATTAAAATCACATCACTTAATATAAAGATTCTTATCTTCCAGAAAGTGCACAAAATAGCCCCGAGCTCAGAAAAATCGGCAAAAATGTCCTTTAGAACCGGGGGATCGCCATCTTCAACTGAATAATAAGAGAATATAAAATTAGGATATAAAAATCAAATCATTTAATATGAAGATTCATATCATACAAAAATGCAGAAAATGGCTCAGAGTTGAGAAAAATCCGAAAAGAATGTCCATTAGAACCGGGAGATCGCCATCATCAACTATAAGAGAATATAAAATTAGGCCAAAATCATATCATTTACTAAAAACATACATATCTACCAAAAAATGTAGAAAATAGTACTGAGCTCAGAAAAATACGCACAAATGTCCGTTGGAACCATTAGATCGTCATCTTCAACTAAAAATAAAGAGAGGACAAAATTAGGCCAAAAAATCATATTATTTAATAAAAAGATTCATTTCTTTCAGAAAAAGTTGAAAAAAGCACAAAGTTAAGAAAAATCCACAAAAATGTCCATTGGAGCCTGGAGATCGCCATCTTCAACTGAAAAAATGAGAAGACAAAATTAGGCTATACAAATCTTGTCATTTAATAAAGGGATCCGTATCTTTAAAAAAAATATCGAAAATAGCCTGGAGCTCAGAAAAATCCACAAAAACGTCCGTTGGAACTGGGAGATCGCCAACTTCAACTAAAAAAATAAGAGAACAAAAAATTAGGACATAAAAATCATATCATTTAATATAAAGATTCTTATCTTCCAAAAAGTGTGGAAAATATCCACGAGCTTATAAAATCCGCAAAAATGTCCCTTGGAACCGGGAGATCGCCATCTTCAACTTAAAAAGAGGAGAATACAAAATTAGGCCAAAATATCATATCATTTAACAAAATGATACATATCTTCCAAAAATATGGAAAATAGCCCGGAGGTCAAAAAAATCCACAAAAATGTCCACGGGAACCGGAGATCGCCATCTTCAATTGGAATATAAGAGAAGACAAAATTAGGCTTAAAATCATATCATTTAATAAAAAGATCGTCATCTTCAACTGGAAAATAAGAGAGATGACAAATTTAGGCTATAAAAATCATATCAATTAATAAAAAGATATATATCTTTCATAAAATGTAGAAAATAGCACCAAGCACAGAAAATGATATATTAAAATCTTATCAGTTGAAGATGGCGATATCCCAGTTACAACAGACATTTTTATAGATGAAGACGTCAATTTCCAGGTTTCGAATTTTGTGTTCTCTTATATTTCAGTTGAAGATGGCGATTTTCCCGGTTTCAACGGACATTTTTGGCCTAATTTTTTTGTTTTCTTGATATTATTTAATAAAACGATCCATATCATCCGGAATATGTGAAAAATAGTCCGAGTTTTCAGAAAAATCCGCAAAAGGTCCGTTGGAACCGGAAGATCGCTATCTTCAACCAAACTATAGGTGCAAACAAAATAATGCCAAAAATCATATCATTTAATAAAAAGATTCGACATCATCAATTGGAAAATAAGAGAAGACAAAATTAGGCAACAAAAATCATATCAATTAATATAAAGATCCGTATCTTCCAGAAAATATTGAAAATAACCCCGAACTCGGAAAAATACGCAAAAAAATTCGTTGGAATTGGGAGATCGCCATCTTTAACTAAAAAAATAAGAGAAGACAAAAATAGGCTATAAAAATCATATCATTTAATTTACAGCTTCATATTTTACAGTAATTGTAGAAAATTGTCCGAAGTTCAGAAAAATCTGCAAAAATGTCCGATAAAACCGAGAGATTGCCATTTTTAACGAAAAATATAAGAAGACAAAATTAGTCAAAAAATCGTATCATTTAATAAAAAGAACAAATCTTCTAGAAAATGTAGAAAAATACACCCGAGATTAGAAAATTCCGTAAAAATGTCCATGGAACAAGGAGATCGCTATATTCAAAAAGCATATCATTTAATAAAAAGATTTATATCTTCAATAAAAGGTAGAAAATAGCCATGACTGTAGAAAAATCCGTAAAAAATGTCTGTCGGAACCGGTAGATAGCCAAATTCAACTGAAAAATAAAAGAAGAGAAACTTAGGCTATAAAAAATATATCATTTAATAAAAAGATACATATCTTCCATAAAATTTATAAAATAGCATGGAGATCAGAAAAATCCGCAAAAAATTCCGTTGGAAACGGGATATCACCATCTTCAATATAAAAATAAGAGAAGACAAACTTAGTCTATAAAAATCATATCATTTAATAGAATGAATCACATCTTCAATAAACCATAGAAAATATTCCAAGCTTAGAAAAAATCTACGAAATTTTCTGTTGCAACAGGGAGTTTGCCATCTTCAAATAAAAAAAATAAAAGAAGACAAAATTATGCCAAAAATCATATCATTTAATAAAAATATTCATAACTTCCCAAAATGTTGAAAAAATAGTTCTGAGCACAAAAATCCGCAAAGATGTCCGTTGGAACCGGAAGATCGCCATGGACAACTGAAAAATAAGAGAAGACAAAATTAGTCTGCAAAAATATTATCATTTAAAAAAAATCCATATCTTCAATAAAATTTAAAAAATAACCCCGACTCAGAAAAATCCGTAAAAATGTCCGTCGAGAGATCGTCATCTTCAAATGAAAAATAAGAGAAGACAAAATTTGGCTATAAAAATCATATCATTTAATCTAAGATCCATATCTTACAGAAAATATAGAAAATAGCCTGGAGCTGAGAAAAATCTGTAAAAATGTCCGTTGGAACCGGAAGATCGTCTTCTTCAACAGAAAAGTAAGACAAGAGAAAATTAGCCAAAAAATCATATCATTAATAAAAAGATCCATATCTTCTAGGAAATGTAGAAAATAGCATCGCGGTCAGAAAAATTCTTTAAAATGTCCGGCCGAACCAGGAGATTGCCATTTTCAATTGAAAATTAAGAGAAGACAAACTTAGTCTATAAAAATCATATCATTTAATAAAATGAATCACATCTTCAATAAACCGTAGAAAATATTCCCGAGCTCAGAAAAATCTGCAAAATTGTCTGTTGCAACTGGGAGTTTGTCATCTTCAAATTAAAAAATAAAAGAAGAAAAAATTAGGCCAAAAAGTTCATATCATTTTATAAAAATATACATAACTTTCTAAAAATGTAGGAAAAATAGTTCTGAGCTCACAAAAATCCGCAAAGATGTCCGTTGGAACCGGAAGATCGCCATGGACAACTAAAAAAATAAGAGAAGACGAAATTAGTCTACAAAAATCATATCATTTAATAAAAATATCCATATCTTCAATAAAATGTAACAAATAGCACTGAGCTCAAAAAATCCATAAAATGTCTTTCGGGAGATCGTCATCTTCAACTGAAAAATAAGAGAAGATAAAATTTGGCTATAAAAATAATATCATTTAATCTAAAGATCCATATTTTTACAGAAAATATAGAAAATAGCCCATAGCTAAGAAAAATTCGTTAAAATGTCTGTTGAAACCGGGGGATCTCCATCTTCATCTGAAAAGTAAGAGAAGAAAAAATTGGCCAAAAATCATATCATTTAATAAAAAGATCCATATCTTCTAGGAAATGTAGATAATAGCCTCGAGGTCAGAAAAATTTGCAAAAATGTCCAGTCGAACCGGGAGATTGCCATTCCAACTAAAAATAAGAGAACTCAAACATAGTTTATAAAAATCACATCATTTAATTAAAATATCCCTATCTTCAATAAACTTTAGAAAATAGCTCCGAGGTGAGAAAAATCAGCAAAAATTTCCGTTGGAACTGGGAGATCGCCATATTTAACTGAAAAATAAGAGAAGACAAACTTAGTCTTTAAAAATCATATCATTTAGTAAAAAGATCCATATCTTCAATAAACTATAGAACATAGTTCCGATTTTAGGAAAATCCGCAAAAATGGCCGTTGGAACAGGGAAAGCGACATCTTCAATTAAAAAATAAGAGAAGACCAAATAAGGACTTAAAACTATATCACGTAATATAAATATCTATATCTTACAGAAAATCTAGAAAATAACTTGATGCTCAGAAAAATCCGCAAAAATGTCCGTTGGAAATGTGAGATCGTCATCTTCGACTGAAAAAAGAGAAGACAAAATTAGGCCAAAAAATCATTTTTTAATAAAAAGATCCATAACTTCCTGAAAATGTAGAAAAAAATAGTCCCAACCTCAGACAAATCTGCAAAAATGTCCGTTGGAAGCGGGAGATCGCCATCTTCAAATGAAAAATAAGAGAAGACAAAATTAGGCTACAAAAATCATATCATTTAATAAATACAGCTGTATCTTCAATAAACTGTAGAAAATAACCCCGAGCTCAGAAAAATCTGCAAAAATGTCAGTTGGAACCGGGAGATCGCCGTATTAAACTGAAAATAAGAGAAAACAAAATTATGTTATAAAAAATATCATTTAATCTAAAGGTACATATCATACAGAAAATGTGAAAATAGCCCGGAGCTCAGAAAATCAGCAAAAATGTCTATTGGAATCGGGAGATCGCTATCTTCATCTGAAAAATATGAGAAGATAAAATTAGGCCAAAAACATATTATTTAATAAAAAGATTCATATCTTCCAAAAAAATGTAGAAAATAGCCTTTATGTCAAAAAAATCTGCAAAAATGTCCTTTGGAACCGTGAGCATGCCATCTTCAAGTGAAAAATAAAAGAAGACAACATTAGGCCAAAAAATCATATCATTTAATAAAATGATCCATATCTTCCATTAAATTAACAAAAATCAGTAAAAATGTTCGCTGGAACCGGTAGAGCGCAATATTCAACTGAAATAAGAGAAGAAAAATGTAGTATATAAAAATCATATCATTAAATAAAAAATGCATATCTTTCATAAAGTGTAGAAAATAGCAACGAGCTTCGAAAAATCCGCAAAAATTTCTTCTCTTAGAAAAAATAAGGCGAAAAAATCATATCGTTTGATTAAAAGATCGCCATCATCAACTGGAAAATAAGAGAAGATAAAATTAGGCAACAAAAATCAAATCAATTAATATAAAGATCTTTATCTTTAAGAAAATATAGAAAATAGCCCGAGCTCAAATACGCAAAAAATTTCGTTGGAACCGGAAAATCGCCATCTTTAATTTAAAAATAAGAGAATACAAAAATAGGCTATAAAATTATATCATTTAATATTAAGATCCATATCTTACAGAAAATGTAGAAAATTACCCGGAACTAAGAAAAATCTGCAAAAATGTCTGTAATAGAACAAGAAGAGATTGCCATCTTTAACGAAAAACTTAATAGAAGAAAAAATTAGTCTAAAATTCATATCATTTAATAAAATGATACATATCTTCCAGAAAATATAGAAAAATAGCCCCGAGCTAAGAAAAATCCACAAAAATGTCTGTTAGAACCAGGAGATAGCCATCTTTAACTGAAAAATATGAGAAGACAACTTAGGTTATAAAAATTATATCATTTAATAAAAAGATACATATCTTCCATAAAATTTAGAAAATAGCCCCGAGATTAGAAAAACCGCAGAAAATTCTGGAAACGGGATATCACTATCTTCGACTGAAAAATAATAGAAGACTATATTAATCTATAAAAATCATATCATTTAATAAAATGAACAACAACTTTAATAAACTATAGAAAATATTCCCGAGCTCAGAAAAATTTGCAAAAATGTCTGTTGGAGATGGGAGTTCGCCATCTTCAAATAAAAAATAGGAAAAGACACAATTAGGTCAAAGAATCATATTAACAGATCCATAACTTCCTGAAAATGTAGAAAAATAGTTCCGAGCTCAGAAAAATCCCAAAATAATTCCGTCGAAACTGGTAGATTGCTATGTCCCACTGAAAAATAAGAGAAGACAAAATTGGC
The DNA here is from genome assembly GCA_030789695.1 of Scilla litardierei. Lineage (NCBI taxonomy): Eukaryota > Viridiplantae > Streptophyta > Magnoliopsida > Asparagales > Asparagaceae > Scilla > Scilla litardierei. The sequence continues at coordinate 772,199 of JAULAV010000053.1, read as the reverse complement.
TACAAAAATCATATCATTTAATAAAAAGATCCATATCTTCAATAAAATGTAAAAAAGCATTGAGCTCAGAAAAATCCGCAAAAATGTCCCTCCGGAGATCGTCATCTTCAACTGAAAAATACGAGAAGACAAAATTTGGGTATAAAAATCACATCATTTAATCTAAAGATCCATATCTTACAAAAAATTTAGAAAATAGCCCGGAGCTAAAAAATCCGCAAAAATGTCAGCTGTAACCAGGAGATCGTTATCTTCATCTGAAAAGTAAGAGAAGACAAAGTAGGCCAAAAATCATACCATTTAATAAAAAGATGCATATCTTCCAAAAATGAAGAAAATATCCTCGAGTTCAGAAAAATCTGCAAATATGTCGGTCCGAACTGTGAGATTGCTATTTTCAACTGAAAAATATGAGACGACAAACTTAGTATTTGAAAATCATATCATTTAATTAAAAGATGAAACTATTAAAAATTGCCACGAGCTAAGAAAAAATCCTAATAATTTCCATTGGAACCGAGAGATCGTCATCTTCAACTGAAAATAAGAGAAGACAATTTAAGCTATAAAAATCATATCATTTAATATAAAGATTCATATCTTTAACTGAAAAATATGTAAAAATGTCTGTTGGAACTGGGAGATCGCCATCTTAAACTGAAAAGTAAGAGATGACGAAATTATCCAAAAAATCATATCATTTAATAAAAAGATACATATCATACAGAAAATGTATAAATGAGCTCTACGTTCAAAAAAATTCGCAAGAATGTTTGTTGGAACCGGGAGTGGCCATTTTCAACTGAAAAATAAGAGAAGAAAAAATTAGGCCATAAAAATCATATCATTGAATAAAATGACAGATATCTTCAATACAATCTAGAAAATAGCCCCGTGCTTAGTAAAATCGGCAAAAATTTCCGTTGGAACCGGGAGATCACCAGCTTCTACTGGAATGTAAGAGAAGACAAAATTAGACCAAAAAATTATATCATTTAATAAAAAGTTCACCGCCTTCAACTAGAAAATAAGAGAAGACAAATTTAGGCAATAAAAATCATATCAATTAATAAAAAGATATATATCTTTTATAAAATGTAGAAAATAGCACCAAGCTCAAAAAATGATATATAAAAATATTATTAGTTGAAGATGGCGATATCCCAGTTACAACGGACATTTTTATAGATGAATATGGTGATTTCCTGGTTGCGAATTTTGTCTTCTCTTATATTTCATTTGAAGATGGCAATTTCTCGATTTCAACGAACATTTTTGGCGTAATTTTGTCTTCTCTGAATCATTTAATAAAACAACCCATATCTTCCCGAAAATGTGAAAAATAGTCTGGAGCTCAGAAAAATCTGCAAAAATGTCCGTTGGAACGGGGAGATTGCCATCTTCAACCCAAATATAAGAGAAGACAAAATAATGCCAAAAAATCATATCATGTAATAAAAAGATTTCCATCATCGACTTGAAAATAATAGAAGACAAAATTAGGCAGCAAAACTCATATCGATTAATATAAAGATACTTATATTCCAGAAAATATAGAAAATAGCCGTGACCTCAGAAAAATATGCAAAAATTTCCGTTGGAAACGCGAGATCGCCATCTTCAACTGAAAAATAAGAGAAGGCAAAATTAGGGCATAAAAATCATATCATAAAATATAAAGATTCATATCTTACAGAAAATGTAGAAAATAGAGCAGAGCTCAGAAAAAATGCGCAAAAAATGTCCGTTGTAACCGGGAGATCACTATATTCAACTGAAAAATAAGAGAATACAAACTTAGTCTATAAAAATCATATCATTTAGTAAGAAGATCCATATATTCAATAAACGGTAGAATATAGTTTCGGGTTTAGAAAAATCCGTAAAAATGGCCGGTGGAACCGGGAGATCGTCGTCTTCAACTGAAAAATAAGAGAAAACAAAATTATGCTATAAAAATCATATCATTTAATATACGGGTCCATATCTTACATAAAATTAAGAAAATAGCCCGGAGCTAAGAAAAATCCACACAAATGTCTGTTGGAAATGGGATATCTCAAATTTTCAACAGAAAAATTAGGCCAAAAAATCATATCAATTAATAAAAAGATCCATAACTTCCCGAAAATATAGAAAAATAGTCCCAAGCTTATAAATATCAGCAAAGAAGTCTGTTGGAAGCGGCAGATCATCATTTTCAACTGAAAAATAAGAGAAGACAAAATTAGACTACAAAAATCTTATCATTTAATAAAAAGAGCCATATCTTCAATAAAATGTAGAAAATGGCCACGAGCTCAGAAAAATCCACAAAAGCGTCCTTGAAACCGGGGGATCGACATCTTCAATTGATAAAAAGAGAAGACAGAATAAGGCTATAAAAATAATATCATTTAATCTAAAGATACATTTCTTTCAGTAAATGTTGAAAATAGCCTGGAGCTCAAAAAATCCGCAAAAATTTCCGTTGGAACGGAGAGATCGCCATCTTCATCTGAAAAATATGAGAAGATAAAATTAGCCAAAATCATATTATTTAATAAAAAGATCCATATCTTCCAGAAGATGTAGAAAATAGCCTCTAATTCAAAAAAGTCCGCAAAAATCTCCGTTGGAACCATGAGAATGACATCTTCAACTGAAAAATAAGATAATACAATATTAGGCCAAAAAATCATATCCTTTAATAAAATGATATATATCTTCCACAAAATGAAGAAAAATGGCCCCAAGCTAACAAGAAAATCAGTAAATGTCCACTAGAACTGGTAGATCGCAATATTCAACTGAAAAAAATAAGAGAAGAAAAACTTAAGATATAATAATCATATCATTTAATAAAACATTCATAACTTTTCGAAAATGTAGAAAAATAGCCCTGCGCTCAGAAAAATATGCAAAATTTCCCTTGGAACAGGGATATCGTCATCTTCATCTGAAAAATAAGAGATGACAAATTATGTAATAAAAATATTATCATTTAATATATAGATTCATATTATACAAAAAATACAGAAAATAATCTGGAGCTCAAAAAATCTGCACAAATGTCAATTGGAACAAGGAGATCGTCATCTTCAAACTAAAAAAGAGAAGACAAAAGTAGGCCAAAAAATCATATCATTTCGTAAAAAGATACATAACTTCCAAAAAATGTAGAAAAATCCGGGAAAATGTCCATTGAAACCGGGAGATCGCCATCTTCAACTGAAAAATTAGAGAAGACAATATATGCTATAAAAATCATATCTTTTAATATAAATATTCATATCTTTAACTGAAAAATACGCTAAAATGTCCTTGGAACAGGGAGATCGCCATCTTCAACTGAAAATAAGAGAGGAAAAAAGTAGCCAAAAATCATATCATTTAATAAAATATACATATCATCCAGAAAATGAATAAATGAGCTTTGTGGTCAGAAAAATTCGCAAAAATGTTTGTAGAAACAGGGAGAATGCCAATTTCAACTTAAAAATAAGAGAATACGAAATTAGGCCATAAAAGTTATATCATTTAATAAAATGACACATATCTTCAGTAAAATCTAGAAAATTGCCCCGTGCTCATAAAAATCCGCAGAAATTTTCGTTAGAACCGGGAGATCGCCATCTTCAACTGGAATATATGTGAAGACAAAATGAGACCAAAAATCATATCATTTAATAAAAAGATCGCCATCTTGAACTTGAAAATAAGAGAAGACAAAATTAGGCTATAAAAATCATATCAATTAATAAAAAGATCCATATCTTTCATAAAAAGTAGAAAATAGCACCAAGCTAAGAAAATGATATATAAAAATATTATCAGTTGAAGATGGCGATATCCCGGTTACAACGGACGATGAAGATGAAGATTTCATGTCCCCTCTTATATTTCAGTTGAAGATGGCAATTTTTTGGTTTCAACGGACATTTTGGTGTAATTTTGTCTTCTCTGATATCATTTAATAAAATGATCCATATCTTCCAAAAATGTGAAAATAGCCCGTAGCTTATGAAAATACGCAAAAATGTACGTTGGAACCGGGATCGCCATCTTCGACCGAAATATAAGAGAAGACAAAATAAGGGACAAAATCATATCATTTAACTAAAAGATCGCCACCATCAACTGGAAAATAAGAAAAGACAAAATTAGGCAGTAAAAATCATATCAATTAATATAAAGTTCATTATCTTTTAGAAAATAAAGAAAATTGCCCCAAGCTCAGAAAAATTCGCAAATATATCCCTTGGAAATGGGAGATCGCCATCTTCATCTGAAAAATAAGAGAAGACAAAATTAGGCCATAAAAATCATATCATTTAATATAAATATTCACATCTTCCAGAAAATTTAGAAAATAGCCCAGAGCTCAGACAGATATGAAAAAAATTCTGTTGGAACTGGGAGATAGCCATCTTCAACTAAAAAATAAGAGAAAACAAAATTGGCCATAAAAATCATATCACAAAAATTATTTCATTTATTATAAAGAACCATTTCTTACAGAAAATGTAGAAAATTGCCCAGAGCTCAGAAAATTCTGCAAAAGTTTCTGTTGGAATCGGGAGATCGTCATATTCAACTGAAAAATAAGAGAAGACAAACTTAATCCATAATAATCATATCATTTAATAAAAACATCCATATCTTCAATGAACTGTAGAAAATAGTTCCGATTTTGGAAAAATCCGCAAAAATGGCCGTTGGAACCGGGAGAGCAACATCTTCAACTAAAAACAGAGAAGGAAAAATTAGGCTATAAAAATCATATCATTTAATATAAGGATTCATATCATTTGAAAAATCTGCAAAAATATCCGTTGAACCGGGCGATTGCCATATTCAACGAAAAAATAAGAGAAGACAAAATTAGGCCTAAAATCATATTATTTATTAAAAAGATTGATAACTTTCTGAAAATGTAGAAAAACATCCCCGAGTTCAGAAAAAGCCGTCGAAATATCCGTTGGAACCAGGAAGGGAATGTCATCTTCAACTGAAATAAGAGAATACAAAATTAGGCTATAAAAAGCATATCATTTAATATAAAAATCCATATCTTATTGAAAATTTAGAAAATAGCCCGGAGCTCAGAAAATCTGCACAAATATCCGTTGGAAATGGATATCTCCATCTTTAACTAAAAAAGGAGAAGACAAAATTAGGCCGAAAAATTATATCAATTAATAAAAAAATCCATAACTTCCCGAAAATGTAGAAAAATAGTCCTAAGCTCATAAATATCATCAAAAATGTCCGTTGAAAGCGGAAGATTGTCAACTTCAAGTGGAAAATAAGCGAAGACAAAATTAGGCTACAAAATCATATAATTTAATTAAAAGAGCCATATCTTCCAATAAAAATGTAGAAAATAAACCCAAGCTCAGAAAAATCCGCAAAAATAATCGTTGGAACCGGGATATCGCCATCTTCAACTGAAAAATAAGAGAAGACAAATTTAGGCTATAAAAATAATATCATTTAATCTAACGATACATTTCCTTACAGAAAATGTTGAAAATTGCCAGGAGCTTAGAAATAGGCAAAAATGTCCGTTGGAACTAGGAGATCGCCATCTTCATCTGAAAAATATGAGAAGATAAAATTAGGTGAAGAATCATATTATTTAATAAAAAGATCCATATCTTCCAGAAAATATAGAAAATAGCATCTAATTCAAAAAATTCGCAAAAATCTCCGTTGGAACACTGAGAATGACATCTTCAACTGAAAAATAAGAGAAGACAATGCCAAAAAATCATATCCTTTAATAAAATGATCCATATCTTCCATAAAATGAAGAAAAAATAGCCCCAAGCTAACAAAAATCTGTAAAAATGTCCGCTGGTACCGGTAGATAGCAATTTCAACTGAAAAAATAAGAGAAGAAAAACGAGGATATAAATATTATATCAAATTAATAAAAAATTCATAACTTCGAAAATGTAGAAAATAGCCCGGATCTCAGAAAAATCCGCAAAAAATGTCCCATGGAAAGCGAAAACCCCATCTTCATCTAAAAAAGTGATGACAACTAAGGTTAAAAATCATATCATTTAATATAAAGATTTGTATTATACAAAAATAGGGGATAAAAAAACCCGCACAAATGTCCATTGGAACCGGGAGATTGCCATCTTCAAATTAAAAAGAGAAGACAAAATCAGGCCAAAAATCGTATCATTTTATAAAAAGATACATAACTTCCAGAAAATGTAGAAAAATCTGCGAAAATGTTTGTTGAAACTGGGAGATTGTCATCTTCAACTGAAAAATATGAGAATAATAAACGTAGGCTATAAAAATCGTATTATTTAATAAAAAGTTATATATCTTCCATAAAATGTAGAAAATATCACCGAATTCAAAAAATATGCGAAAATATCAGTTGGAGCCGAAAGATCACCCTCTTCAATTGAAAAATAAGAGAAGACAACATTAGGCTATAAAATCATATAATTTAATAACAAGATCTATAAATTTTCCAAAATGTAGAAAATAGGTCGGAGCTCAGGAAAATCTGCAAAAATATTCGTTGAAACCATGAGATTGCCATCTCATCTGAAAAAATAAAAGAAGGAAAAATTTAGGTCAAAAATCATTTCATGTAGAAAATAGCCCTGAGCTCAGAAAAATCGATAATAGTATCCATAGAACTAGGAGATCGTCGGCTTCCACTAAATAATAAGAAAAAATAAAATTAGGTTATAAAAATCAAATCATTTAATATAAAGATTCAAATCATACAAAAAATGTAGAAAATAGATCGGAGCTCAGAAAAATCTGAAAAACTGTCACTGGGAATTGGGAAATCGCCATCTTCAACTGAAAAATAAAAGAAGACAAAATTAAGCCAAAAATCATACTATTTAATAAAAAAGATACTTATCTACCGTAAAATGTAGAAAATATCACTTAGCTCAGAAAAATCCGCGCAAGATGTCCATTGAACTGGGAGATCGCAATATTCAACTGAAAAAAAGAAAAGACAAAATTAGGGCAAAAAATCATATCATTTAATAAAAAGATTCATATGTTCCTGAAAAAGTAGAAAGAAGCCCAACGCAAAGAAAAATATGCAAAAAATGTCTGTTGGAACCAGGAGATCTCCATATTCAATAGGAAATATGAGAAGACAAAATTAGGTTACAAAAATGTTGTCATTTAATAAAGAGATCCTATCTTTAATAAAAAGTAGAAAATAGCCTGGAGCCCAAAAATCCGCAAAAATATCCGTTGGACTGGGAGATCGCCATCTTCAATTGAAAAATAAGGGAAGAAAAATTAGGATATAAAATCATATCATTTAATATACAGATTCGTATCTTCAAGAATGTGTACAAAATAGCCCCGAGCTCAGAAAAATCAGTACAAATGTCTGTTGGAACCGGTAGATCGACATCTTCAACTGAAAAATAAGGGAAGACAAAATTAGGCCAAAGTATCATATCATTTAATAAAATGATACATATCTTCCAAAAAAAGTATAAATAGTCCGGAGATCAGAAAATTCCGCAAAAATGTCTGTTGGAACCGGGAGATCGCCATCTTCAACTAAAAAAAATAAGAGAATAAAAAATTAGGTCAAAAAATCATATCATTTAATATAAGATCCATAACTTTTCGAAAATGTAGAAAAATAACACTGAGCCCAGAAAAATAAAAAAATTGTCCTTTGGAACCAGGAGATCGACATCTTCAATGGAAAAAAATAAGAGAAAACAAAATTAGTTTATAAAAATCATATCATTGAATATAAATTTTCAAAGCATACAGAAAATGTATGAAATAGCTCGGAGACCAGAAAAATCCGAAAAAATGTCCGTTGAAACCGGGAGATTGCCATCTTCAACTAAAAAGAAGAAGATAAAATTTAGGCCAAAAATCATATCATTTAATAAAAAGATACATTTCTACCACAAAAAGTTGAAAATAGCACCGACCTCAGAAAAATCCGCAAAAATGTCCGTTGGACCCAGGAGATCGCAATGTTCAGCTAAAAGAGAAGATAAAATTACGCCAAAAATCATATCATTTAATAAAAAGATTCATATCTTCAATAAAATATAGAAAGAAGCCCAAGTTAAGAAATATCCGCAAAAATGTCCTTTGAAACCGAGAGATCTACTATATTCAACTGAAAAATATGAGAAGACCAAATTAGGCTCCAAAAATCTTGTTAATTAATAAAGAGATCCATATCTTTAATAAAACGTACAAAATAGCCTGGATCTCAGAAAAATCCACAAAAACTGTCCGTTGGAATTGGGAGATCCCCATCTTCAACGGAAATAAGAGAAGAGAAAATTAGGATATAAAGATCATACCATTTAATACAAATATTCTTATCTTCCAAAAAGTGTACAAAATAGCCACAAGCTCAGAAAAATCCGCCAAAAATGTCCGTTAGAATCGAGAGATGCGATCTTCAACCGAAATATAAGAGAAGACAAAATTAGGCCCAAAAATCATATCATTTAATAAAATGATACATAATCGTCAAAAAAGTGGAAAATAGCCCGAAGCTCAGAAAAAATCCGTAAAATGTCTGTTGGAACCAGGAGATCACCATCCTCAACTGGAATATAAGAGAAGAGAAAATTAGGCAAAAAATCATATTATTTAATAAAAAGATCGCTATCTTCAACTAGAAAATAAGAGAGACAAATTTAGGCTTAAAAATGTTATCAATTAATAAAAAGATACATATCTTTCATAAAATGTTGAAAATAGTACCAAGCTCAGAAAAAGATGTATACAAATCTTATCAGTTGAAGATGGAGATATCCCGGTTACAACAGACATTTTTATAGATGAAGATGATGATTTTTTGGTTTCGAATTTTGTCTTCTCTTATAATTCAGTTGAAGATGGCGATTTCTCGGTTTCAACGGACATTTTTTGGCCTAATTTGTCTTCTCTGATATCATTTAATAAAACGATCAATATCTTCTAGAAAATGCGAAAAATAGATCGGAGCTCATGAAAATCTGTAAAAAATGTCCGTTGGAACCGGAAGATCGCCATCTTCAACCGAAATATAAGCGAAGACATAATATGGCCAAAAATTCATATCATTTATTTAAAAATATCTCCATCATCAACTGGAAAATAAAAGACAAAACTAGGCAACAAAAATCATATCAATTAATATAAAGATCCTTATTTTCCAAAAAATAGAAAATAGCTCCGACCTCAGGAAAATACGCAAAAATTTCTGTTGGAAACGGGAGATCGCCCTCTTCAACTAAAAAAAATAAGAGAAGACAAAATAGGCCATAAAAA
>JAULAV010000053.1:745202-762420 GCA_030789695.1 Scilla litardierei | reverse complement strand
ATCATCTCATTTAATAAAAAGATACATATCTTCCTTAAAATGTAGAAATTATCACTGAGCTCAGAAAAATCTGCAAAAATATTCGTTGGAACTGGGAGATCGCTATCTTCAACTGAAAAATAATAGAAGGCAAAATTAGGCCAAAAATCAAATCATTTGACTAAAAGATCCATATCTTCCAGAAAGTTTAGAAAATTGCCCCGAGGTCAGAATAATCCGCTAAAAATATCCGTTGGAACCGGTAGATCGCCATATTCAACTGATAAAAATTAGAGAAGACAAACAATCGATATAAAAATTATATCATTTAATAAAAAGATCCATAATTTCCCGAAAATGCAGCAAGTAGACCCGAGCTCATAAAAATCCACAAAAATGTCCGTTGAAACCGAGAGATCGACATCTTCAAATGAAAAATAAGAGTAGACAAATATAAGCTATAAAATCATATCATTTAATATAACGATACATATCTTATAGAAAAAGTAGAAAATAGCCCGGAGCTCAAAAAAATCCGCACAAATGTAAATTGGAACGGGAGATCACCATCATCAATTGAAAAAGAGAAGACAAAATTGGGCCAAAAAATCATATCATTTAATAAAAATATTCATATCTTCCAAAAAAGATAGAAAAATATTCCCAAACAAAGAAAAATCCGCAAAAATTTCTGTTGAAATGTGTAGATCGCCATCTTGAACTAAAAAAGAGAAGATAAATGTAGGCAATAAGAATCATATTTTTTAATAAAAAGATCATCTTCTTTCATAAAATAAAGAAAATAGCACCAAGCTCATAAAAATCCATAAAAATATCCGTTGGAACTGGGAGATCGCCATCTTTAACTGAAAAAATATTAGAAGACAAAATTAGGCCAAAAATCACATCATTTAATAAAAATATACATATATTCCAAAAAAATTAGAAAATAGCCCCTAGATCAGAGTAATACGCAAAAATGTCCGTTGGAACCGAAAGATCGCCATCTTCAACTGAAAAATAAGAGAAGCCAAAATTAGACTATAAAAATCAAATTATTTAATATAAAAATTCATATCTTCCAGAATATGTAGAAAATAGTCTAAAGCTCAGAAAAATTCGTAAAAATTTCCATTTGAACTGGGAGATCGCCATCTTCAACTAAAAAAATAAGCGAAGACAAATGTAGGATACAGAAAATATCATTTAATAAAAATTTCTATATCTTACAGAAAATGTAGAAAACAGCACCGAGCACAAAAATCTACGAAAATGTTTGTAAGAATTGAGAGATCGCCATCTTCAACTAAAAAATAAGAGAAGAAAAAATTAGGCTATAAAAATCATATCAATTAATATAAACATTCATATCTTACAGAAATTGCAGAAAATATCCCGGAGCTCAGTAAAATCCGCAAAAATGTTCGTTAGAACTAGAAGATTGTCATCTTCATCTGAAAAATAGAGAAGAAAACATTGGGCCAAAAATCATATCATTTCATAAAATATGCATATTTTCCAGAAAATGTAGAAAAACAGTCATAAGTTAATAAAATCCGCAAAAATGTCCATTGGAACTGGGAGATCGCCATCTTTATCTGAAAAATTAAGAGAAGACAAACGTAGTCTGTAAAAATCATATCATTTATAAAAATGTAGAAAATAGCACCGAGCTTATAAAAATCCACGAAAATGTCCGTTGGAACAGGGAGATTGCCATCTTCAACTAAAAAAAATAAGAGAAGACACAATTAGGCCAAAAATTATATCATTTAATAAAAAGATCAATTGCTTCGAGAAAGTTTAGGAAATAGTCCTGAGGTCAGAATAATACACAAAATGTCCATTAGAAATGTGAGATCGCTATCTTCATTTGAAAAATAAAAGAAGACAAAATTAGGCCAAAAAATCATATCATTGAATAAAAAGATCCATAACTTCTCGAAAATGTAGAAAAATAGACCCAATCTCAGAAAAATCTGCAAAATGTCTCTTGGAACTTGGAGATGACAAAATTAGGTAATAAAAATCATATCATTTAATATAGAGATTGATATTATACAAAAATATAGAAAATAACACGTAGCTCAAAATAAATCCGCACAAATGTCTATTGGAACAAGGAGTATTCAAAATTAGGCAAAAATCATATCATTTCATAAAAAGATACATATCTTCAAGAAAATGTAGAAAAATAGTCTCAAGCTAAGAAAAATCTGGAAAAATGTCCATTGGAACCGGGAGATCGACATCTTCAACTGAAAAAAAAATAAGAGAAGACAAATGTAGGTTATAAAAATCAAATTATTTAATAAAAAGTTCTATATCTTCCATAAAATGTAGAAAATAGCACCTAGCTCAAACAAGACGCAAAAAATGTCTGTTGGAACTGGGAGATCACCATCTTCAACTAAAAATATGAGAAGCCAAACTTAAACTATAAAAATCATGTCATTTAATAAAAAAATACATAACTTTTCGAAAATTTAGAAAATAGCCTAGAGCTTATAAAAATCCACAAAAATGTTCTTGGAACCGGAAGATCGCCATCTTCAACTGAAAAAATAATAGAAGAAAAAATTAGGTAAAAAATCATATCATTTAATAAATTGATCAATAACTTCCCGAAAAAGTAGAAAAATAGCCCCAAGCTCAAAAAATCGATAAAAATATAATTTAGAACCGGGGGATCGCCATCTTCAACTGAATAATAAGAGAATACGCAATTAGGCAAAAAATTATATCATTTAATAGAAAGATCACATCTTTAACTGGAAAATAAGAGAAGACAAATTTAGGCTATAAAAATCTTATCAATTAATGTAAATATATATCTTTCTTAAAATGTAGAAAATAGCATCAAGCTCAGAAACTGATATGTAAAAATCTTATCAGTTGAAAATGGCGATATCCGGTTACAATGGACATTTTTATAGATGAAGATGGCAATTTCCCGGTTTTAAATTTTGTCTTCAATTATATTTCAGTTGAAGATGGCGATTTTCCAGGTTCAACAGACATTTTGGCCTAATTTTTTCTTCTCTGATATCATTTAATAAAACAATCCATACATTCCAGAACATGTGAATAATAGTTCGAATTTCAGAAAAATCCATAAAAATGTCTGTTGAAAATGGGAGATTGCCATCTCCATCTGAAATAAAGAGAAAACAAAATAAGGCCAACAAATCAAATCATTTAATAAAAAGATCGCCATCATCAACCGAAAAATAAGAGAAAACAAAATTAGGCAACAAACATCATATCAATTATTATAAAGATCCTTATCTTCAAGAAAATATAGAAAATAGCGCTGAGCTCAAAAAAATCTGCAAAAATGTTCGTCGGGAGATCGTCATCTTCAACTGAAAAATAAGAGAAGATAAAATTTGGATATAAAAATCATATCATTTAATTTAAAGATCCATATCTTAACAAAAATGTAAAAAATAATCTAGAGCTAACAAAAATCCGTAAAATGTCCGTTGGGACCAAGAGATCACCATCTTCATCTGAAAAGTAAGAGAAGACAAAATTAGGCCAAACATTCATATCATTTAATAAAATAATCTCTATCTTCCAGAAAATGTAGAAAATAGCTCCGAGCTCAGAAAAATCCGCTAAAATGTCTGTTGGAACAGAGAGATCGATATCCTCAATTGAAAAATAAGAGAAGACAAAATTAGGCAAAAAATTATATCTTTTAACTAAAAGATGCATATCTTCCAGAAAATACAGAAAATAGCTTTGAGCTAAGTAAAATCTACAAAAATGTCTATTTGGACCGGGAGATCACCATCTTCAACTTAAAAAATAAGAGAAGACAAAATTAGGCTAGATAAAAACTATCTTTTAATTTAAAGAAACATATCTTACAGAAAAATTCGAAAATAGCCAGTTGATAAGAAAAAACCGCAAAAATGTCTGTTGGAACCGGAAGATCGCCATCTTAATCTGAAAAATAAGAGAAGAAAAAATAAGGCTTAAAACCAAATTATATAATGAAAATATCCATACTACAAGATAACTAGGTGTTTATAGCGGTTATTTTAGTAGCGGTTCTACTAAATATATTCTATTTTAGCGGTTTGGAACCGCCAAAAAGGTATGAAATGTTTCTATCGGTTTGAAACCACTAAAACATTTCAAAAGAAGTGGCGGGAAGAATCGCCCAAGGGACGCGTAAATTAATTTTTGTTTGTAGCGGAAAAATTTTCGTAGTAGCGGTTCGGAACCGCCAAAACCAACGAACAAATTTCTTTTCCGTTATTTAAAAAAGATTTTTAGATTAGTAGCGGGTCAAAACTGTTACAAAATACAATTACGAACCATTAGTCAAGGTTTAAAGCCTCTACTGAGTTAGTCGTCAGTAGTATCGTTTTCGAACCGCTACTAAAATTATTTATTAAAAAATTATTTATAGCTTAGTAACGGTTCGAAACCGCTACAAAATTTATTAATCAGGACAAAATCGCTCCTCTGTGACCTTCGTTAGTGTCAAAGACGAAGACGCTTTTGGCGATGAAGACGCTGACGATCACTGCCACTATCGGCGAGGCCCTAGTCGCCCTCGGAGATCCCGTAGCTCTCGAAGATCCCGGAGATCTCGTCGCCCTCGACGAAAAAGGAGATGCTGGCGACGAAGGCGATGAAGGGAACATTGCAGATCTGAATTGGGGGATTTTTTTATTTCAGATCTGAATCGTAATTTTGAGGAGTTCATTCATTGTGGTATTAATTTTTATTTTGTTGAAAATTTAGGGTTTTGTGTGGCGGAATCGCTCTCCGGCGACAGACCACCATCTCCTAATGATCGATCGTGAGCATTCTCTCGCCGCATATGTTACTGGCGAAGATGGTGAGATTCTCTTGCGAATCTAGAAAGTATTCACTCGGTTTCTCTTGCATCTTCCAACTGATTAACAAGGTCTCTGTTCCATTGCAGGAAGAGGCAACATGTCTTGCTCAATGCAATGGGTTCAATGTACTCTGCGGTTCTATTCACAGGGGTTCAAAATGCATCATTTATTCAACCAGTCGTGGCTATTGAACGAACCATCTTCTACAGGGAGAGAGCAGAGGGGATGTATTCAGCTTTGCCGTATGCATTTGGACATGTGATTCGCTATGAAGTTCTTGCCGGCAAAAATTCAAGTGCGAGATCTACAACAAAGGGTTCCTCTTCTTTATAAATATGTTAATGTTAAATACAAAGTTTTCGAATTTCTGTTGTCTTAATTTGGAGAGATAACAAATTTAGTCTTGTGAATTTAATTGGTTTACAGTTCTGTAAATAATCCATGAATTCCTCTTCTTTCTAAATTTGGAGGATGCATGTGTTTTAATTTAATTGGTTTCCAGTTCTTATTTGGGAAGTAAAATGGTGATATTGTTGGTTGTGTTTCTGCATCGTCAGAGGAGGCTATGGTCAAGAGAAGGAAGAAGAACAGCAGCTGGGAAAGAGTTTATTTATTTTTTTAACTTTTTCCAGTTAGCGACGGTCAAGAATCGTCACTAACAATTTTTTTTGCAATTAATATTCTTTTTGCAATTTCGTTAGGGGCGGTTCGAAATCGCTGCTACACAAATTTTCAGGCAGTTCATTTGTAGCGGTTCGAAACCTCTACAACTGTAGTTTCTCACGCCTCAAATAATAGCGGTTGCTTGAACCGCTTGAAACCATGGCAGTGGCGGTTCTGAACAGTCAAAAACGCATTCGCGAACCGCTAAAAACACACAGTTGTCTTGTAATGATATCTACAAAAAACGTAGAAAATAGCCTCTACGTCAAAAAGATTCGCAAAAATATCCGTAGGAACAAAGAGAACGCCATCTTCAACGGAAAAATAAGAGAAGATAAAATTAGGCCAAAAGAATATATCATTTAATAAAATGATCCATATCCTCCATAAAATGTAGTAAAATTGCTCCGGACTTAGAAAATCTGCAAAAATGTCAGTTGGAACCCGTAGATCGCCATCTTCATCTGAAAAATACGAGAAAACAAAATTCGGCCAAAAATCATATCATTTAATAAAAAGATCCATAACTTCTCGAAAATGTAGAAAAATTGACCCGAGCTAAGAAAAATATGCAAAATATGTCACTTGGAACCAGGAGATCGCCATCTTCAACTAAAATATAAGAGATGACAAAATTAGGTTATAAAAATCATATCATTTAATATAGAGATTCATATTATCAATTTGATATAGAAAATAACAATTGCTCAAAATAAACCCGCACAAATGTCCATTGGAACAAAGAGATCGACATCATCAAAGTAAAAAAAGAGAAGACAAAATTAGGCCAAAAATCATATCATTTCATAAAAAATACATATCTTCAAGAGAATGTAGAAAAATAGTCTCAAGCTAAGAAAAATCTGGAAAAATATTTGTTGGAATCAGGAGATCGACATTTTCAATTGGAAAAAAATAAGAGAAGACAAATGTAGGCTATAAAAATCATATTATTTAATAAAAGTTCTATATCTTCCATAAAATCTAGAAAATAGCACCTAGCTAAAACAATACGCAAAAATGTCCGTTGGAACCGGGAGATCGCCATCTTCAGTTAAAAATAAGAGAAGCCAAACTTAAACTATAAAAATCATATCATTTAATAAAAGGATACATAACTTTCTGGAAATGCAGAAAATAGCCCAAAGCTCAGAAAAATCCGCAAAAACGTTCATTGGAACCGGAAGATCGCCATCTTCAACTAAAAAAATAATAGAAGAAAAAATCGGTAAAAATCGTATCATTTAATAAATAGATCAATAACTTTCCGAAAATGTAGAAAAATAGCACCGAGCTCAAAAAATCGGTAAAAATGTCCTTTAGAATCGGGGGATCCCATCTTCAACTGAATAATAAGAGAAGACAAAATTAGGATATAAAAATCATATCATTTGATATAAAGATTCATATCATGCAGAAAATACAGAAAATGGCTCGGAGATCAGAAAAATTTGAAAAAAATGTCCGTTGGAACCAGAAAAATGTCATCATCAACTGGAAAAATAAGAGAAGACAAAATTAGGCCTAAAAACCATTTCATTTAATAAAAAGATACATATCTGCCAAAATGTGGAAAATAGCACCAAGCACAGGAAAATAGGCACAAATGTCCGTTGGAACCATGAGATAGCCATCTTCAACTGAAAAAAGAGAAAACAAAATTAGGCCAAAAAATCATATCATTTAATAAAAAATTCATATCTTCCAGAAAATGTTGAAAAAAGACTAAAGCTAAGAAAAATCTGCAAAAATGTCTGTTGGAACATGGAGATCACCATTTTCAACTGAAAAAATATGAGAAGACAAAATTAGGCTATTAAAGTCTTGTCATTTAATAAAGAGATCCATATCTTTAATAAAATGTAGAAAATAGCTAGTAGCTCAGAAAAATCCGCAAAAAAGTTCGTTGGAACTAGGAGATCGCCATCTTCAACTGAAAATAAGAGAAGTAAAAATTAGGATATAAAAATCATATCATTTAATATAAAGATTCTTATCTTCCAAAAAGTATACAAAATAGCCACGAGCTAAGAAAAATCCTTTAAAATGTATGTTGGGGTCGGGAGATCGCCATCTTCAACTGAAAAATAAGAGAAGACAAAATTAGGTCAAAAATTTCATCATTTAATAAAAAGATACATATATTCCAGGAAAATTAGAAAATAGCCCTAGGTCAGAATAATACGCAAAAATGTCTATTAGAACCGAAAGATCGCCATCTTCAACTGAAAAATAAGAGAAGCCAGAATTAGACCATAAAAATCATTTCATTTAATATAAAGATTCATATCTTCCAGAATATGTAGAAAATAGTCTAGAGCTCAGAAAAATCCGCAAAAATTTCCATTTGAACTGGGAGATCACCATCTTCAACTAAAAATAAGAGAAGACAAATGTAGGCTACAAAATGTCATTTAATAAAAATCTCTATATCTTACAGAAAATGTAGAAAATAGCACCGAGCACAAAAAATCCGCAAAAATGTTCATTGGAACCGAGAGATCGCCATTTTCAATCGAAGAATAAGAGAAGACAAAATTACGCTATAAAAATCATATTAATTAATATAAAGATTCATATCTTACAGAAAATGTAGAAAATATCACGGAGCTCAGAAAAATCCGCAAAAATATTCATTGGAACCGGGAGATCGTCATCTTTATTTGAAAAATAGAGAGTACAAAATTAGGCCAAAAAATCATACCATTACATAAAAGATACATATCTTCCAGAAAATGTAGAAAAACAACCACAAGTTAAGAAAAATCCGAAAAAATGTCCATTGGAACAGGGAGATCGCCATCTTCAACTAAAAAAATAAGAGTGGACAAACGTAGTTTATATAAATCATATCATTTATAAAAATGTAGAAAATAGCACCGAGCTTATAAAAATCCGTGAAAAAGTCGGTTGGAACAGGGAGATCTCCATCTTCAACTGAAAATAAGAGAAGACAAAATTAGGCCAAAAAATTATCATTTAATAAAAGATCAATTTCTTGCAGAAAATTTAGAAAATAGTCATGAGGTCAGAATAATATGCAAAATGTCCTTTAGAAACGGGAGATCGCTATCTTCAATTGAAAAATAAAAGAAGACAAAATTAGGCTAAAAAATCATATCATTCAATAAAAAGATCCATAACATCTCGAAAATGTAGAAAAATAGCCCCCCGCTCAGAAAAAATTGCAAAAATGTCCCATGGAACTAGTAGATGACAAAATTAGGTTATAAAAATCATATCATTTAATATAGAGATTCATATTATACAAAAAAGAGAAAATAACACGTAGCTCAAAATAAATCCGCACAAATGTTCATTTGAACAAGGAGATTGCCATCTTCAAAGTAAAAAAGAGAAGACAAAATTAGGCCAAAAATCGTATCATTTCGTAAAAAGATAAATATCTTCAAGAAAATGTAGGAAAATAATCTCAAGCTAACAAAAATCTGGAAACTTTCCGTTGAAACCGAGAGATCGACATCTTCAACCAAAAAAAAATAAGAGAAGACAAATGTAGGCTATAGAATCATGTTATTTAATAAAAAGTTCTATATCTTCCATAAAATGTAGAAAATAGCACCTAACTCAAAAAATACGCAAAAATATCCGTTCGAACCGGGAGATCGCCATCTTCAACTAAAATTACGAGAAGACAAACTTAGACTATAAAATTCATATCATTTAATAAAAAGATACATAACTTTTCGAAAATGTAGAAAATAGCCCAGAGCTCAGAAAAATCCGAAAAAATGTTCGTTAGAACCGGAAGATCGCCATCTTGAACTGAAAAATAATCTAAGAGAAAATTAGGTCAAAAATCATATCACTTAATAAATAGACCCATAACTTCTCAAAATGTAGAAAAATAGCCCCGAGCTCAAAAAGGGTAAAAATATCCTTTAGAACCGTGGGATCGCCATCTTCAACTAAAAACTAAGAGAAGAAAAAAATAGGATTTAGAAATCATATCATTTAATATAAAGATTCTTATCTTCTAGAAAGTGCAGAAAATAGCCCCAAGCTAAAAAAATCCGTAAAAATGTCTGTTGGAACCGAGAGATCGCCATCTTCAATCGAAAAAATAAGAGAAGAGAAAATTATGCCAAAATATCATATCATTTAACAAAATGATACTTATATTCCAACAATGTGGAAAATAGCCCAAATGTCAGAAAAATCTACAAAAATGTCTGTTGGAACCGAGAGATCACCATTCTCAACTAGAATATAAGAGAAGACAAAATTAGTCTTAAAATTATATTATTTAATAGAAAGATCGCCATCTTCAACTGGAAAATAAGAGAAGACAAATTTAGGCTATAAAAATCTTATCAATTAATAAATAAATATATCTTTCTTAAAATGTAGAAAATAGCACTAAGCTCAAAAAGTGATATATAAAAATCTTGTCAGTTGTAGATGGCAATATCCCGATTACAACAGACATTTTTATAGATGAAGATGGCAATTTCCCGGTTTCAAATTTTGTCTTCTCTTATATTTCAGTTGAAGATGGCGATTTCCCTAGTTCAACGGACATTTTTGGCCTAATTTTTTCTTCTCTGATATTATTTAATAAAACGATCCATACCTTCCAGAATATGTGAAAATAGTCCGAATTTCAGAAAAATCCGCAAAAATATCTGTTGGAACCGGGAGATCGCCATCTCCAACTGAAATTTAAGAGAGGAGAAAATAAGGGCAAAAAATCAAATCATTTAATAAAAAGATCGTCATCATCAACCGAAAAATATGAGAAGACAAAATTATGCAACAAAAATCATATCAATTATAATAAAGATCCTTATCTTCAAAAATATATATAAAATAGTCCTGAGCTCAAAAAAATCTACAAAAATGTTCTTCGAAAGATCGTCATCTTCAACTGAAAAATAAGAGAAGACAAAATTTGGCTATAAAAATCATATCAGTTAATCTAAAGATCCATATCTTGTAGAAAATTTAGAAAATAACTCAGAGCTAACAAAAATCCGCAAAATGTCCGTTGGAACAGGGAGATCCCGATCTTCGTCTTAAAAGTAAGAGAAGACAAAATTAGACCAAAAATCATATCTTTTAATAAAACGGTCCCTATCTTCCAGAAAATGCAGAAAATAGCCCCGCGCTTAGAAAAATCCGCGAAAATGTCCGTTGGAACAGAGAGATCGATATACTCAATTGAAAAATAAGAGAAGACAAAATTAGGCAAAGAAAATTATATCTTTCAACTAAAAGATGATTATCTTCTAGAAAATACTGAAAATAGCTCCGAGCTAAGTAAAATCTGCAAAATGTCTGTTTGAATCGGGAGATCACCATCTTCAACTGAAAAATAAGAGAACACAAAATTAGGCAAGAAAAATACTATCATTTAATTTAAAGATACATATCTTACAGAAAATTTAGAAAATAGCTAGTAGCTAAGAAAAAACCGCAAAAATGTCTGTTGGAATCGGGATATTGCCATCTTAATCTGAAAAATAAGAAAAGGCAAAATTCGGCATAAACCAAATTATATAATGAAAAGATCCATTCTTTAAAAATGTAGAAAATAGCCTCTATGTTTAAAAAAACCGCAAAAATATCCGTAGGAATCGAGAGAACGCCATCTTCAACAGAAAAATAAGAGAAGACAAAATTAGGCCAAAAGAACATGTCATTTAATAAAATGATCCATATCTTCCATAAAATTTAGAAAAATTGCTCCGAACTTAGAAAATCTGCAAAAATGTCAGTTGGAACCCGGAGATCGCCATCTTCATCAAAAAATACGAAAAGACAAAATTAGGCCAAAATATCACATCAATTAATAAAAAGATCCATAACTTCTCGAAAATGTAGAAAAATAGCCCCGAGCTCAGAAAAATCTGCAAAATATATCACTTGAAACCAGGAGATCGCTATCTTCAACTAAAATATAAGAGATGACAAAATTAGGTTATAAAAATCATATCATTTAATATAGAGATTCGTATTATACAAAAAATATAGAAAATAACATGTAGCTCAAAAATAAACATGCACAAATGTCCATTGGAACAAGGAGATCGACATCTTCAAAGTAAAAAAAGAGAAGACAAAATTAGGCTAAAAATCATATCATTTCATAAAAATTACATATCTTCAAGAAATGTAGAAAAATAGCCTCAAGCTAAGAAAAATCTGGAAAAATGTCCGTTGGAACCGGGAGATCGACATCTTTAACTGAAAAAAAATAAGAGAAGACAAATGTTGGCTATAAAAATCATATTATTTAATAAAAAGTTCTATATCTTCCATAAAATGTAGAAAATAGCACCTAGATAAAACAATACGCAAACATGTCCGTTGGAACTGGGAGATCGCCATCTTCAACTAAAAATAAGAGAAGTCAAACTTAGACTATAAAAATCATATTATTTAATAAAAAGATACATAAATTTTCGGAAATGCAGAAAATAGCCCAGATCTCAGAAAAATCCACAAAAATGTTCGTTGGAACAGGAAGATTGCCATCTTCAATTGAAAAAATAATAGAAGAAAAAATAGGTAAAAAATCATTTCATTTAATAAATAGATCAATAACTTCCCAAAAGTAGAAAAATAGCCCCAAGCTCAAAAAATCGGTAAAAATATCCTTTAGAACAGGGGGATCGCCATCTTCAACTGAATAATAAGAGAAGGCAAAATTAGGATAAAAATCATATCATTTAATACAAAGATTCCTATCATTCAGAAAATGCAAAAAAATGGCTCGGAGTTTAGAAAAATCTGAAAAAATGTCAGTTGGAACCGAAAAATCGCCATCATCAACTCTAAAATACGAGAAGACAAAATTAGGCTAAAAATCATTTCATTTAATAAAATGATACATATCTAACAAAAAATGTAGAAAATAGCATCGAGCTCAGGAAAATACGCACAAATGTCCGTTGGAACCGTGAGATCGCCATCTTCAACTGAAAAAAGAGAAGATAAAATTTGGTCAAAAATCATATCATTTAATAAAAAGATTCACATCTTCCAGAAAATGTTGAAAAAAGCCTAAAGCTAAGAAAAATCCGCAAAAATGTCTGCTGGAACATGGAGATCGCCATCTTCAACTGAAAAAATATGAGAAGACAAAAATTAGGCTATAAAAGTCTTGTCATTTAATAAAGAGATCCATATCTTTAATAAAATGTAGAAAATAGATTGGCGCACAGAAAAATCCACAAAAAAATTCATTGGAACTGGGAGATTGCCATCTTCAAACTGAAAATAAGAGAAGTAAAAATTAGGATATAAAAATCATATCATTTAATATAAAGATTCTTATCTTCCAAAAAGTGTAGAAAATAACACCGAGCTAAGAAAAATCCGTAAAAATGTCCGTTGGAACCGGGAGATCACCATCTTCAACTTAAAAATAATAGAAGACAAAATTAGGTCAAAAATCACATCATTTAATAAAAAGATACATATATTCCAGAAAAATTAGAAAATATCCCTTAGGTCAGAATAATTCGCAAAAATGTCTGTTGGAACCGAAAGATCGCCTTCTTCAACTGAAAAATAGGAAGCCAGAATCAGACCATAAAAATCATATCATTTAATATAAAGATTCATATCTTCCTGAATATGTAGAAAATAGCCTAGAGCTCAAAAAATGAGCAAAAATTTCCATTTGAACCAGGAGATTGCCATCTTCTACAGAAAAAAATAAGAGAAGCAAATGCATGCTACAAAAATATCATTTAATAAAAATTTCTATTTCTTTCAGAAAATGTAGAAAATAGCACCGAGCACAAACAAATCCGCAAAAATGTTTGTTGAAACCGAGAGATCGCCATTTTCAACTGAAGAATAAGAGAAGACAAAATTAGGCTTTAAAATCATATCAATTAATATAAAGATTCATATCTTACAGAAAATGTAGAAAATATACCGGAGCTCAAAAAAATCCATAAAAATATTCGTTGGAATCGGGAGATTGTCATCTTTATCTGAAAATAGAGAAGACAAAATTAGGCCAAAAATCATATCATTCCATAAAAAGATGCATATCTTCCAGAAAATGTAGAAAAACAGCCACAAGTTAAGAAAAATCCGCAAAAATGTCCATTGGAACAGAAAGAATGCCATCTTCAACTGAAAATATAAGAGATGACAAACGTAGTCTATATAAATCATATCATTTATAAAAATGTAGAAAATAGCACTAAGCTTATAAAAATCCATGAAAATGTCCATTAGAACAGGGATATCGTTATCTTCAACTGAAAAAAATAAGAGAATGACAAAATTAGGCCAAAAATTATATCATTTAATAAAAGATCAATTTCTTCTAGAAAATTTAGAAAATAGTCCCAACGTCAGAATAATACGTAAAATGTCCTTTAGAAATAGGAGAATGCTATATTCAATTGAAAAATAAAAGAAGATAAAATTAGGCCAAAAATCATATCATTTAATAAAAAGATCCATAACTTCTCGAAAATGTAGAAAAATAGCCCCGAGCTCAGAAAAATTTGCAAAAATGTCCCTTGGAACTTGGAGAAGACAGAATTAGGTTATAAAAATCATATCATTTAATATAGAGATTCATATTATACAAAATATAGAGAAAATAACATGTAGCTCAAAATAAATCCGCACAAATGTTCATTTGAACAAGGAGATCGCCATCTTCAAAGTAAAAAAGAGAAGACAAAATTAGGCCAAAAATCGTATCATTTCATAAAAAGATACATATCTTTAAGAAAATGTAGAAAAATAATCTCAAGCTAAGAAAAATATGGAAAACTGTCCGTTGCAACTGGGAGATCGACATCTTCAACTCAAAAAAAATAAGAGAAGACAAATGTATGCTATAAAAATCATATTATTTAATAAAAAGTTCTATATCTTCCTTAAAAGGTAGAAAATAGCACCTAGCTCAAAAAATATGCAAAATGGTCCATTAGAACCGGGAGATCTCCATCTTTAACTAAATTTAAGAGAAGAGAAACTTAGACTAAAAATCATATCATTTAATAAAAATATACATTACTTTTCGAAAATGTAGAAAATAACCCAGAGCTCAGAAAAATCCGCAAAAATGTTCGTGAGAACTGGAAGATCGCCATCTTGAACTGAAAAAATAATAGGAGAAAAATTAGGTTAAAAAATTGTAAGGTCACTGGCTATTAGGAAAACACTAGAAGGGGGGTTGAATAGTGTTTATGTAATTTAAAAAGATAGTTACACCAAATTAAATTCCTAACCAACAAATAGTGCGGAATAGAAGTAAACCTTAAATGAAACAAATGCAAACACAAGGATGTTTCAAGGATTCGGATTACCCAAGTCACTTCCCGACTTGTTTCCGGTAATCCTACGTCCCTTCCACCCGGTTAACAACCGGATACTTAAGTTAGAAACCTAACTTGAGGTTTCCGTAAAACCCACTTGTAGCAACCCTACAAGTGAAATCAAAATACAATCGATTGACCTTGACTCCCACAACTTGGGAGCAAGCAAACCACTCTCACAACCCAAGAGTAAATCCAATAACGAAAGTTATGAAAATATGAAATTAAACAACACTTACAATCTCCTATGCCTTGAAGTAGAACTTGAAGGAGAAGTGTGTTGTGTGTTGGAAGACTCTCTTGGAAGAGAGGAAAGCCCTTTCTCTTGATTGCACCAAATGCCTAGAAGATTTCTCTTTGGTGCTAGGTTGGAGAGCAAGAGATGAAAGATAGGAATTCTAGGGCTTTTGGATTTTGAGATCTTTGATCTTGAGAGAAAGCTTGAATGATTTAGCAAATGAACCTTGAATGAATGAGTTAGTTGCTAGCCTCTCAATGAAACTATAGAGGCTTCTTTTATAGGTTTCTCAAATCTTTCTAACTGAATCAACAAAAACCCCTTTGAAATCCGTGAGGAAAAACTCAACGGATAGAATCTGTGCCCGAGACAGTCGACTGTTGAAGAACTCACAGTCGACTGCTGCACAGTGACAGAGTATAGGTGAGAATTCATAACGGTAACTTACCACGTGGACAGTCGACTGATGAGGCATAGACAATCGACTGTTAAACCAACATGCCACTGTAAATCCTACTACAGTCGACTGGCCGTAAGCTGGGTAAGTTGAGGAAATCTGAGAAACGTCTGGGAGAACATGACAGACGACTGATGAAGAGAAGACAGTCGACTGTTAAACTAAATAGGAGACTGTAATTCCTTCTAAAAACGACTGTCAAGACCCTGAGATTTTCCAGAGAGTTGAGTCAACAAATAGGCTCAAATACAGACGCTGATGTAGCATTGACAATCGACTGTTCCAAAGGACAGATGACTGTAAAACCAACAATAGTCGACTGGCCAAATTAATCAGAGAAGTAGTGTTTGGGCTAAAGATAGACATGCGACTGATTAACAAAACACAGTCGACTGTCACTTGGACAGGCGCCTGTGAATCGTTCATTAGTCGCCAGTGAGAGTTAAAGCTAAGAAGCCCAAAAACTAAACTGAAAAAGTTTGTGCATAACAGGCGACTGTAGAACAAAACACAGTCGACTGTTTTGAGACTATATATCAAATAAAGCAAATGAGTAAATATGCATGAATGAAATGAATCCATGAAATATAGGATTTAAAATCTATTTTCATTATATCTTACTCCCCTGAATCTAAGGCAACTTCAATCTTAGATTCAAGTGTAATTAGAATTTACTTAGCACATTGATTATGAATCTGTTTATTTCTCTCCCCCTATGGCATTATCCAAAAAGACAGGAGTAAAATAACAACAACAATCGTGCTAAATAAGAATTAGCAACAATTACAAGAGTTTTAAAGATAGATAAATCAAAAAACTCATAAAATCATATTGTAAACTTAGGTGATTAGAGGAATGAGAGTCCAATATCAACATTGAGATACATGAAGGAAATCTAACGTCTCAAATCACATCACATATAAAATATGACATTCATGGAGGCAATATCACAAAATTCACACAGATACGATAAACAATTATATAATGTGTGAAACTAAACAAAGAAACTGCAAGTTCATATATATATATATATATATATATATATATATATATATATATATATATATATATATAAAAGATCACAAGGGTAAAAAAAAGCATGCACATCACCATGTGCATCAACAAAATACATCATGATCTCATATACCATCACTACACAAAATAAGCATCATACATACAACACTCAAAAACTCTCGAACAAAAAAAATCTAAGAGTGAGTGTCTCGAGGTGCAGCAGAGGAGGAATCTGTCTATGTGGCAACGAGAACATCCTCAGGAGGAGGAGCAGTAGCAACAACACCCAGAGTAGTAGATACACCGGGATGCAAAATAATCTCAGTGATGATAGGAGGTGGAGGCTGACGTGGCTGGGGTGGAACAAAACGTCGGAGGTGCTCAGGGAAGGGCACGATAAGAAGGCCAACTCATAAAGACCAGAAACCATCTCAAACAGAATGTCATGCGAGGAAAGAGCAGAGATAGATGGCTGGTCAGCGGGAGGAACAGTGGAAGTAGATGGAGCCGAAGTGGATTGCCTCTTCTTAGATGCAGACTGCAGAGTCGAAGAGGACTTCGACTGTGCAGAAGCATCGAGAAGAGGACCAAAAGATACAGGCTTGTATGGAGTCAAATCAATCCCAAAATAGCGAAAAACAAGTGTAAGAAGACCACCATAAGGAATGTGGGAAGAAGCAGTAGTAAACTCGAC
>JAULAV010000053.1:702702-740202 GCA_030789695.1 Scilla litardierei | reverse complement strand
TTTGTAAAAGATTCATTCTCAAATTCTCATCCATGATCACTACGGATAGTGATAATGGTGGATCCTAAGAGATTCTGAATCTTCTTTGCAAATATGGTAACTCTTCAAAAGCTTCATTCTTATTAGTTAAGAATAAAACCCAAGTAAATCTAGAGAAGTCGTCAACGACAACTAATCCATAATTAGCATTGCCTAAAGAAGCAGTTCTAGTTGGCCCAAACAAATCTAGATGAAGTAGTTCTAGGGGCCTCTTAGACGTAATGCCTTCTTTAAGCTTAAAAGATGATTTACTAAGTTTAGCTCTTTAGCATGAATCACAAAAGTTTTTCTTACTAAGAGCAATTTTTGGAAAACCTTTGACTAGATCATGCTTAGCTAACTTATATAAGTTCTTGAAATAAACATGACCAAAACGGCGATGCCATAATAGTTGTTCATTTGTATTAGCAACTAAGCAATGTTCTACGGTTTTAGGCAAGCTCAAATAATAAATATTTTTACGCCTAATATTGGTAAATAAAATATGAGAATTAGAATCAACAATTTTACACAATCCTTCTCCAAAGTTAACCTTGTAACCTTTGTCACAAAATTGACTAATGGAAATGAGGTTGTGACACAAACCACTAACTAAAAATACATTAGTAATTAAAGGTTTGGAGGAGTTTCCGATTATACATACTCCAATGATGGTTCCCTTTTGGTTACCTCCAAAAGTGACCATTGCACCATACTTGATGCAAATCACTTCGGAGAGCAAAGAGGGATCTCCCGTCACGTGTTTGGAGCAACCACTGTCGAGAATCCATCCTTTTAGTTTAGTGCTAGTTTGACTTTTATTGCTCTCTTTCTTTCTCATGGGTACCTACATAGTATACCATAAGCTCATTGTAACGACTGGTTTTCATGTAATTGGATTATCTCTATTATATATATGTTTCGGTGGATTTTCTCCTTACGTGTGGTTTTCGTCTCCGTAGCTTTTGTTTTTGTTCGTTTCGTTGTGATTTTCTAGCTTCTTCCTTAGATCGTTGAGTTTGGAGCAAGTCATTCATGACGAGCTTCATATCGCTCATATCTTAGAGATAGGTTGATCTTAGAAGCCGTAGGAATCTTCCCGGAGCTTCGCGCTTCGATTCGAGACTTTTTGTGCACTTTAGTTGGTTCAAGAAGGGGAACCAACCGACTAGATTCCAATCTAGTCGGTCAGGAACTCTTCTCAAACCGACTAGTTCAGTAAATCAAAAATTCAGAAGTTACTGTTTACTCTTAGTCGGTCTAAGAACAACCATCGATCGACTAGATGTGAAACTAGTTGGTCAGAACTTGCTCTAAGACCGACTAGTTCCTTTGATTAATTTTACTTATCGTTAGTCGGTCTAAGAACATCTTTCGACCGACTAGGTTGCAAACTAGTCGGTCAGCCATTGTTCTTTAACCGACTAGTTCATTGACCATTTTGACGACCTGAGTTACTGTTTGGTGTTAGTCGGTCACAGTTGGTCGACCGACCAACTAGTTCTTAAACTAGTCGGTCAACAACCCTTCCTTGACCGACTAATCGACCCCGAAACCCTAGGTTTCGGGCAGCCGCCGCAACTTTTCCTATTTAAACCCCTGATCGTTTTCTTTTCTTTCTTTCACTTCTCTTGGCCTTTTTCTTTCCCCTTGGTCTCTGATCTTCCCCAACCATCCTCTAGCCCTTTCTACTTCCTCAAAAGCCCCTCTCACCCTCCATTTAGGCCGACCACCATGCTTTAGGCCGCCTCGAACCCCTAAAACCCCACAAATCCCATTTCTCCAGATTTTCTCGCCATTTCCAGATCTGAGCTGTAGTTCTCCGGATCGTTCTTCCGTTACCGTGCTTGCTCAGCATCGTTCTTCCGCTCCAATACGGTAGTGAATCGATCCTTTAATATTCTTCTAACCCGCATTGTGATTCTTGTTAAACCCTAATAAAACTAGGTTGGATGTTGTTCTAATATTGTTTTGCCATGGCAGCGATCCCACCTCCGTAGTTTAACATTTTGTGACGTTTTACCGTTGATCGTCATCGTCGGTATCAGGCAAGTGAAACTTGCCACTTAGGGTTTTAGGCCATGCTTTAGGCCATTTGCTTGTTGTAGGCGTAAAAGAGACTAGGCAATGAAATGATAGTTGTCTAGACGCCCATTGATCTAGCTTGACAACGAAGCTAGATCCGTCATTCGTATCATGTTGCATTCATACTGCAAGTCGTGTTTAAATTCGATTATCGGTACGCAAAATTAACTGTTTATTGCCATGACATTGTGTGCATCAAATGTTCCCATGATTGTGTAGCACACGCTACACCTAGAGGATTGATTGAGGCTAGGCACCTGCTTTTAGCGGGCACAACCCTACGCCAAAAATACTTATGGATTGTGAACCAGAAAACGAGCTCTTGTGCAGGGCAACCCTGGCTCATTTACTGAGCATCGTGTACAGGGACCCTGGCTTGTGTACATGTGGAAGGGGTAAGGGTTTAGCGGCCATTCTACTGGGAGTTTGCCCGATCAGCAACTTCAGTTGTAAGGCGTAAACTCTGGGTTCTGGGGTGGTGTTAAGTGGCCACTCAGTGTGAATGTCCAACAGTTCAGCTGTAAGGCGTAAACATCTACAAATAACTTGAAACGTGACTAGTGAGAAGATTGAGATGGTTAGTAGCTCGGCTACTCTTGACATGCCATGATAATTGTTCTCTTGCACTTATTGTTACACCATGTCTTACTTGTGCACTCATACCATAACTGCCATGTCATGCATACTATAACTGCTAGGTTGCTAGTTTACCTTCCTTTCAGTTTCCTTGTCCAAGTCTTTTAGACTTACTGACATGTACCCCTTTTACTCTTTTGGGTGACACATGTTAGATCCTGAGCCTGAGGTTGCTGTTGAGGACGTGTTGTTTGCTGACGCTGAGTCAGAGCCCGCGTTCATCGAGGAGTTTGAGGACACGGGCGATCAGTCATAGAGACTGTTTGTGTTGTTTTTTAGATTGCTTTAATTGTCGGTGCATAGCACCAATGCTTTGTGCCGTGTTGGCTTTTGTTGGCCATGTTTTGGGCCTAGACTCTTTCTTTTAGCCTGGTGGCTTTTCTGGATGTTGAACTTAATTTTAATGTTTGGACAATGCTGAGATTTGGGATTTTATTTATGTATCTCCTTGTGTTATTATCTTGTTCTGTTCGTGGTTACAGGGACCTGCATATGATTTATTGATGCTTATCAGGCGTGTAGCTTCACAGCTCCACGTTTGAGCAGACCTTCTCACGTCTCGCCTCCATTTTAGGGAAGCGAGGCGTGACAGGTTTTGTTGGTGGCCCATCAGGTCCCTCTTCTGTAACTGCGATTATCGGAATAACGATAATAATATTAGAATGTCCAATAGACTAAGTTCGACATCCGAGTCATAAGCTACGAGTCTAATTTTTTCGTTTTCTGTGTCATTAGATGGCAGGAAGGCGAAATACCCGTGGTGGTGGTGGTGGTATGCCCCCTCATGACGAGGAGCCTGAGCGGGAGCCCACCAATGGGGAGATGATGCGGATGATACTTCAGATGATGCAGGTGCAGTAGGGCGTGCTCCTGCAAGTCCAGAATGCTCCAGTTGTTCGAGCTGCTCGGGCTATTCCGGAGGCCCCTCGTTCCGAGCCAGGAGCGAAGCAGTTTCGGGAGCTGGGTCCCGCTTATTTTGATGGGTCTGAGGGTCCTCTAGATGTCGATGAGTGGATTCAGAACATAGAGGATAATTTGAAGATGGCGAAGATCGGCCCGACTGGATGGGTTGATTTGGCGAAGAGGCAGCTCAAGGATAATGCTCGGAACTGGTGGGATGCAGAAGAGAAGATGTTGGTGGAGCCAATAGCTTGGGCTACCTTTAAGTCCAGGTTTGATGAAGAGTTCTTTCCGAAGGCTGCCAGGAAGGAGATGCTGCAGCGTTTTATTGATCTGAAGCAAGGGAGCTTGATGGTGGACCAGTACCACCAAGAGTTCACTAGGCTGAGTCGGTTTGCACCGAAGATGGTGCAGGATGCTGATGAGAGGGCTCAGAGGTTCCTGCAGGGACTTGCTTTGGAGCTTCAGAGTTTTGTGTCTTCCTCTGATCTGGACTCTTATCGAAGGTTCTGGTAGCTGCAAGGAGGCAGGAGCTGAACCTGAACCAGAGGAGAGGACATGTTGCTGGAGCTAGGAAGAGGCCTATAGAGCAGGCCAGAGCGGTGGTTGGGCCTGGTTTCAAGCCTAACCAGCCCGTGCAGTTCAAGAGGCCAGAAGGGCCTAATCTGAAGACTTGCCATTTCTGCGACAAGACTGGCCACATCAAGGATCAGTGTAGAAGATTTCTGGGCCAGTGTTTGGTTTGTGGTGATGCTTCTCATGCCGCGAAGGATTGTCGGCATGCGAATCAGATGCGGAGAGCACCGGATGGTGTTCAGCAGCCTTGGAGAGCACATGTTGCAGCACAGCCATTACAGCAGAGAGCGCATGTTCCTGCTGGACGTGGAGCAGCTCTTGTCCCTCAGAGGCAGGCCTTTCAGTAGGCTTTTCTGCCGAGGAGGCAGGCTTTTCTGATGACCGCTGTGGAGAGCGAGGCTGTGGATGAGGTTATCACAGGTAATCCTCAATCTAGCTGTTCCTTCTTAGTTAGTTTTGTTTGTTAGATTATGTTTGGTTGCTTGCACATGATTGTTTGCTAGACTAAGGGTTGATTGTTAGGCTGTTTGTAGGTGTGATTCTGGTTTACACATTTCCTGCACGAGTTCTCTTTGACTCTGGTGCATCGATGTGTATTATTTCTCGGAGCTTCGTGGAGAAGCATTCCTTGTCGACGTCCCCTCTTTCCAAGAGTTGAAATATCGTTACAGGGAATGGCGTGATCTCGGTGCATCATGGTTGCAATTCTTGCCCGTTGGTGGTTTGTGGACATGAACTTTACGCTGATTTCATTGTCAACGACATCATCAACTATGATGCGGTCCTTGGGATGGATTGGCTTGCGAGCTTCTATGCTACGATCGACTGTCGGAGGAAGAAGGTGGTGTTCGAGATCCCCAGACATCCAGTATTCGAGTTCAGCCGGGGTAGCAGTTCGCTTGGCCCTGTCAGATTTCGGGCGAGGCCGGTGGAGATTGTGGCTATGCAGATGGAGCTGGAGAGGCCAGCGGTAGTGCGGGACTTCGATGACGTCTTCCCCGAGGAGATGTCTGGGCTGCCACCCGATCGAGCTCTCGAGTTTTTGATTGATCTTATTCCGGGAGCGCAGCCGATTTCGAAAGCGCCTTATCGTATGGCACCCGCTGAGTTGGAGGAATTGCGGAAGCAGCTGGATGAGCTTTTGCAGAAGGGTTATATCAATCCTAGTGTGTCTCCGTGGGGAGCACCGGTGCTGCTGGTGAAGAAGAAGGATGGTTCGCGTCGCATGTGCGTGGACTATCGGGAGCTGAATGCGGTGACCATCAAGAATAAATACCAGTTGCCTCGCATTAATGATATTTTTGATCAGCTTGGAGGTTTGAGGGTGTTTTCAAAGTTGGATCTGAGGAGTGGTTATCATCAGCTGAAGGTGAAGAAGGAAGATGTTCTAAAGACAGCATTCAGGACGAAGTATGGACACTACGAGTTTGTGGTTATGCCTTTCGGTGTAACCAATGCACCCGCAGTTTTCATGAATCTGATGAATCTTATTTTCTACGAATTTTTAGACAAGTTTGTCGTTATCTTTATTGACGACATTCTGATCTATTCAAAGTCGGAGGAGGAGCATGCATCGCACTTGAGGACAGTGTTGGAGATTTTGAGGAAGCATCGTTTGTATGCTAAGTTTTTGAAGTGCGAGTTTTGGCTGGATAGAGTTGCTTTTCTGGGGCATGTGGTGTCTGGAGATGGTATTTCAGTGGATCTCGAGAATATTAAGGCCATCAGAGAGTGGCCTGTTCCGCAGTCAGCATCTGAGATCCGGAGTTTCCTTGGGCTTGCTGGTTACTATCGGCGCTTCATTAAGGACTTTTCCCGTATTGCTGAGCCGATGACCAGATTAACGCGGAAGGATGTACCTTTTGTTTGGTCGGGTGATTGTGAGAATGCCTTTGGT
Source organism: Scilla litardierei (assembly GCA_030789695.1). Taxonomy (NCBI): domain Eukaryota; kingdom Viridiplantae; phylum Streptophyta; class Magnoliopsida; order Asparagales; family Asparagaceae; genus Scilla; species Scilla litardierei. The sequence goes on along the minus strand of JAULAV010000053.1, from coordinate 734,090 downwards.
GTTCTGAGGGAGAGATTGACGGCTGCCCCTGTTCTTGTTGTGCCTGATCGCAGTGGAGGATTTGAGATCTTTTGCGATGCCTCTGGCAAGGGTCTCGGTTGTGTGTTGCATCAGCACGGGCATGTTATGGCATATGCTTCGCGTCAACTCAAGACTCATGAGAAGAATTACCCGACGCACGACTTGGAGTTGGCTGCTGTCGTGTTTGTGCTCAAGATTTGGAGGCACTTCCTGCTGAGTGAGAAAGTGAAGATCTTCACCGATCACAAAAGCTTGAAGTATATTTCTACTCAGAAGGAGCTCAACATACGACAACGTCGATGGTTGGAACTCATGGCGGATTATGAGATCGATTTGCAGTTTCACCCTGGCAAGGTGAATGTGGTTCCTGATGCGCTGAGTAGGATTCCAGCGGTGATGATGTTGACTTCACAGTGGAGATTGCAGCAGGATTTTTGCGAGTCGGGCGTTGAGATCGTTCTTCCTGGAGAAGCTTCTTCGTTGATGTGTATGCAGATACAGTCAACGATCGTGGATCGAATCAGGGCTGGTCAGGCTGGGGATGCTAAGTTGGTGAAGATTTGGGAGCTGGTGGAAGCTGGTCTGCGGACTGAATTTTTGATTCATGAGGATGGCTCGCTGAGGTTTGGAGCTAAGGTGTGTGTGCCAGCTGGGGATATCAGGGAGGAGTTGTTGGTGGAGGCACACAGTTCGCCGTATTCTGTACATTCTGGTGGTATCAAGATGTACAAGGATCTTTGCCTGAACTTTTGGTGGCATGGCATGAAGAGGAGTGTGGCTCGGAGTGTAGCCAAGTGTCTGGTTTGCCAGCAGGTGAAGGTGGAGCATCAGCGTACGGCAGGGTTGCTACAACTGCTTCCGATTCCGGAGTGGAAGTGGCAACACATCACTATGGACTTTGTGACTGGACTACCTCGGAGTCCGAAGCAGAATGACGCGATTTGGGTGATCGAAGATCGATTGACCAAATCCGCGCACTTTATTCCATTCCGAGTAGGACAGTCCACTGAGTCGCTGGCGAGGAGATACATGGAGGTAAATTCTTTTACTCTCCGTTTCTATTTCCTTTTCCTAGTTTAGATAGTGATGTAACATGAATCGTGCAGGAGATCGTACGACTTCACGGAGTCCCTGTGAGTATCGTGTTGGACAGAGACACGAGGTTCACATATCAGTTCTGGCAGAGTTTGCAGAAGAGTTTGGATACGCGTCTGAGTTTCAGCACGGCGTACCATCTGCAGACAGATGGTCAGTCCGAGAGGACGATTCAGATCTTGGAGGACATGCTAAGGGCGTGCATGTTGGATTTCAACGGTTCGTGGGAGGACCATCTACATCTGGTGGAGTTCTCTTACAACAACAGCTTCCAGGCGAGTATTGGCATGGCGCCTTTCACCGCGCTGTATGGGAGGAAATGTCGATCGCCATTGAGTTGGGATGACGTTAGTGATCGGGAGCTGTTGGGACCTGAGATGATCGTGGAGGCCGTGGATGTTGTCAGAAACATTCGGGAGAGGTTGAGGATTACTCAGGACCGTTTTAAGCATTGGGCGGATGCTAAATGCCGTCCTTTGGAGTTTCAGCCTGGAGACCATGTGTTTCTGAAGATTTCCCCGAATCGTGGAGTGATTCGCTTTGGGAAGCGAGGGAAGTTGAGCCCGCGATACATTGGACCGTTTGACATTCTGGAGAGAGTTGGCGAGGTAGCCTACCGCTTAGCCTTGCCGCCATCTTTGGAAGGAGTTCACAATGTTTTCCATGTGTCGCAGCTTCGTCGATACATCAGCGATCCATCTCATGCTGTAGATTTCTCGAAGATTACCGTTCGCCCTGATATGACGTATGACCAGCAGCCAGTGCAGATTTTGGACAGGCGTCAGAAGTCACTCCAGAACAAGGTTGTCAATCTTGTGAGGGTGATGTGGCGACACGGCTCGCCAGGAGAGTCTACTTGGGAGAATGAGGATGAAATGAAAGAGCGCTACCCAGTTTTGTTCCCGGACGCGTGAGTGTTGGAAATTCCGAGGACGGAATTTTTCTTAAGTTGGGGAGGATGTAACGACTGGTTTTCATGTAATTGGATTATCTATATTATATATATGTTTCGGTGGATTTTCTCCTTACGTGTGGTTTTCGTCTCCGTAGCTTTCGTTTTCGTTCGTTTCGTTGTGATTTTCTAGCTTCTTCCTTAGATCGTTGAGTTTGGAGCAAGTCATTCATGACGAGCTTCATATTGCTCATATCTTAGAGATAGGTTGATCTTAGAAGCCGTAGGAATCTTTCCGGAGCTTCGCGCTTCGATTAGAGACTTTTTGTGCACTTTAGTTGGTTCAAGAAGGGGAACCAACCGACTAGATTCCAATCTAGTCGGTCAAGAACTCTTCTCAAACCGAATAGTTCATTAAATCAAAAATTCAGAAGTTACTGTTTACTCTTAGTCGGTCTAAGAACAACCACCGACCGATTAGATGTGAAACTAGTCGGTCAGAACTTGCTCTCAGACCGACAAGTTCCTTTGATTAATTTTACTTATCGTTAGTCGGTCTAAGAACATCTTTCGACCAACTAGGTTGCAAACTAGTCGGTCAGCCATTGTTCTTTAACCGACTAGTTCATTGACCATTTTGACGACCTGAGTTACTGTTTGGTGTTAGTCGGTCACAGTTGGTCGACCGACCGACTAGTTCTTAAACTAGTCGGTCAACAACCCTTCCTTGACCGACTAATCGACCCCGAAACCCTAGGTTTCGGGCAGCCGCCGCAACTTTTTCTATTTAAACCCCCGATCGTTTTCTTTTCTTTATTTCACTTCTCTTGGCCTTTTTCTTTCCCCTTGGTCTCTGATCTTCCCCAACCATCCTCTAGCCCTTCCTCCTTCCTCAAAAGCCCCTCTCACCCTCCATTTAGGCCGGCCACCATGCTTTAGGCCGTCTCCAACCCCCAAAACCTCACAAATCTCATTTCTCCAGATTTTCTCGCCATTTCCAGATCTGAGCCGTAGTTCTCCGGATCATTCTTCCGTTGCCGTGCTTGCTCGACATCGTTCTTCCGCTCCAATACGGTAGTGAATCGATCCTTTAATATTCTCATAACCCGCATTGTGATCTTGTTAAACCCTAATAAAACTAGGTTGGATGTTGTTCTAATATTGTTTTGCCATGGCAGCGATCCCACCTTCGTAGTTTAACATTTTGTGACGTTTTACCGTTGATCGTCATCGTCGGTATCAGGCAAGTGAAACTTGCCACTTAGGGTTTTAGGCCATGCTTTAGGCCATTTGCTTGTTGTAGGCGTAAAAGAGACTAGGCAATGAAATGATAGTTGTCTAGACGCCCCTTGATCTAGCTTGACAACGAAGCTAGATCCGTCATTCGTATCATGTTGCATTCATACTGCAAGTCGTGTTTAAATTCGATTATCGGTACGCAAAATTAACTGTTTATTGCCATGACATTGTGTGCATCAAATGTTCCCATGATTGTGTAGCACACGCTACACCTAGAGGATTGATTGAGGCTAGGCACCTGCTTTTAGCGGGCACAACCATACGCCAAAAATACTTATGGATTGTGAACCAGAAAACGAGCTCTTGTGCAGGGCAACCCTGGCTCATTTACTAAGCATCGTGTACAGGGACCCTGGCTTGTGTACATGTGGGAGGGGTAAGGGTTTAGCGGCCATTCTACTGGGAGTTTACCCGATCAGCAACTTCAGTTGTAAGGCGTAAACTCTGGGTTCTGGGGTGGTGTTAAGCGGCCACTCAGTGTGAATGTCCAACAGTTCAGCTGTAAGGCGTAAACATCTACAAATAACTTGAAACGTGACTAGTGAGAAGATTGAGATGGTTAGTAGCTCGGCTACTCTTGACATGCCATGATAATTGTTCTCTTACACTTATTGTTACACCATGTCTTACTTGTGCACTCATACCATAACTGCCATGTCATGCATACTATAACTGCTAGGTTGCTAGTTTACCTTCCTTTCAGTTTCCTTGCCCAAGTCATTTAGACTTGCTGACATGTGCCCCTTTTACTCTTTTGGGTGACGCATGTTAGATCTTGAGCCTGAGGTTGCTGCTGAGGACGTGGTGTTCACTGACGCTGAGTCAGAGCCCGCGTTCATCGAGGAGCTTGAGGACACGGGCGATCAGTCGTAGAGACTGTTTGTGTTGTTGTTTAGACTGCATTAGTTGTCGGTGCGTTGCACCAATGCTTTGTGCCGTGTTGGCTTTTGTTGGCCATGTTTTGGGTCTAGACTCTTTCTTTTAGCATGGTGGCTTTTCTGGATGTTGAACTTAATTTTAATGTTTGAACAATGCTGAGATTTGGGATTTTATTTATGTATCTCCTTGTGTTATTATCTTGTTCTGTTCGTGGTTACAGGGACCTGCATATGATTTATTGACGCTTATCAGGCGTGTAGCTTCACAGCTCCACGTTTGAGCGGACGTTCTCACGTCTCGCCTCCATTTTAGGGAAGCGGTGCATGACACTCATGGTACCCAAGTTTTGTTGGGTCCAAGGGGATTAGCCATTTGGAAGCCAAGTCCAAGTGAACTTCCTCTTTCCAACATAATTTTTATTAGTAATAACACCATGAAAATATGAATCAATATAAGCATTCCTATCATTTAAGCTGGTGTTCTTAGGACCCAAATGGTGTATGTTTTGGGAGTCCTTTTCCTAGTTGCATGCATGGTTGTTAGATTTCTATGTGGTGCATGCTTCTTAGGAACAAGTGTTCTAGCAAAAAAAATGAGGAGGTGGATATGCATTGGACATATGAGGCTTATATGTATGCTTGGAAACATGCATGTTGTGTGAAACATATGGGTCATGCATGACATGTGGAGGGTGAGAATACATGTAAGAATGCTGCGTATGAGCATATGGGTTTATAGGAGCACGTACATGAGTATTTCTCATGTGTGGATTTGTACGTGTTTGTGGGTGTGGAGCATAGAAAGTGTCATGAGTATCCACTTGTGAAGTAGAAGATTTCCTACGTGGATGTAGGTTGGTGTACATGTAAGCATGGCTGCTCTTTTGGTTTTCACCCTTAGTGGGTTTCTTGCCAAAAGGAAGTGACGGTGAAGTGGTGACTTTCTTGGTAGATTTGCTACCTATAGTGTCTTTGACACCACTTGTGGATGTACCGGAGGATGTCCTCACAAAGTCTATAGTGACACCACTATAGGAGGTGCGAGCATTGGATGCATTTGCTTCCACAAAACCAAGACCAACACGATGTGTGGCCAGAAATTGGTTTGCTAGCAAATCGTCCAGTTGTCCTTTCCCCTTATTAAATCTCACAATACGGGAGGACATGAGCTCATATTTCTCCTTAAGAGAAGAAATATTGGTATCCACGGTAGACACCCGTGCTTTGAGCTTGTGCACTTGGGTTTTAAGAGAATCATTCTCTAAACCCAATTGTGTGTGTCGTGAAACTAGATCACTATTATCCTTAGGATGTATTTGATCTAGTTGAGATTTGAGGGTATTCACCTCATTTCTCAAAGTGACATTTTGAGAAGCTAAATTCGCTTTCTCAAGGGTTAGTGTATCAACAATGGTGTTATTGTTGATAATGCATGGAATGGATGGATTGCTAACATTCAATTTCTTTAAACTAGTATATCTAAGCATTAAAGATTGATACTTAGCAAATAATTCTTCATTAGCAATACACAATTCATACATAGTTACCTCGGTTTCATCCAAGTCGGAATCACTTTCATCGGAGAGTGAATCTTTTCGTAACATGAAACACATGTGGGCACTTTCACCCTTCTCATCATCGGATTCGCTTGATGAGTCTCCACTTGAGTCATCGAATGTACTGACTAGTCCTTTCTTCTTATCTTTCTTATTCTCATCAGACTTGTGGTACTTCGGAGCCTTCTACTTCTCTTTGTTTCATAGCATTGGGCAATCCTTCTTGATGTGCCCTGGCTTGTTACACTTAAAGTAAAGAGAGGAAGTGTTATTAGTAGAATTAAATCTATTCTTAAAGGAAAATTTACCTTTGCGAAAGAAGCGTTGGAACTTCTTCGCCATTTGAGCCATTTCATCCAAGTCCATCTCATTTTCTGATTCTTCACTATCGGAGGATGAGGAATTTGCTTTGAATGGCAAAGCTTTCTTCTTGGCCTCCAAAGGGTTCATCATGGCTCGAATATTTAATCGTTTCTCCCGTCTTACTTCGTAAGACATGAGAGTGCCGATAAGGTTCACAACTGTGTAAGTCTTCAAGTCATTGACCTCCTCGATGGCGATAGCTCTTCTTTTTCATTTGTAGTTCATTCCCATTATGATCTTCCTTACCTTATCTTGTTGGGAATAGCTTGTCCGAGAGCATCCAGTTCATTAGTGATATCGGTAAAACGTCCGTACATTGATGCTATGCTTTCATTTTCCTGCATATGAAACATATCGAAGTTTTGCACGGCAACATAGAGTTTAGAAAGTTTTACCTTGTTCGTTCCCTCATGGGTAACGATGAGATGGTTCCAAATTTGATATGCACTCTTACATGTGCATATCTTGTTGAACTCATCTAGGTCCAACACACAATGAAGAGTGTGCATTGCCTTTGCGTTGTTGACTTCGGCGGATTTCTCGGAACCCGTCCATTTCTCGAAATCCTCTTCGGTGGGCTCGACGTATTCCTTGTGGAGGGTTCTCCAAAGCGAAGCACTCCTTAGGAACGTCTCCATCCGGCATTTTCAGTAGCCAAAGTTCATGCCATTGAAATGCGAAGGACGCACCGTTGATTGTCCTTCGAAAACAGTGGACGCTCCATCACGATTGTGATTGTTGTACGAAGACGGTGGAGGAACGTTGTTGTTGTTGGATGCCATAGCTGTAAACCAGCGCTCTGGTGCTAATTGCAAGGTCCCTGGCTATGAGGAAAACACTAGAAGGGGGGTTGAATAGTGTTTATGTAATTTAAAAAGATAGTTACACCAAATTAAATTTCTAACCAACAAATAGTACGGAATAGAAGTAAACCCAAAATGAAACAAATGCAAACGCAAGGATGTTTCAAGAGTTCGGATTACCCAAGTCACTTCTCGACTTGTTCCCGTTAATCCTACGTCCCTTCCACCCAGTTAACAACCGGATACTCAAGTTAGAATCCTAACTTGAGGTTTCCTTAAAACCCACTTGTAGCAACCCTACAAGTGAAATCGAAATACAATCGATTGACCTTGACTCACACAACTTGGGAGCAAGCAAACCACTCTCACAACCCGAGAGTAAATACAATAACGAAAGATATGAAAATATTAAATTAAACAACACTTACAATCACCTATGCCTTGAAGTAGAACTTGAAGGAGAAGTGTGTTGTGTGTTGGAAGACTCTCTTGGAAGAGAGGAAAGCCCTTTCTCTTGATTGCACTAAATGCCTAGAAGATTTCTCTTTGGTTTTAAGTTGGAGAGCAAGAGATGAAAGATAGGAATTCCAGGGCTTTTGGATTTTGAGAGCTTTGATCTTAAGAGAAAGCTTGAATGATTTAGCAAATGAACCTTGAATGAATGAGTTCGTTGTTAGCCTCTCAATGGAACAGTAGAGGCTTCTTTTATAGGTTTCTCAAACCCTTCTAACTGAATCAACAAAAACCCCTTTGAAATCCGTGAGGAAAAACTCAACGGATAGAATCTGTGCCCGAGACAGTCCACTGTTGAAGAATTCACAGTCGACTGCTGCACAGTGACAGTGGGTAGGTGAGAATTCATAACGGTAACTTACCACGTGGACAGTCGAAAATCCTACTACAGGCGACTGGCCGTAACCTAGGTAAGTTGGAGAAATCTGAGAAACGTCTGGGAGAACATGACATGCGACTGATGAAGAGAAGACAGTCGACTATTAAATAAATAGGCGACTGTAATTCCTTCTACAGACGACTATCCAAACCCTGAGATTTTTCAGAGAGTTGAGTCAACAAATAGGCTCAAAGACAGACGACTGATGTAGCATTGACAGTCGATGTTCCAAACGACAGTCGACTGTAAAACCAACAATAGTCGAATGGCCAGATTAATCAGAGAAGTAGAGTTTGGGCTAAAGATAGACATGCGACTGATTAACAAAACACAGTCGACCGTCACTTGGACAGGCGCATGTGTTCATTAGTCGCCTGTGAGAATTAAAGTTAAGAAGCCCAAAAACTAGACTGAAAAAGTTTGTGCATAACAGGCAGCTGTAGAACAAAACACAGGTGACTGTTTTGAGACATGCGACTGTAAATCGTTCAGCAGTCGACTGTTAAAGACATGACATGCACAATCTAGATAGAAATGAATTGGAGTCTAAGGAAAGTTGATCTAATGACATCCTAAGACTGAAATGAAGGTGTGTGTGTGTGCTCCAACGAAGTTCTACTTTTAAGCTACATACTAGAAGAGAAAGAAGGAAATTACATTTGACGAACTCTCTCTTCTATCCAACGCATGAGCTTGAAGTCTTCTAGGAGCTTCAATTACAATCTACGATCATCCAAAACACTTCATTTGCTTTCAATGATCTTTGAGTGTCATCCATTGCACATAGATCTTCATGATATACTTGGGCAATGGATTAACTGCAAATATGGGGTTAGTCACAAGTATTTATGTTTGCTCATCATTAACACCAAGTAGGGAAAAGTCCAATACTCAACAAAAATCATGTCATTTAATAAATAAATCCATAACTTCCCGAAAATATAGAAAAATAGCCCCGAGCTCAAAAAAGGGAAAAATATCTTTTAGAATCGTGGGATCGCCATCTTCAACTGAATAATAAGAGAAGACAAAATTAGGACATAAAATCATATCATTTAATATACAGATTCATATCATACAGAAAATGCAGAAAATGGCTCGGAGTTCAGAAAAATCTGAAATGTCCATTGGAACCTGGAAATCGACATCATCAACTGGAAAATAAGAGAAGACAAAATTAGGCCAAAAAATCATTTCATTTAAATAATGATACATATCTGCCAAAAAATCATTTCATTTAACAAAAAATCATTTCATTTAACAAAATGATACATATCTGTCAAAAAATGTAGAAAATAGCATTGAGCCTAGAAAAAATACGTACAAATGTCCGTTGGAATCATGAGATCGCCATCTTCAACTGAAAAAGGAGAAGACAAAATTAGGTCAAAAAATCATATCATTTAATAAAAAGATTCATATCTTCCAGAAAATGTTGAAAACCCCCTAAAGCTAAGAAAAATCCGCAAAAATGTCCGTTGGAACCTGGAGGTTGCCATCTTCAACTGAAAAATATGAGAAGACAAAATTAGGCTATAAAAATCCTGGCATTTAATAAAGAGATCCATATCTTTAATAAAATGTAGAAAATAGCCTGGAGCTTAGAAAAATCCGCAAAAATGTTCGTTGGAACTGGGAGATCGCCATCTTCAAATAAAAAATAAGAGAAGAAAAAATTAGGATATAAAAATCATATCATTTAATATAAAGATTCTTATCTTCTAGAAAGTGTAGAAAATAGCACCGAGCTAAGAAAAATCCGTAAAAATGTCTGTTGGAACCGGGAGATCGCCATGTTCAATTAAAAAATAAGAGAAGACAAAATAGGCCAAAATATCATATCATTAAACTTAATGATACTTATCTTCCAACCATGTGGAAAATAGCCCAGATGTCAGAAAAATCAGCAAAAATGTCCGTTGGAACCGAGAGATCGCCATCTTCAACTAGAATGTAAAAGAAGAAAAAATTAGGCTTAAAATTGTATTATTTAATAGAAAGATAGCCAGCTTCAACCGGAAAATAAGAGAAAACAAATTTAGGCTATAAAAATCTTATCAATTAAAAAATATATCCAACTTTCTTAAAATGTAGAAAATAGCACTAAGCTCAGAAAATGATATATAAAAATCTTATTAGTTGTTGATGGCGATGTCCCGGTTACAACAGACATTTTTATAGATGAAGATGGAATTTCCCGATGCCGATGTTTGTCTTCTCTTATATTTCAGTTGAAGCTGTCGATTTCCCAGGTTTAACGACATATTTGGCCTAATTTTTTCTTCTCTGATATTATTTAATAAAACGATCCATACCTTCTAGAATATGTGAAAAATAGTCCGAATTTCAGAAAATCCGCAAAAATGTCAGTTGGAACCGGCAGATCGCCATCTCCAACTGAAATTTAAGAGAAGACAAAATAAGGCCAAAAAAATCAAATCATTTAATAAAAAGATCGCCATCATCAACCGAAAAATAAAAGAAGACAAAATTAGGCAACAAAAATCATATCAATTATTATAAAGATCCTTATCTTCAAGAAAATATAGAAAATAGTCCTGAGCTCAACAAAATCCACAAAAATGTTCGTCGGGAGATCGTCATCTTCAACTGAAAAATAAGAGAAGACAAAATTTGGCTATAAAAATCATATCATTTAATTTAAAGATCCATATCTTACAGAAAATTTAGAAAATAACACAGAGCTAATAAAAATTCGCAAAATGTCCATTGGAACCGGGAGATCGCCATCTTCATCTGAAAAGTAAGAGAAGACAAAATTAAGCCAAAAAATCATATCATTTAATAAAATGATCCATATCTTCCAAAAAATGCAGAAAATAGCCCCGAGCTTAGAAAAATCCACGAAAATGTCCTTTGGAACAGAGAGATCGATATACTCAATTGATCCATATCTTCTAGAAGACAAAATTATATCTTCTAGAAAATACAGAAAATAGCTCCGAGCTAAGTAAAATCTGCAAAAATATTTGTTTGAACTGGGAGATCACCATCTTCAACTGAAAAATAAGAGAAGACAAAATTAGGCAAGAAAAGTACTGTCATTTAATTTAAAGATACATATCTTACAGAAAATTTAGAAAATAGCCAGTAGCTAAGAAAAAACCGCAAAAATGTCTGTTGGAATCGCGATATCGCCTTCTTAATCTGAAAAATAAGAGAAGACAAAATTAGGCTTAAAACCTAATTATATAACAAAAAGATCCATATCTTCAAAAAAACGTAAAAAATAGCCATTAAGTCAAAAAATCCGCAAAAATATCCGTAGGAACCGAGAGAACGCCATCTTCAACGGAAAAATAAGAGAAGACAAAATTAGGCCAAAAATCATATCATTTAATAAAATGATCCATATCTTCCATCAAATGTAGAAAAATTGCTCCGAACTTGGAAAATCTGCAAAAATGTTAAGTGGAACCCGGAGGTCGCCATCTTCATCCGAAAAATATGAGAAGACAAAATTAGGCCAAAAATCATATAATAAAAAGATCCATAACTTCTCGAAAATATAGAAAAATCTGCAAAAATGTCACTTTGAACCAAAAGATCGTCATCTTCAATAAAATATAAGGGATGAGAAAATTAGGTTATAAAAATAATTTCATTTAATATAAATATTCATATTATACAAAAATATAGAAAATAACAATAGCTCAAAATAAATCCGCACAAATGTCCATTAGAACAAGGAGAACGCCATCTTCAAAGTAAAAAAGAGAAGACAAAATTAGGCCAAAAAATCTTATCTTTTCATAAAAATATACATATCTTCAAGAAATGATGAAAACAGTCTTAAGATTAAGAAAAATCTGCAAAAATGCATGTTGAATTCGGGGATCGACATCTTCAACTGAAATAAATAAGAGAAAACAAATGTAGGCTATAAAAATCATATTTTTAATAAAAAGTTCTATATGTTCCATAAAATATAGAAGATTGCACCTAGCTCAAAAAACACAAAAATATCTGTTGGAACCGGGAGATCGCCATCTTCAACTAAAAAAAATAAGAGAAGACAAAGTTAGACTATAAAAATTATATCATTTAATAAAAAGATACATAACTTTTCGGAAATGTAGAAAATAGTACTAAGCTCAGAAAAATCCACAAAAAAGTTCGTTGGAACTGGGAGATTGCCATCTTCAACTGAAAAAATAATAAAATAAAAAATTAGGTCAAAAAATCATATCATATAATAAATAGATCCATAACTTCCCTAAAATGTAGAAAAATAGCGCCGGCTCAGAAAAATCGGTAAAAATGTCTTATAGAACCGGGGGGGATCACAATCTTCAACTGAATAATAGAGAAGACGAAATTAGGATAACAAAATCATATCATTTAATATGAAGATTCATATCAAACAAAAAATGTAGAAGAAAAATCTGAAAAAAATGTCTGTTGGAACAGGAAAATCGCCTGAAAAAATATGCAAAGACAAATAAGGCTATAAAAGTCTTGTCGTTTAATAAAGAGATCCATATCTTTAATAAAATGTAGAAAATAGCCTAGAGCTCAGAATAATCCACAAAAATGTTCGTTAGTACTGGGAGATCGCTATCTTCAACTGAAAAATAAGAGATGGAAAAATTTGGATATTAAAATCATATCATCTAATATAAACATTTTTATCTTCCAGAAAGTGTAGAAAATAACACCAAGCTCATAAAAATCTGTAAAAATGCCTGTTGGAACCAGAAGATTTGCATCTTCAACTGAAAATTAAGAGAAGAAAAAATTAGGCCAAAATATCATATCATTTAACAAAATGATACATATTTTCCAACAATGTAGAAATATCCCAGAGGTCAGAAAAATCGCAAAAATGTCCGTTGGAATCGAGAGATCGCCATTTTCAATTGGAATATATGAGAAGACAAAATTAAGCTTAAAATCATATCATTTAATAAAAAGATCACCATTTTCAACTTGGAAAATAAGAGAAGACAAATTTAGTCTATAAAAATCTTATCAATTAATAAAAAGATATATATCTTTCTTAAAATGTAGAAAACATCACCTAGCTCAGAAAATGATATATTAAAATCTTATCAGTTGAAGATGGCGATATCCCGGTTACGACTGATATTTTTTTAGATGAAGATGTTGGTTTTGCCCTCTGAATTTTGTCTTCTCTTATATTTCAGTTGAAGATGGCAATTTTCCAGTTTTAACGGACATTTTTGGCCTAATTTTGTCTTCTATGGTATCATTTAATAAAATGGTCCTATCTTTCAGAATATGTGAAAAATAGTCCGAATTTCCGAAAAATTCACAAAATATGTCTGTTGGACCCGAAAGATCGCCATCTTCAACTGAAATATAAGAGAAGACAAAATAAGGCAAAAAATCAAATCATTTAATAAAAAGATCGCCATCATTAACAGAAAAAGCAGAGAAGACAAAATTTGGCAATAAATATCATATCAATCATATAAAGATCATTATCTTAAAAAATATAGAAAAATAGCCTTGAGCTCAGAAAAATCCGCAAAAATGTTCGTCGATAGATCGTCATCTTCAACTGAAAAATAAGAGAAGACAAAATTTGGCTATAAAAATCATATCATTTAGTCTAAAGATCCATATCTTACAGAAAATGTGGAAAATAAACAAGAGCTAAGAAAAATCCGCAAAATGTCCGTTGGAACAGGGAGATCGCCATCTTCATCTTAAAAGTAAGAGAAAACAAAATTAGGCCAAAAAATCATATCATTTAATAAAATGATCCATATCTTCCAGAAAATGCAGAAAACAGCCCCGAGCTCAGAAAAATCCATGAAAATGTCCGTTGGAACAGAGAGATCGATATCTTCAATTTAAAAATAAGAGAAGATAAAATTAGGCAAAAAATTATATCTTTTAACTAAAATATGCATATCTTTCAGAAAATGCAGAAAATAGCTCTGAGCTAAGTAAAATCTGCAAAAATATTTGTTTGAACTGGGAGATCACCATCTTCAACTGGAAAATAAGAGAAGACAAAATTAGGCTAGAAAAATCTTATTAATTATTTTAAAGATACATGTCTTACAGAAAATTTAGAAAATTGCCAGTAGGACAGAAAAAACCACAAAAATGTCTGTTGGAACCGAAAGATCGCCATCTTAATCTGAAAAATAAGAGAAGGCAAAATTAGGCTTAAAACCAAATTATATAATAAAAAGATCCATATCTTCTAGAAAATGTAAAAAATAGCCTCTACATCAAAAAAATCAGCAAAAATTCGTAGGACCCAAGAGAACGCCATCTTCAGTGGAAAAAAGAGAAGATAAAATTAGGCCTTAAAATCATATCATTTAATAAAATGATCCATATCTTCCATAAAATTTAGAAAAATTGCTCCAAACTAAGAAAATCTGCAAAAATGTCAGTTGGAACCCGAAGATCGCCATCTTCATCTAAAAAATATGATGAGACAAAACTAAGCCAAATAATCATATCATTTAATAAAAAGAACCATAACTTCTCGAAAATGTAGAAAAATAGCCTCGAGCTCAGAAAAATCTGAAAAATGTCACTTGGAACCAGGAGATCTCCATCTTCAACTAAAAAATAAGGATGATAAAATTAGGTTATAAAAATTATATCATTTAATACAGAGATTCATATTATACAAAAAAATATAGAAAATAACACGTAGCTCAAAATAAATCTGCACAAATGTCCATTGGAACAAGGAGATCTCCATCTTCGAAGTAAAAAAAAGAGAAGACAAAACAAGGCCAAAAAATATATCATTTCATTAAAAGATACATATATTCAAGAAAATGTAGAAAAATAGTCACATGCTAAGAAAAATCTGCAAAAATGTCCGTTGGAACCAGGAGATCGACATCTTCAACTGAAAAAAATAAGAGAAGACAAATGTAGCCTATAAAAATCATATTATTTAATAAAAAGTTCTATATGTTCCATAAAATATAGAAGATTGCAACTAGCTCAAAAAATACGCAAAAATGTCCGCTGAAGCCGGGAGATCGCCATCTTGAACTGAAAAAATAAGAGAAGACAAACTTAGACTATAAAAAATCATAGCATTTAATAAAAAGATACATAACTTTTCGGAAATGTAGAAAATAGCCATGAGCTTAGAAAAAATCTGAAAAAATGTTCGTTGAACCAGGAGATCGCCATCTTCAACTGAAAAAAATAATAGAAGAAAAAATAAGGTCAAAAAAATCATATCATTTAATAAATAGATCTATAACTTTCCGAAAATATAGAAAAATAGCCCCGAGCTCAGAAAAATCGATAAAAATGTCTTGAACCTGGGGATCACCATCTTAAACTCAATAATAAGAGAAGACAAAATTAGGATATGAAAATCATATCACTTAATATAAAGATTTAAAATCAAACAGATAATGCAGAAAATGGCTCGAAGTTCAGAAAAATCTGAAAAAATGTCCGTTGGAAGTTGGAAATCGCCATCATCAACTAGAAAATAAGAGAAGACAAAATAAGGATATAAAATAATTTCATTTAATAAAAAGATACATATCTGCCTTAAAGTGTCACCGTGCTCAGAAAAAACGCGCAAATGTCCGTTGGAACCGTGAGATTGCCATCTTCAACTTAAAAAAGAGAAGGCAAAATTCGGCAAAAAATAATATCATTTAATAAAAAGATTCATATCTTCCAAAAAATGTTAAAAAAATCCTAAAGCTAAGAAAAATCTTCAAAAATGTATGTTGGAACCTGGAGATCGCCATCTTCAACTAAAAAAATATGAGAAGACAAAATTAGGCTATAAAAATCTTGTCATTTAATAAAGAGATCTATTTCTTTAATAAAATGTAGAAAATAGCTTGGAGCTTAGAAAAATCTATAAAATGTTCGTTGGAACTGTGAGATCGCCATCTTCAACTGAAAAAAAGAGAACAAAAAATTAGGATATAAAAATCATTTCATCTAATATAAAGATTCTTATCTTCCAGAAAGTGTATAAAATAGCCCTGAGCTCAGAAAAATCCGTAAACATGTCCATTGGAACCAGGAGATCACCATCTTTAACTGAAAAATAAGAGAAGTCAAAATTAGGCCAAAATATCATATCATTTAACAAAATGATACATATCTTCCCACAATGTGGAAAATACCCTTGTGGTTAGAAAAATCCGCAAAAATATTCGTTGGAACCGGGCGATCGCCATTTTCAACTGGAATATAAGAGAAGACAAAATTAGGCTTAAAAATCATATCATTTAATAAAAAGATCGCAATCTTCAACTAGAAAATAAGAGAAGACAAATTTAGGCTATAAAAATCTTTTCAATTAATAAAAAGATATATTTCTTTCATAAAATGTATAAAATAGCACCAAGCTCAGAAAATGATGTATAAAAATCATATCAGTTGAAGATGGCGATATCCCGATTACAACGGACATTTTTATAGATGAACATGGTGATTTTCTGGTTCCGAATTTTGTCTTCTCTTCGATTTCAGTTGAAGATGGCGATTTCCTGGTCTCAACGGACATTTTTGGCCTAATTTTGTCTTCTCTGATATCATTTAATAAAACGATCTATATCTTCCAGAAGATGTGAAAAATATTCCTAATTTCAGAAAAATCCGCAAAAATGTCTGTTGGAACCGGGAGATTGCCATCTTCAACTGAAATATAAGAGAAGACAAAATAAGGCCAAAAAATCAAATCATTTAATAAAAAGATCACCATCATTAACCGAAAAATAAGAGAAGACAAAATTAGGCAAAAAAAATCATATCAATTAATTTAAAGTTCCTTATCTTCAAGAAAATATAGAAAATAGCTCTGAGCTCAGAAAAATCCGCAAAAATGTTCATCGGGAGATCGTCATCTTCAACTGAAAAATAAGAGAAGACAAAAATTTGGCTATAAAAATCAAATCATTTAATCTAAAGATCCATATCTTACAGAAAATGCAGAAAATATCCCAGAGCTAAGAAACATCCGCAAAATGTTCGTTAGAACCGGAAGATCGCCATCTTCATCTGAAAAGCAAGACAAGAAAAAATTAGGTCAAAAATCATGTCATTTAATAAAATGATCCATATCTTCCAGAAAATGCAGAAAATAGCCACGAGCTCCGAAAAATCAGCGAAAATATCCGTTGGAACATCGAGATCGATATCTTCAATTGAAAAATAAGAGAAGACAAAATTAGGTAAAAAATTAGATCATTTAACTAAAAGATGCATATCTTCCAGCAAATACAGAAAATAGCGTCGAGCTAAGTAAAATCTGCCAAATGTCTGTTTGAACCGAGAGATCACCATCTTCAACTGAAAAATAAGAGAAGACAAAATAGGCTAGAAAAAAATCATATCTTTTATTTTTAAAGATACAAATCTTACAGAAAATTTAGAAAATAGCCAGTTGCTAAGAAAAACAGCAAAAATGTCTGTTAGAACCAATAGATCGCCATCGTAATTTGAAAAATAAGAGAAGAAAAGGCTTAAAACCCAAGTTATATAATAAAAATCCATATCTTCCAGAAAATGTAGAAAATAGCCTTTACGTCAAAACAATCCGCAAAAATATCAGTAGGAACTGAGAGAACGCCATCTTTAACAGAAAGTAAGCAAAGACAAAATTTGGTTAATCCATAACTTCCATAAAATGTGGAAAAATTGATCCGAACTTAGAAAATCTGTTAAAATGTCAGTTGGAACCTAGAGATGACATCTTATCGGAAAAATATGAGAAAACAAAATTAGGCCAAAAATGATATTATTTATTAAAATGATCCATATTTTCCAGAAAATATAGAAAATAGCATATATGTCAAAAAAATCTGCAAAAATGTCTGTTGGAACCGAGAGAATGCCATCTTAAACTGAAATATAAGAGAAGACAAAATAAGCCCAAAAATCATATCATTTAATAAAAAATCACCATCATCAATTGGAAAATTAGAGAAGACAAAATTAGGCAACAAAAATCATATCAAAAAATATAAATATCCTTATATTTCAGTAAATACAGAAAATATCCCCAAGCTCAGAAAATACGAAAAAAATTCCATTAGAAACGGGAGATCGCCATCTTCAATTGAAAAAATAAGAGAAGACAAAATTAGGCCATAAAAATCATATCACTTAATATGTAGATCCATATCTTAGAAAAATATAGAAAATTGCCTAGAGTTCAGTAATATCCGCATAAATGTCCGTTGGAACCCGGAGATCGACATCTTCTTCTGAAAAATAAGAGAGGACGAAATTAGGCCATAAAATTTTATCATTTAATACAAAGATCTATAACTTACAGAAAACGTAGAAAATAGCATGGAGCTCAGAAAATTCCGCAAAAAATTTCGTTGTAACTGGGAGATTGTCATATTCAAATGAAAAATAAGAGAAGCCTTAGTCTATAAAAATCATACCATTTCATAAAAAGATGCATATCTTCAATAAGCAGTAGAACATAGTTCCATATTTAGAAAAATCCGTAAAAATGGCCGTTAGAATTGGGAGATCGACATCTTCAACTTAAAAATCAGAGAAGACAAAATTAGACCATAAAAATCATATCATTTAATCTAAAGATTCATATCTTACAGAAAATTTATAAAATGGCAAAGAGCTCAGAAAAAACGCAAAAAATATCCATTGGAACAGGGAGATCCCCTTCTTCATCTACAAAATTAGAGAAGAATAAATTAGGCCTAAAATTCATATCATTTAATAAAAAGATACAAATCTTCCAGAAAATGTAGAAAACAGCCTTAAGGTCCAAAAATCCACAAATATTGCAGTTGGAACCCTGAGAACGCCATCTTCAACGAAAAAAAATAAGAGAAGACAACATTTAGGCCAAAAAATCATTTCATTTAATAAAATGATTCATATCTTCCATAAAATGAAGAAAAATAGCCCCAAGCTAACAAAAATCAGTTAAAATGTCCGCTTGAACCGGTGAACGAATTATTCATCAAAAAATAAGAGAAGAAGACATAGGATATAAAAAATCATATCATTTAATAAAAAATTCATATATTCCATAAAATGTAGAAAATAGCACCAAACTTGGAAAAATGTGCAAAAATTTCCATCGGAACCAGGAGATCTCCATCTACAACTAAAAAAATAAGAGTAGACAAAATGAGGCTAATAAAAATCATATCATTTAAAAAAGATTCATATCTTACAGAAAATGTAGAAAATCTCTCGGAGTTTAGAAAAATCCGCAAAAATATTCGTTGGAACCAGGAGATCGCCGTGTTCTTCTGAAAAAATAGAGAAGACAAAATTTGGCCAAAAATCATATCATTTCATAAAAAGATCCATATCTTTCAGAAAATGTAGAACACCAGCTCAAGCTAAGAAAAATCCGCAAAATGTCCAATGGAACCGAGAGATCGCCACCTTCAATTGAAAAACTAAGAGAAGACAAACGTTGGCAAATAAAATCAAATCATTTATAAAAATGTTCAAAATAGCACTGACCATATAAAAATCCGCAAAAATATTTGTTGGAATGAGTAGATTGTCATCTTCAACTGAAAATAAAAAAGATAAAATTAGGCCAACAATCTTATCGTTTAATAAAAAGATACTTATCTTCCAGAAAATTTAGAAAATAGTTCCGTAGTCAGAGTAATACGCAAAATGTCCGTTAGAAATGGGAGATCGCAATCTCCAACTGAAAAATAAAAGAAGACAAAATTAGGCCAAAAAATCATATCATTTACTAAAAAGATCCATAACTTCTCGAAAATGTAGAAAAATAGCCCCGTGCTCAGAAACATCTGCAAAAATGTCCCTGGAAACCAAGAGATCGCCATCTTCATCTGAAAAATAAGAGATGACAAATTAGGTTATAAAAATCATATCATTTAATATAAAGTTTCATATTATACAAACAATATAGAAAATAGCCGGGAGCTGAAAAAAATCCGCACAAATGTCCTTTGGAACCGGGAGATCGCCATCTTCAAATTAAAAAAAGAGACGACAATATTAGGCGAAAAAATCATATTATTTCTTAAAAAGATACATAACTTCCCGAAAATGTATAAAAATCCACAAAAAATGTTCATTGAAACCTGGAGATCGCCATCTTCAATTGAAATAATAAGAGAATACAAACATAGGCTATAAAATCGTTTTATTTAATAAAAAGTTCTGTATCTTCCATAAAATTTAGAAAATAGCCCCGAGCTCAAAAAATACGCAAAAAAGGCACTTGGAACCAGAAGATCGACATCTTCAACTGAAAAATAAGAGAATACAACATTAGCCATAAAAATCATATCATTTAATAAATAGATACACACCTTTTCGAAAATATATAAAATAGCCTGTAGCTCAAAAAATACACAAAATATTCGTTGAAACCGGGAGAACGCCATCTTCATCTGAAAAAATAAGAGAAGAAAAAATTAGGTCAAAAATCATAGTATTTAATAAAAGTATACTTAACTTCCCGAAAATGTAGAAAAATAGCCACATGCTCAGAAAAATCGACAAAAATGTCTGTTGGAACCGGGAGATTGCCATCTTCCACTAAATAATAAGAAAAGATAAAATTAGAATATAAAAATCATATCATTTAATAATAAGCTCCATAACTTTTCGAAAATGTAGAAAATAGATCGGAGCTCAGAAAAATCCTAAAAATGCCTGTAGGAACCAGTAGATCGCCACCTTCGACTAAAAAATAAAAGAAGACAAAATTAGGCCTAAAAATCATATCATTTAATAAAAACATACATATTTGCCATAAATGTAGAAAATAGCACCGAGCTCAAAAAAATCCGCAGAATTGTCAGTTGGAGTCGGGAGATCGCAATATTCAACTGAAAAAAGAGAAAACAAAATTAGGCCAAAAAATCATATCATTTAATAAAAAGACTCATTTCTTCCCGAAAACGTAGAAAAACGTTCAAAGTAAAGAAAAATCTGCAAAAATGTCCGTTGGAACATGGAGATCACCATATTCAACTGAAAAATATGAGAAGACAAAATTAGGCTACAAAAATCTTGTCATTTAATAAAGAGATCCATATCTTTAATAAAATGTAGAAAATAGCATCGAGCTCAGAAAAATCCGCAAAAATGTCTGTTGGAACCGGGAGATCTCCGTCTTCAACTGAAAAAAATAAGAGAATACAAAATTAGGCCCAAATATCATATCATTTAATAAAATGAAACATACCTTCGAAAGAAGTGGAAAATAGCACAGAGCTCAAAAGATTCCGTAAAAATGTCTGTTGGAACCAGGAGATCACCACCTTCAACAGAGAAAAATAAGAGAAGAAAGAATTAAGTCAAAATATCATTTCATTAAATAAAAAGATATATAACTTCCCGAAAATGAAGAAAAATAGCCCCAAGCTCAGAAAAATAGACAAAAATGTACGTGGGAACCGGGAGATCGCCATCTTCAACTGAATAATAAGAGAAGACCAAATTAGGTTATAAAAATCATATCATTTAATATAAAAATTCATCTTCAACTATCTGTCGGAGCTCAGAAAAATCCGAAAAAATGTCTATTGGAACCAAGAGATCTACATCTTCAACTGAAAAATAAATAAGGCCAAAAATCATATCATTTAATAAAAAGATACATATCTGTCATTATTGTAGAAAATAGCACTGACTGCGAAAAATTCGCACAAAAGTCTGTTGGAACCCGGAGATCGTAATATTCAACTAAAAAATAGAAGGCAAAATTAGGCCAAAAAATCATATCATTAAAGAAAAAATTATATCAAGAAAATGTAGAAATCCCCCAAGTTAAGAAAAATCCGTAAACATGTCCATTGGAGCCGAGAAATCGAAATATTCAACTGAAAAATATGAGAAGACAAAATTAGGCTACAAAAATCTTCTCATTTAATAAAAAGATCCATACCTTTATTAAAATATAGAAAATAGTCTGGAGCTCAGAAAACTACGCAAAAATGTCCATTGGAACTGGGAGATCGCCATCTTCAACTGAAAAAATAAGAGAAGAAAAAATTTGGATATAAAAATCATATCATTTGATATAATATTCGTATCCTTTTGAAAGTGTACAAAACAGCCCCGAGCTCAAAAAATCCATAAAAATGTCCGTTGGAGCCGAGAGATCGACATCCTCAACCAAAATATAAGAGAAGACAAATTTAGGCCAAAATGTCATATCATTTAAGAAAATGATACATATCTTCCAAAAAAATGGAAAATAGGACGGCCCTCAGAAAAATCCGCAAAAATGTCTGTTGCAACCGGGAGATCGCCATCTTCAATCAAAACATAAAGGAAGAGAAAATTCGGCCAAAATATCATATCATTTAATAAAAAGATTGATATCTTCAACTGAAAAATAAGAGAAGACAAATTTTGGCTATAAAAATCTACACAATTAATAAAAGATCTGTATCTTTCATAAAATGTAGAAAATAGCATCAAGATCTGAAAATGATATATAAAAATATTATCAGTTGAAGATGGGATTTCTCGGTTTCAACAGATATTTTTTTGCCTAATTTTGTCTTCTCTGTATCATTTAATAAAACGATCTATATCTTCCATAAAATGTGAAAAATAGCCCGTAGCTAAGAAAAATCCGCAAAAATGTTTGTTGGAATTGGGAGATTGCGATCTTCAACCGAAATATAATCGAAGACAAAATAAGGCCAAAACATCATATCCTTTAATAAAAAGAACTCCATCATCAACTGGAAAATAAGAGAAGGCAAAATTAGGCAACAAAAATCATATCAATTAATATAAAGAGCCTTATCTTCCAAATGATATGGAAAATAGCCCCCGGCCTTAGAAAAACAGGCAGAAATTTCCGTTGGAAACGGGAGATCGTCCTATTAAACTGAAAAAAATAAGAGAAGACAAAATCAAGCCATAAAAATCATATCATTTAATAAAACGATTTATATCTTACGGAAAATATACAAAATAGCACAGAGCTAAGAAAAATCCGAAAAAATGTCCTTTGGAACTGGGAGACTGCCATCTTCATTTTACAAAATAAGAGAAAACATAATTTGGCCTTAAAAATCATATCATTTAATATAAAGATTCATATCTTACAGAAAATGTTAGCCTGGAGCTCAAAAAATTCCGCAAAAAAATTCCGTTGGAACCGGGAGATCACCATATTCAACTAAGAATACGAGAAGAAAAACGTAGTCTATAAAATCATATCATTTAATAAAACGATCCATCCATATCTTCAACAAACTGTAGGAAACAGTTATGAGTTTAGAAAAGTCCGCAAAATGGTTGTTGGATCAGGGAGATCGACTTCTTCATCTAAAAAAAATCAGAGAAAAACAAAATTAAGCTATAAAAATTATATCAATTAACATAAAGATGTATATCTTACAGAAAATTTAGAAATAGCCTGAAGCTCAGAAAAATCCTCAAAAATGTCAATTGGAACCGGGTAATCGGCATCTTCAATGAAAAAATAAGAGAAGACAAAATTAGGCCTAAAAATCATATCATTGATAAAAAGATAAATAACTTTTCGAAAATGTAGAAAAATAGTCCCGAGCTCAAAAAAGAGCAAAAATATCCGTTGGAACTGGGAAATCGCCATCTTCAACAAAAAAATAAGAGAAGACAAAATTAGTCTATAAAAATTATATCATTTAACATAAAGATTTATATCTTACAGAAAATTTAGAAATAGCCTGAAGCTCAGAAAAATCCTCAAAAATGTCAATTGGAACCGGGCAATTGACATCTTCAATGAAAAAAATAAGAGAAGACAAAATTTGGCCTAAAATCATATCATTTAATAAAAAGATATATAACTTTTCGAAAATGTAGAAAATAGTCCCAAGCTCAAAAAAGACGCAAAAATATCTGTTGGAACTGGGAAATCGCCATCTTCAACTGAAAAATAAGAGAAGACAAAACTAGGCTATAAAACCATATCACTTAATATAAAAATCCATATCTTCCAGAAAATTTAGAAATTAGCCCGGATCTTAGAAAAATCCGCACAAATGTTTGTTGGAAATCAGATATCGTCATCTTCAAATAAAAAGAGAAGACAAAATTAGACCAAAAAATCATATCATTTAATAAAAGGATACATAACTTCCAGAAAATGTAGAAAAAACTGCAAAAATGTCCGTAAAGCCGGGGATCGCCATCTTCAATTAAAAATAAGAGAATACAAATGTAGGCTGTAAAATCATATTATTTAATAAAACATTCTATATCTTCCCTAAAATATAGAAAATAACAACGAGCTCAAAAAATACCCAAAATTGTCAGTTCGATCGGAAGATTGCCATATTCAACTAAAGAAATAAGAGAGGACAACATTAGGGTATAAAAATCATATCATTTAATAAAAAGATACATAACTTTTTGAAAATGTAGAAAATAGCCCGGAGCTCGGAAAAAGCCACAAAAATATTCTTTGAAACCGGGATATCGCCATTTTCATTTGAAAAAATATGGGAAGAAAAAGTGACGTTAAAAAATCCTTTCATTTAATAAAAATATCCATAACTTACCGAAAATGTAGAAAATAGCACCGAGCTCAGAAAAATCAATAAAAATGTCTGTTAGAACCGGGTATCGCCATCTTCCAATGAATAATTAGAAAAGACAAAATTATGTTATAAAAATCATATCATTTAATATAAAGATTCAGGATCGATGACTACCTCGCTTAATTCTCTCGACTAATCTGGTATGCAGGGTGTGGGTCAGCCTTACATACCACTGGTTTGAGGCCTGACCGCCCCACTTGTGAGGCGGTACGTGAGTCCAGGTCACTAAAAAATATAAAGATTCAAATCATACAAAAAATGTGGAAAATAGCTCGGAGCACAGAAAAATCCGAAAAAAATGTCCATAAAAAAATGTCCATTGGACCCGCGAGATCGCCATCTTCAACTGAAAGTTAAAAGAAGACAAAATTAGGCGCCAAGAATCATATCATTTAATAAAAAGATATATATCTGCCATAAAATGTAGAAAATTGCATCGAGCTTATAAAAATTCGTACAAATGTCTGTTGGAATCGGGGGACCACAATATTCAACTGGAAAATAGAGAAGACAAAACTAGGTCAAAAAATCAAATCATTTAATAAAAAGACTCAAATCGACAAAAGTGTCTGTTGGAACCGGGAGATCGCCATCTTCAACTGAATGATAAGAGAAGAAAAAATTAGGTTATAAAATCATATCATTTAATATAAAAATTCATATCATACAGAAAAATGTAGAAAATAGCTCGGAGTTCAGAAAAATCTGAAAAATTATGTCTGTTGGAACCGGGAGATCGCCATCTTCAACTAAATATAAAATAAGACAAACTTAAGCCAAAAACCATATCATTTAATAAAAAATACATATCTGCCATAAAATGTAGTAAATAGCACAGAGCTCAGAAAATCCGCACAAATGTCCGTTGGAACCAGGAGTTCGCAACATTCAACTAAAAAATAGAAAACTTAGTTTGGTCAAAAAATCATATAATTTAATAAAAAGATTCCATATCTTTAAGAAAATGTAGAAAAAAGCCCAAAGCAAAGAAAAATCCTTAAAACTGTCCGTTGGAACCGAGATAAGCTATCTCAATTGAAAAATAGGATTAGACAAAATTAGGTTACAAAAATCTTGTCATTTAATAAAGAGATCCATATATATAATAAAATATAGCCTGGAGCTCAGAAAAAGTCCGCAAATATATCCGTTGGAACTTAGATATATGCCATCTTCAACTGAATAATAAGAGAAGAAAAAATTGGAGATAAAAATCATATCAATTAATATGAAGATTCTTATCTTCCAGAAAGTGTACAAAATAGCCCCAAGCTCAGTAAAATCCGCAAAAATTTCCCTGGGAACCGAGAGATCGCCATCTTCAACCGAAATATATGAGAAGACAAAATAGGCCAAAATATCATTTCATTTAATAAAATGTAACATATCTTCCAAAAAAGTGGAAAATAGCTAGGGAGCTCAGAAAATCTGCAAAAATGTCTATTGGAATATGGAAATCGCCATCTTCAATCGAAATATATGAGAAGACAAAATTAGGCCAAAACATCATTTCATTTAATAAAAAGATCGCTATCTTCAACTGGAAAATAAGAGAAGTCAAATTTAAGCTATAAAAATCATATCAATTAATAAAAAAGATCCATATCTTTCATAAAATGTAGAAAACAGCACCAAGCTCTGAAAATGATATATAAAAATATTATCAGTTGAAGATGGCGATTTCTCGGTTTCAATGGACATTTGTTGGCCTGATTTTGTCTTCTCTGTATCATTTAATAAAATGATCTATATCTTCTAGAAAATGTGAAAAATAGCCCGGAGCTAAGAAAAATCCGCAAAAGTATCAATTGGAACTGGGAGATCGCGATCTTCAACCGAAAATATAATCGAAGACAAAATATGACCAAAAAATCAATATCCTTTAATAAAAAGAACTGCAGCATCAACTGGAAAATAATAGAAGGCAAAATTAGGCAACAAAAATCATATCAATTAATATAAAGATCCTTATCTTCCAAATGATATGGAAAATAGCCCCGGCCTCAGAAAAACACGCAGAAATTTCTGTTGGAAACGGGAGATCATCCTATTAGACTGAAAAAATAAGAGAAGATAAAATTAAGCCAAAAAAAATCATACCATTTAATAAAATGATTCATATCTTACGGAAAATATACAAAATAGCACAGAGTTAAGAAAAAATCCGAAAAATGTCCTTTGGAACTGGGAGACTGCCATCTTCATTTGACAAAATAAGAGAGAACATAATTTGGCCATAAAAATCATATCATTTAATATAAAGATTCATATCTTACAGAAAAAATTCTGCAAAAATTTCCGTTGGAACCGGGAGATCACCATATTCAACTAAGAATAAGAGAAGAAAAACTTAATCTATAAAATCATATCATTTACTAAAACGATCCATCCATATCTTCAATAAACTGTAGGAAATAGTTTCGAGTTTAGAAAAATCAGCAAAATGGTTGTTAGATCAGGGAGATTGACTTCTTCAACTAAAAAATCAGAGAAAACAAAATTAGGCTATAAAAAGTATATCATTTAACATAAAGATGTATATCTTACAAAAAATTTAGAAATAGCCAGAAGCTCAGAAAAATCCTCAAAAATGTCAATTGGAACCGGGCAATCGGCATCTTCAATGAAAAAATAAGAGAAGATAAAATTAGGCCTAAAATCATATCATTTAATAGAAAGATATTAAACTTTTCGAAAATGTAGAAAAATAGTTCCGAGCTCAAAAGAGAGCAAAAATATCCGTTGGAACTGGAAAATCGCCGTCTTCAACTGAAAAATAAGAGAAGACAAAATTAGGCTATAAAAATTATATCATTTAACATAAAGATTTATATCTTACAGAAAATTTAGAAATAGCCTGAAGCTCAGAAAAATCCTCAAAAATGTCAATTGGAACCGGGCAATCGACATCTTCAATCAAAAAATTAGAGAAGACAAAATTAGGCCTAAAAATCATATCATTTAATAAAAAGATATATAACTTTTTGAAAATGTAGAAAAATAGTCCCGAGCTAAAAAAAGACGCAAAAATATCCGTTGGAACTGGGAAATCGCCATCTTCAACTGAAAAATAAGAGAAGTTAGGCTATAAAATCATATCACTTAATATAAAAATCTATATCTGCCAGAAAATTTAGAAATTAGCACGGATTTTAGAAAAATCCGCACAAATGTTTGTTGGAATCAGAGATCATCATTTTCAAATAAAAAAGAGAAGACAAAATTAGGCCAAAAAATCATATCATTTAATAAAAGGATACATAACTTCCAGAAAATGTAGAAAAATCCGCAAAAATGTATATTAAAGCTGGCGGATCGCCATCTTCAACTGAAAAAATAAGAGAATACAAACAGAGGCTATAAAAATCATATTAATTAATAAAATGTTCTATATCTTCCATAAAATATAGAAAATAGCACCGAGCTCAAAAAACCCAGAATTGTCAGTTGGAATCGAAAGATTGCCATCTTCAACTAAAAAAATAAGAGAAGACAACATTAGTGTATTAAAATCATATCATTTAATAAAAAGTTACATAACTTTCTGAAAATGTAGAAAATAGCCCGGAGCTCGGAAAAAGCCGCAAATTTGTTGAAACCGGGAGATCGCCATTTTCATCTGAAAAACATGAGAAGAAAAAATTGGGTCAAAAAATCCTTTCAATTAATAAATATATCGATACATAACTTCCCGAAAATGTAGAAAAATAGCACCGAGCTCAGAAAAATCGATAAAATGTCCGTTAGAACCGGGGTATCGCCATCTTCCAATGAATAATTAGAAAAGACAAAATTATGTTATAAAAATCATATCATTTAATATAAAGATTCAGGATCGATGACTACCTCGCGTAATTCTCTCGACTAATCTGGTATGCAGGGTGTGGGTCAGCCTTCCATACCACTAGTGTGGAGCCTGACCGCCCCACTTGTGAGTCAGTACTGAGTCCAGGTCACTAAAAAATATAAAGATTCAAATCATACAGAAAATGTAGAAAATAGATCGGAGCACAGAAAAATCCGAAAAATGTCCATTGGAATCGAGAGATCGCCATCTTCAACTGAAAGTTAAAAGAAGACAAAATTAGGCCAAGAATCATATCATTTAATAAAAAGATATTTATCTGCCATAAAATGTAGAAAATTGCACCGAGCTTATAAAAATTCGCACAAATGTCCGTTGGAACCAGGGGATCCCAATATTCAACTGAAAAATAGAGAAGACAAAACTAGGCCAAAAAATCAAATCATTTAATAAAAAGACTCAAATCGACAAAAATGTCTGTTGGAACTGGGAGATCGCCATCTTCAACAGAATGATAAGAGAAGAAAAAATTAGGTTATAAAATCATATCATTTAATATAAAAATTCATATCATACAGAAAATGTAGAAAATAGTTCAGAGTTCAGAAAAATCTGAAAAAAATGTCAGTTGGAACCGGGAGATCGCCATCTTCAACTAAAAATAAAAGAAGACAAACTTAAGCCAAAAATCATATCATTTAATAAAAAATACATATCTGCCATAAAATGTAGTAAATAGCACAGAGCTCAGAAAAATCCGCACAAATGTCCGTTGGAACCAGGAGATCGCAATATTCAACTGAAAAAATAGAAACCATAATTTGCTCAAAAATCATATCATTTAATAAAAAGATTCATATCTTTAAGAAAATGTAGAAAACAAGCCCAAAGCTTAGAAAAATCCGTAAAAATGTCCGTTGGAACCGAGATATTGCTATCTTCAATTGAAAAATAGGATTAGACAAAATTAGGCTACAAAAATCTTGTCATTTAATAAAGAGATCCATATATTTAATAAAATATAGCCTGGAGCTCAAAATCCGCAAAAATATCCGCTGGAACTTGGAGATCGCCATCTTCAACTTAAAAATAAGAGGAAAAAAATTGGATATAAAAATCATATCAATTAATATGAAGATTCTTATCTTCCAGAAAGTGAACAAAATAGCCCCAAGCTCAGTAAAATCCGCAAAAATGTCCCTGGGAACCGAGAGATCGCCATCTTCAACTGAAATATATGAGAAGACAAAATTAGGCCAAAATATCATTTCATTTAATAAAATGTAACATATCTTCCAAAAAAGTGGAAAATAGCACGGAGCTCAGAAAATCTGCAAAAATGTCTGTTGGAACAGGGAAATCGCCTTCTTCAATGGAAATATATGAGAAGTCAAAATTAGGCCAAAATATCATTTCATTTAATAAAAAGATCGCTATGTTCAACTGGAAAATAAGAGAAGTCAAATTTAGGCTATAAAAATCATATCAATTAATAAAAAGATCCATATCTTTCATAAAATGTAGAAAAAAGCACCGAGCTCAGAAAATGATATATAAAAATATTATCAGTTGAAGACGGAGATATCCCGGTTGCAACAGACATTTTTATAGACGAAGATGTCGATTTCTCAGTTTCGAATTTTGTCTTCTCTTATATTTCAGTTGAAGATGGTGATTTTCTGGTTTCAACAGACATTTGGCCTAATTTTGGCTTCTCTAATATCTTTTAATAAACGATCTATATCTTGCAGAAAATGTGAAAATATCCCAAACCTCAGAAAAATCAGCAAAAATGTCCGTTGGAACCGGGAGATCGCCACCTTCAATATAAGTGAAGACAAAGTAAGGCCAAAAATAATATCCTTTAATAAAAAGATCGCCATCATCAACTGGAAAATAAGAGAAGAAAAATTAGGCAACAAAAATAATATCAATTAATATAAAGATTCTTATCTTCCTAAAATATAGAAAATAGCCCATGCCTCAGAAAAACACGCAATAGTTTTCGTTGGAAACGGGATATCGCCCTATTAAATTGAAAAATAAGAAAAGACAAAATTATGCCATAAAAATCATATCATTTATAAAAGATCCATATCTTACAGAAAATATAGAAAATAGCTCAGACCTCTGAAAAATCTGTGAAAATATCTGTTGGAACCGGGAGACCGCCATCTTCATCTGATGAATAACAGAAAACAAAATTAGGCCAAAAATCATATTATTTAATATAAAGATATATATCTTACAAAAAATGTAGAAAATAACCTGGAGCTCAGAAAAATCTGCAAAAATTTCTATTAAAAACGGGAGATCGACATGTTAAACTGAAAATAAGAGAAAAACCTTAGTTTATAAAAATCAAATCATTTAATAAACTGTAGAAAATAGTTCGAAGTTTAAATTATCATAAAAATGGCTCAGGGAGATCGGCCTCTTCAACTAAAAAAATCAGATAAAACAAAACTAGGCTATAAACATCATATCAATTAATATAAAGATTCATATCTTATAGAAAATTTAGAGAATAGCACAAAGCTCAGAAAATTCCGCAAAAATTTCAGTTGGAACCGGATGATCACCATCTTTAATTAAAAAAAAAATAAGAGAAGACAAATTTAGGCCTACAAATCATATCATTTAATAAAAAGATCAATAACTTTTCGAAAATGTAGAAAAATAGTCTCGAGCACCGACAAAGCCGCAAATATATCCGTTGGAACGAGGAAATCGCCATCTTCAACTGAAAAATAAGAGAAGACAAAATTAGGCTATAAAAATCATATCACTTAATTTAAACATGCATATCTTTCAGAAAATTTAGAAAATAGCCCGTATCTTAGAAAAATCCTCACAAATGTTTGTTGGAAATGGTAGATCGCCATCTTCAACTAAAAAAAGTGAAGACAAAATTAGGCCAAAAATCATATCATTTAATAAAAAGATTCATAACTTCCTGAAAATGTAGAAAAATAGTCCCAAGCTCAAAAATATCGGCAAAAATGTCCGTTGGAAGCGGGAGATCGACATCTTCAAGTGAAAAATAAGAGAAGACAAAATTAGGCTTAAAAATCATATCATGTAATTAAAAGAGTCATATCTTCAATAAAATATAGAAAATAGCCCCGAGCTCAGAAAATTCTGCAAAAATGTCCTTTAGAACCAGAGGTCGCCATTTTCAACTAAAAAAATAAGAGAAGACAAAATTAAGCTTTTAAAATCATATAATTTAATCTAAAGATATATATCTTATAG